>JARWIR010000016.1:3000000-3579340 GCA_029959085.1 Nemophila menziesii | reverse complement strand
GAGAGAGAGAGAGAGAAGAGAGAGAGAGAGAGAGAGAGAGAGAGAGAGAGAGAGAGAGAGAGGTCATGGTGCCCTTCAATGGATTCAGGCAGTTGATTTAGCCATGTCATCGGAAAATGGCTATAAATCAAGCAAACTTCTCCTTCACAACCTTTTGGGATCAAGTTCGAAGGTCTTCCCCTACCTCCGTCTCAATGTTATGGACATTTGCAACAATCTAGAGTGCATAGTCTTTTCTTTCTACTTTTAGAAAAGAGTAAAACCACTAAATCTCTTTGTATTCGAGTGCCTTGGGATGTGAAAACCCGTTGATCTCCATCTTTCTTGCTGAGAGGTCATCCCTTTGAGATGCTCATGTTGGGTAAGATTTGAGAAAATAACAACTTATGTTATTGCTATGGAATATAGTTATGTGTTGCAGATAATTCCCCCATCTCACTGAGTAGTATATGAGTATTCATAGACCCCAACATCTATTAGTTTTGAATCTATTTATTTGTTGATCTAGTCAAATCTCATAATAGTAAATCCAAGTTTTTAATGATGTTGCTGATCTTAGAAAACTCATCCTTGGTTGTGGTGCTAAGGCTTGTAGAAGAAAAGTTGAGGTTCTTAGTACAATTGGCCAAGTTGGTGCTCTTGTTGGTAGATCACTGTTGGTCTTTCAACTAATGTGATAATTTCTTTGATTTACAACCCCTTTAGGAATTGACCTCTGAAATCCGGATCGACTACGATTCGGTTGACCAAAGCTTTGACCACCTGAAAATCGATTACCTAGATTAGATACAAAGAACACGGTTTTGGGGTTATTTTGACATTCTTCCAAAATATGATCATCAACTCCACAACCGAAACATCCATAATATTCTTATCGATTTTTGCCTCTTGTTGTTTACTCTTAAATCCATCTTGCACAACCAATGTCAGTTGCTTCATTTGATCAAACAATCAGACAATGTAGAGATCTTGGCTTCTATTGTGCTCTCACCATCATCATGTGAAGTACCCCTTAGGGTTTGTGATGAAGGCAACCTTCTCCTAGTGTCAATAATTTTCTCCATACAATTTGTGTCTTGAAGAGGATTCATTGATACAAAACCACCTCCTCCAAGATTCTCGACTGTTATTATAGAATATCCATCAAGTCCCTTGTAAAACATGGAAGGCTGCATCATAGGAGTGTACCCATAAAGAGGGAACCTTGTTATTTACCGTTGAAATCTTGTCCATGTTGCTCCTAGACTTTTGTTATCTTCCTTTATGAAATTTGCAAGCTCCATTTGATCATTCATCCCCATGATTTGAGGATAGTAACAGTCTAAGAATCATACTTTAAGTGCATCCCTATTAGGAATTACTTTAGATGGTTGACGCTCTAGCGACTCACTTACACCCCCGGTCAAAAAGAATTGGAACATGAAGTAATGCACTTGTTCCCTTGTAACGCCTTAAATAATGTAGGCGTCACAAATTTGCATAAATATATGAGTGGTTGATGTCTCTCTTTTTTTGATAGATAAATATATGAATGGGACATTATTTTGGAAGTTTATTGAGCTTAAGTGAGAGATTTTTCACTAGTATCTGACATATTGCACTTTTCTATCTTGTTTTGGATCTATTACTGTTTATAGAGATTGTGTGCCTTAATTGTGTGTTAAGTATGTAGCTTTTAGATACATGGTAGACACAAGTATCCAAGATGATAAGGAGAAGTTAAAAAGTAAAGATAAAACCCAAGCCAATACATAATTGGAGCTAAAAGTCACTTTGGAAGTTACAGCGTTTGCTGGAGAAAACGCAACGTCATATTGTTTCAGTCACCACGAATTATTGGTAATAGATATGGAACTGATTCTCTTTGATTTGAAAATATATTGAAGTCAGTGTCGCGTGAGAGGTGACGGAAGTCAATTCAGAATTGAGACGAAAATGTTATTCCAGTTGCATCCACCGTAACTCGAACCTGGACATCACTACCTAAATTCTGGTTGGGCCATTAGTAACTCACTTAGGGGATCCCACTTGAGACCAGAATGGTTTTAGGTCATTATATAAGCATAGTTTTCCATTATCTAGGCAAAGGACATTAGATACTTCAAGAGGAAAAGTGGCAAATTCGTTCTGGAGAAGGAGGGAAGATCAGGAAGAGAGTTTTCACCCAATTCCACCATTCTCAACCTTTCGGAATCTAATTCCAGCCGTTCTTTAGGTTAATATTATTCTGTTTTAGCTTTTAAACATGATTTTAGAATATTTTTTCAATTTCCAGTATATCTTCATGAACTAAACCTCTTATGCTTATGCTTGCAATGGGTATGAACCCTAATCGATTATTTATATGTTAATTGAGGATTTGAGATACTTTGATATTTAATTGAATTGAGGTTTATTTTATTCCATTTATTATATATCTGTTATTATTGTCTATCATTTCCTTGATCCAATATTAGGTAGTTTGATATTTTTGGCTGCACTTAAGTCGGGGGATCGAATTTTGAACATAGTATATAAACACCTAATGTGAGGCATTGAACCAGAAGGTCTTGCCCGTTAGGTAGTCATAGGACAGGGAATTAATTCACCCGAAAACTTTAGGCGTGTAAGGTTGAGCTTTAAGATCACCCGAAGGGGACTTAGAGTGCTTTTGAATCCCGAGTAATGAGAATTATCAATTCACCCTTATACCAAATAACGAGTGAATAGTTTATTAAAAGGATAACCCGCAAGACTCAAGCATATTTCTCATCCTATTTCTTTTATGTTAGTATTTTAATCATTAATCTTCTTAGTTAATTATTTACTATAACTTCAAGTTTAGTCCTCAACTGAAAATCAAACAAATGCCATTTATATTATATTATTTTACTTGAAACTCAACATTTTAATACACTCTAAACATAATTACTACAACTTTAGAAGTCCCTGATGAAAGATAGCCTTGAGCTTATCACAACTTTTACTTGATGACAACCCGTACGCTTGCGGGGAGTCATACGTTCCATAGATAACAATTTATTATATCAAACAATTTACTATAACTTCAAGTTTAGTCCTCAACTGAAAATCAAACAAATGCCATTTATATTATATTATTTTACTTGAAACTCAACATTTTATTACACTCTAAACATAATTACTACAACTTTAGAAGTCCCTGATGAAAGATAGCCTTGAGCTTATCACAACTTTTACTTGATGACAACCCGTACGCTTGCGGGGAGTCATACGTTCCATAGATAACAATTTATTATATCACACCTGGAACCGAAACAAGTAAATGGCGCCGCTGTCGGGGACTGCAACTTTATAGTTTTGGTGTTTTAGTTTGTAGTTAGTGTTTAGTTACTTTTTCTGTTTTACGTGTTTTTCCTTTTTTGTGTTTACAAAGTTTACAGGTTAAATCAAATCAATAAAATCGAAAATGGAGGCTTTGAATGTGAATGCAGAGAATCCACCAAATGGTCAATATTATCAAGTTCAAAGCATTCCGTTTAGAGTTTAACCTTTGGGGATTCTCCTTCCACCCATTCAAGTTGTTAGTTTCAAGCCCAATCAAGGATTGATAAGTCAATTCTCAAGTTATGGGAATTATAGTGGAGCCCCTCACAAAGATCCGATACGAGCTATTCAGAAGTTCACGCAAATTTGTGACGCCTACATCACTCAAGGCGTTACAAGGGAACAAATGTATCATTTTATCTTCCAATTCTTTCTAATCGAAGGCGCGAGTGAGTGGCTGCTCCCCTTTTGTTCTAAATATTATCCCTTAGAAGACATCATTTTAGGTGAACTTTGGACTTATTTGATAGACTTGTATGCTTAATTTGTTATATTTCATTTTCTCCCCTTGGAATTTTGTTATTTAATTTTTAGAGCTTTTGTACGTTAATTTATTTTTTTAGTGCAAATTTCTTAGGTTCATGGATGCTATGAAGCACCAAGACAAGGAGGAGAAGTGGTAATTAAATTCTTAGATCAAACGGAGGAGTCAAAGGCGAAAAAAGATTTCCCAAAGTGTTGACTAGAAAAGCCGCAAATCTAGAAGAATGTTACTAATTTCTGATTTTGAGCCACTGATTTAGTCCTGGAGTCCTGAGAAAGAAAAGCTGCATTTTTTTAGTTAGGAAGATTTGGGGATTGGAATAAGGTGATTTTGAGTTGAGACGCAAAAGTTACGGCCGTTTTACCAACAGTTGTACATCAGTTACGAGATTTGAAGATGTACTTGGGCTTTTTATTATTTAAATTATATTTTTTAAGTGAAAATCCCATCCCTAATCTTTTATTATAAATAGACCTTAGACATCCTTTATACACATACTTAAAGAGAATTCATTCTACGCTTCATATTTTCAAGCCAGAGCAAGAAGGTAGAGGAAAAGCTAGAGCTGGAAGAATCCCTTTCTTCCAACAACAGTCAATCCAACGCCCCAATTAGGTTCTTTATTTTATTCATGTAATTTAGGATGATGTCTTTTAATTATTTTATCTCAGTTTTTACTTTGAACATGAGCTATAGTACTTGAGAATCGCATTATGGGTTGAACCCTAATCCTTTTAGTTATTGTTTTCTGAATTTGGGATTTTATTATTTAATTTGAATTCGGTATTTTGTGTTGCCTATTATCTTATTTTTAATTACTGTTTTTGAAGTCATGAATCAAACATAGGATTTATTAATTAGGTTATCCACTACGGACCTAGATAATAGACACGTAGTATTCGTCAATGACCCTGACAGGCTTAACTAACCATGCAATCAATGAAGTAAGAGACTTAACCGTTTGAAAGTAGATATAATCGCCCTGACGGGGTTTATAATACCGCATGATAGCTCCTAAGTCCACCGTGAAGTGGGTTAGGAGAGAATAGAGTCCCGACTAACACAATAATAGCCTTAAAATAGAAGCATTAATTAGATAGATTTAGGTGAAACCCTTGCGAAACTCAAGTACTCTTCTCATCTTGCGTCTAATCTTGTTACTTGCATTAATTAATTTCAATTGATTAATTTAGTACTTTATTTTATTGCATCTTTAGTTCTTAGAAAAACCAAACAAAAATCTTATCATTTATTTTGCTGTTTTACAATTATTCCTACTAATTGATTAATACTTGTGTTATAACTATCTGTCCCTGCTAACGAAACCCGAAATATTGGAGTATTACTTGGACAACCATGCACTTACGGTTTGTGGATCCTATATCTGTATCTCATTATTTTATAACACCCCAGGACCCACCTAGTTTTTGGCGCCGCTGCCGGGGACGGTAGCGTGTGACCCCAATGTTAATCTTTAGTAGTTTAATTGTTATTTTTATTTTTCAGTTTTACGCTTTTTTTGTTCATTCTTTCTTAGGCTTTATAGATTTGGTGTATGCTCTCAAATCCTGAGAGGTTAGTCAAGCAAGCAAACAAAAGAAAGAAAGAAGAAAAATAAGAGAGAGAGATTAGCCAAGGAAGAAGAAATGGCTAATGAGAATAATCTTAACCCTAGGCTGGTAGATGAAGATCCTCCTCCACCAGGAAGACAAGCTGAACCTCTAATTACTAATGATACATGGTTTAGACAAGGTCCTGAACAAGCTCCATATCGCGCTCCTATTCTTGGTATTGGTCCTTTAGATATTAATGTTGCTCGATACAAACCCGATCGTGGTATGTTAGCTCAATTCCAAAACTTTGGAAACTTTCATAGAGTACCTGGAGAAGATCTGATTTGTGTAGTACAAAATTTTATATAAATATGTGATGCATATATAACGTAAGGTGTAACCAGAGAGCAGATGTACTATGCGAATTTCAGATTTTTCGTGATAGATGCAGCTAGTGTATGACATGATTCACAAGAACCAAGATCAATCACTAATTGGGATGAGTTACAAACATCATTATTTGATCGTTACAGTCCGAGCAACATAAGACTGAATGCACAGACATCATTTGAACAAGAACAAGATGAATCTGTGGGTAAATGCTGGACAAGATTCCAATTATGCTTAAGAAGAGTTCCAGAGCACGACCTTACAGAACCACAACAAATGTCAATATTTAATAAGGGCCTTGAAGGACAATTAAGAAAAGATTTAGACCCTCTTTGTGGTGGTGGATTCTTAAAGGTAACTCCAGTTAATGCTTTGAGTTGGGTTGGAATACTTTGAGAGCACCTATCAGAGGTGCAGGATATAGAGAAAGTAGTGTTGGAATTGATGAAAAATTCTCTTCATTAGAGAACAAATTGAAAAGCACACTTGAGCACTATCGAAACAGTTTACCTTAGCTGTAAAAGAAGGTTTCTCATGTAGAAGAGCAGATGTTAATGTTACACAAGATATATATGGGTGTTCTAACTGTGGTGTACAAGATCATGATTGGGAGAATTGTCAAAGTAATCAAGAATCCGTGATATTTGTTTCCAACCGAGGGAACTATAATTCAGGTGGTCAAGGTTATCAGCCAAATAGAAACCATCCGGATTTCCAATATTCTAATCTAAGTGGGGCCGCTACTCCGACATACGCATATCAACCGCGTCCCGAAGGTAATAACTATCAACCAAGACCACAGAAAACAACAAAGGAGGACAAAATTACAGAAATCAAGCTCAAAGGCAAACTTCTCAAGACACCTATACAGATACTATGAATCAGAAAGCTCTACCTGCTCAACCTCAAGAAGGTGCATTAGACATTCAACAAGCCTTGCAGACATTAATCAACCTTCAAATGAAGGCGCGCCAAGATCAACAATCTTCTTCCACAACACTTAAAAAGTTAGAAAATCAGATGGCTTAGATGGCAAAACAGTTGAATCAGCGTCCTCAAGGGCAACTCCCAAGTGACACTTAAGATCCGAAACAGAAAGAAGTTTGTAATGCTAAAGCGCTCAGAGGTGGTAAGAAGCTTCCACCACCTCTTTTCCCTGTTATGAAAGTAAAAGAAACAATTGTGAAATCAAAACCGGTAAAATATGTGGTGGAAAAAGAAGATGAACCAGAAGTAGTGGAATTTGAGAAGATTCTGGAAAACCCAAAGAAGAAAGATGTTGTAGTAACCCGTCCTCCTCCACCTTTACCTTCAAGAGTTCAGGAGAAAGGAGATATGGATGATTATCAGAAATTCATGAATGTGGTAAGGGGTCTTAACATTAATATACCATTCTTGCATACCATTAGAGATGCGCCGAAATACGTTAAATTCTTGATGAGAGCCATCACCAACAAAAGACCATACCTTGAGAATGAGATGATAGGGTTTCCAAAATAGTGTAGCGTCATATGCCAAAGTAAGTTTCCACCTAAGTTACTTGACCCTGGGAGTTTTACGATTCTGATTTCTATTTGTAATGAGTGGCAAAGGAAAGCTTTGTGTGATTTGGGAGCGAGTATTAAACTCATGCCCAAATCAATATTTGAGTAGTTGAAGATAGGAAATGCAAGACCGACCTCTATGATCTTGCAAATGGCTGACAGGTCCTTCGTATATCCTGAGGGGCGAATAGAAGATGTCCTCGTCAAGGCAGGTACTTTAATTTTTCCCGTTTATTTTGTTATACTTGAATAATTGAACGTCATTGTTATTCAAAAGAGGGGCAATTGGTTAGGGTTCTACCCATTATACCGTGGAACATCATTTTAAATTTCGAAATCCAAAATTAGAAGAACATTTTTTACCGAAACCAACTGAAAGTCATTGTTATTCAATTCCCCAAGTTTAACAAAGAAGTAATTGACTCTTCAGAGACACTAATAATGACCCGTCATTCGTGTATATGATAGATCCAGTTTGAGATGTAATCTTGTGATTTTTGAGACTGTTTGTTGCATGGACAGAAAAAGTACCACAAAAGACTAGATGTATCATTGTTACAAACTTCAACTAACACTAACTAGCGAAGTAAAGAAAAAAAAGGCCACCATGTTTCCAAGGGAAGAGTAGAAGTCCCCAAGAAATATTGCAACTACTAATAGTCCCTAGATGGCCACAATTGGAATAGGATATGGGGACAAAAGAGGTTCAATCCATTAGAAGAATAAAACCTAGTAAGAAAATGACCTAATAAAGGAAAATTAAAAGACATAACAAGATCTCTAACACCATAATTTTTCAATGAGGATCTCACCCTTTGAAAAATACAACTTGCGAAGATCACGGGTTCCTAACGGTCTGTTTAGGGATAGAACCGCACCCTCTCAGCCATGTTTATTGAGAAACCACTTCCTTGCCTTTGCATTTTTTTTCTCGTACCAATATAGCTCCTCAACTTGACTAGAAGACATTTCAAGGTACTTTTATCCACCAATCCCACTTCAAATCTTGTGAAGGTGATCAATACACCACTATATTGAATAGCCTAGATACTAAAACTCACCCTTAGTTAATGACTCTAAGGATAATAAATATGGCATAAAATAAAAGCCAACATAAAATAATAATTCAATTTAAATTTCGAAATCCCAAATTAGAAGAACATGAATTAATTAAGTTAGGGTTCTACCCATTACGCGATTCTCAAGTACAAATGAGTTTAGCTCATAATTGAAATAAAACTAAAGAAAAAAAATTAAAGGTGTTCATGTTTTACAGAAAGAAAAATAATAAAGAACCTAATTAGGAATTGGATTTTGGCTGTGAACTGGAGAAGATGAATTCTCAAGCTCTTGGCTTCTTCCTTTTCCTAGCTTCTGACATTCTCTCTGGCGCTTCTAACTTCTATGAATTGAGTTGTGTGTAAAAATAAAGTCAAAAGGTCTATGTATACTCAGAAATTCGGATTTGGGCTTTTATTAAGTGAGTAAATGAAATATTAAATAGCCCAAGTCCATTCTTCAAATCATAATCTCGTAACTGGTGTACATCCTCCACTAAAATGGCTGTAACTTTCTCAATTTAACTCTGAATTGACCCAATCAACTTGCTATTGGGTTTAATTGTTTATTTTTAGAGCATATTGGGTTTAATTGTTTATTTAGTGTGAAGCTTTAAAGATAATTATGGAGATTAATTAGAGTCCAAGTCAAAGACTACAACTTATGGAAAGATATTTGCATGGAAATTGGAGATAAAGGTAACAAAGGCTAAAAATATGGAAAAGGAAAAGCTGCCTAAATTTGAGATTCTGCCGCACACACCTAAAGAAGTGGTGATAGCTCCAAAAGGAAGCCGATTTTGGTAAATCCCTTTAATAGGGACGTAGATAATTCTATGACGATTCTTTTGGTATATTATGGAGCAAAAACCGACCAATAACTAAGAAGATATACTCAAAACAGTTCAGCAGTAATTATCCATACGAATTTGAGTTGGGCTTGGAGTCTATCACTTGGCCTTATCTCCAAGAAACGAATTAGGTCAACCTATACACTATAAATACAGCCTCTTAACACTCTTAAATCATCCTTGGTGAAATCTTAAACCAAGAGGAAGCTTACAACACAAGAAAAGAAGTCTGGAAGGAACTGTTCATCAACAATATCTTCTTCTACCTTTAGATTTGTAATTTCTTTCTTTTCTTGCATGAACTAAATTTCTTTAGCTTGAGTTTTGGCATATATGTATGAACCCTAGTTTTGATAGACATCTATCTAATTTGGGAACTTAATGTTTTAAATTGAATTATAGTTTTTATTCTCTGTTTATGTGTTTGGATTTATATTCTGTGTTCTTGTGGATCGCGACCATATAGAATTACCATCTAGTAGTTAGGTCACCATTGACAACGGTGTTTAATTACATGTTTAGCACATAACGTCTAGTACTTGGTTTAGATCTGACAAATCAACCTAACTAGATAATCACTATGGTTTAGTTCTTGTGACTATTTACCAATTACAGGAAAAGTTTGCTTAGGAAGCCTTATTGACACAGGTAAATCCTATTTTAAACTACCGATAGCGAATTGAAATACTACATAATTCACCGTTACATGTTTAGAACGGCAAAACTAGTGGGGATTACATGCTAGTGACTCAAGCTATATTCTCATATTACTTCTCTTTCATATTTACTTTTCTGTCTTTAATATTTAGTTTTAATTTAGTTAATTAGAAAATCAAACAAACATCTATTTATCTTTACTTTTATTTGCGTTTATTTGTTCTAACCTTGATTATTTGCACTAGATACTTGCATAAGATTCCCCTAACCTTCGTAGTCTCTGCGAAACGAATCTTAATCATTTAACTAAAACTTGCAGAACCGTGTCAGTCTAGGGTGTTTATCTGCACTTATTTTATCACACCCTAGGCCCCACCAATGCTACAAACTGTCTATGGTGTAACCATAGTAGTGAGGATGTAGAGTATCTACTCCTCCACTACAACATGTGTAAGGACATCTGGGCTGGATCAATCCTACAAATAAAAATCCAAGACAATTGGGAGGAAAAAATAGAGAATTGGTTCTTAAAGATCATTCAAACTTTTTCGAAGGGAGGATGTGAAGAAAATGTAGTATGAGACTTTATTATGATTAACCTTTGGAACATTTGGAGAGCAAAAAATGAAAGATATACACGAGGGGGTTACAGTATGTGGCACAGGAATTAATATTTCATCAAAAAAATTAATGCAAGAAACTCATGGAATTAATTGGAGAACAGAAAATTACAAAGGGTTCAAGAAAACAGGGGAAGGAAGCGCAGACACAAACAGGGAGGAGCAAAATCAATATTTGTCGTTCTTTTATGATGCGTCGTTCAACAACAAATGGAAACCTACGGGGGTAGAAATAATCGGAGTAAACAACAATGGAAGTACATCTTTTGAACAAAGCTACAACCTTGATTGTAATTCTGCCTTGGAAGGAGAAGCAAACGTGGTCCTTAAAGCTACGCGACTAGGCGCAAATTTTCCAAGGGAAAATCGTAGTTTACTCAGATAACCTTGAGGTTATTCAAGGTACGAAGCAGGTGTCAGCAGCACGTTGGAATATCCAACTCATCCTGCGTAAGATTATCCACAATGCTGAGGAGCTCGGGCAGATCACGTTCCACCACATCAAGCGGACAAGCTTGCAAAGGAAGCTAGGCACGGGGCAACGCTTTTACGTCGAAATTCGCTTAGTTTTTTCGACTTGTCCTCTATGTTTTGCAAATTAGGAATAGGTTGATAGTTTATTTACGATTCGGTGCCTTGGCACCTCCTAATGTCCAAAAAAAAAGTCGTGGGCCTAGAAAATAGGTCAAAAGTGGTATGTAGGCTTCTTTATTAAATTTGGGTTGCTAAAGTCAGTTTGCTAATATATTCATAACTTTCTTATCTCGTTTTTGTTTCTTCTTACACGTTTTAGACTCCAAAAGATATCTTCTGAGATAAGAATGATGGTTAAACTTGTTACCAATTATATTTTATGATTATTTCAAATCGTCAAATCTATTTTATAAAATTTAGTTCCTTGACTTCTTGGCATGTCTCGATCTATTTTCCATTCATCTTGGGGTTTTCCTCAGTTTCTCAACTCTTTATCTTGTCATTTTACTCATGTGATCCTCCATGTTCTAAAATCTACACAATAAACACACAAAACTATATTTCAACTATAATATCTAAGAATCCAATATATGCTAAATCAAAAGTTCAATCCTATATTTCAACTATAAAATAACCCAAAATGATATATCAAAAGTATTAAAATGTATCACAAATGAGGATACATCAGATGTGGTAATATCTTTAATGGAATTATAGTTTTGATAGACTTGTATAATTTTATAAAAATATGCAATACATGCTTCACCTTTATCTAACAAATTTTTCCTTGATTTTTGTATTTCCATGGATTATTCATGTTACATAGCCTCTGTAACATTTGATATCACTGTCATTGTCCCATTCGCTATACATTTGGATAGCATGAAGTTCTATATACACTGATTCTACATTTACGGAGATGTTCTAGAAATACTTCTTGTCGATCTCCTTAAGTTTAGCTTTAAGTAGCTTTAATCTCTTAAAAACTATAAACATTGGTTTCCTTTAATTAGTATATTTCATACATATTTCATTTTTTATTATATGTTTCATGTGTGGTCCAAGATTCATAAAATCTAAAAGGGTATGGATTTTTCTTTACATTATGTCTGACCCTCATTACTAAGTAGAATTGATCAAACAAACCTGGTGGGTTGTTATTAGGCTTAGTTTGGAAAACTTTGAAGACACTTCTAATTAACCCATCCTATATCTATCTTTGTCGCCCTCATTTGGTCCCTAGAACTCTGTTTGTCCATCTAAAGTGAGACACATGGTAGTTCATATCTGTTAATTCTAAGTCATTTACACAATCAATTATGTCTCATACCTTATATAATATTTGGGTTATGACTACAAACTACCCCACCACACTGTGCACCAAAGATTTACATCGCTCCTCAAAGTATTTATTAGGATGGTTGGACTTTAATCCTTCCATTTATAAAAATTGGCTCAATAAACTGAAGTTTTAAATTAGCTCTTATGCTTCCACCAAATAAGATAGTCAATACCTTGTCTAAAAGAATTGCACTAGTAGTAGTATCCCTAGGAGCATGGTTATGCCCCTGAAATGATATGAAAGAGCTTCGCTCTCCATTGGAGGAGTTTTTTAGTAAGGAAAGTTTGTCTAAAATGAGTGCAACCTCATCAACATGTGCATCTTTTTTTTGACATTTAAAATAGTGGTTTTGGTTGTTGGAGACATAATGGTCACCTTTATAGGACTATTATGATGTAGGATTAGAGAACCACTCCTGGGACGATTTCAAATATTTTGCATAACTTGCACACTTTTTTTGTACTACCTTTAACCTTGTTAGTGTCATTTGATTGATTAGTGACCTTAGTATTTTGTTTGCCTTATGACGCATTGGACCCCTAGTTCCAGGAGTGTAACTGGAGGAAGATTTCGAAAAATTAAAATACTCCCTCCGTTTCATAATGTTTGTCCACTTACTACAAATATAGTTTCAAAATGTTTGTCCAAACTAGAAAAAGGTTAAAGCGGTGAAAGAAAAACAAGGAAAGAAGAAGAAAGACGAAAACAACACCCCAAACTAGTTAGAGGTGTACATGTTAGCAGTGCTCACATGCACCTAGATTAGGGTTATTATTGCCAAAGAGGGAAAGAGTGTCTTAGTTCTTTTTATAAACAAAAATATATATAATTATGGCCTAAACTTAAAATAGTTATGTCCTATATTCAAAATTATCAATGAAATACCTACAGTATAATTTATTTTCGTTAACTTTTTAACGAAATAACTAGATTAGGGTCATTAACGAAATTAGTGAAATGGGCCGTATTAGTAATGTGAGTCAACCTATGGCCCAAAAATGGGATGTTTTAGAGGAGAGGTATAAATTTGAATTTTTTTATATATAAGGGACTGAAATCTAATAATCTTTTATATATAACACTTATATAAAGAATCTTACATTAATCAAAACCCTAGCCGGCACTATACAACTTCATTCGTTATTCTCTACCATTTACCCCGACCCCTCACACTATATCTGCCTACGTATTTCAGTATAACCCCAATTACCCTATTTATAAATGATCTCTATGAACAAATCTAAGTTTTTTGTGACGCAACTATGTTTGTATAGGAGATCTGGAAGATCAGCGTTTCGAAAGAGTCAATTATACTACCGAGGTAACAAAATCAAACTTATTGATTTTTTATTTAATGCACATGAAATGTAATCATTTATATCAATGGTTGTTGTGTGTAAGACAAAAAATAATGTGTTATTTATTTTTTAATGTGTAGTTATAATGCTTAGGGTTTTGTTTTGCTAAAATTGAACTCCTTTTTCGAATTGCATTTTGCTAATGATATTATCATATGGATTTTTTTTTGCTTAATAAGAATAAGGCTTTTTCATTAGCACACATTTTAAAACCTACAAGAAATTTGACTAGTAACTATTTTACCCAAAACAAATTTTAATAGTTAATCTAGTCTAAAAAAAGATGCACTCCTGTACATCCATTGTTAACCTATGAACAAAACAAACTAGTCAAACTTTAAATTATCGTATGTTATTATAATGGTAAATTATATATATATATATATATATATATATATATATATATATATATATATATATATATATATATATATATATATATATATATATATATATATATATATATAAACTTTTATGAGTAAAATTAGAGTTGAAACTTGTGTGCGGCTAGTATACCCATCATATTCAATCCTTGTTATAGTTATCAATTCCTAATTTTTGATACATATTTATAAAAGATATTAATATTATAATATATGATTTTTATCTCAATATATTTTTGGAAGACGAATTTCAATATTCATGCCCATTATTTTTTTTATTTTTAAATTAGTATTTTAAGTTTGAATTTTGCAAGACTGGTATTTACTAAATGTGTACAAATGAGACCATAAATTTCTATATTATCGAAATGTGTTACGTGTTTTATGTGATGAACCGCGACTAATTATGTTGCAAAGTTTATTTTAAAATGGTGATATACATTTTAGGTTAACTTGAAAATCGCATACACAATGCATATATACATTTTTTATGTAACGGATAACTATTTTAGTATAAATAGAAATATAAAGATAGAAAAATTCTTCCATCCAATATTGGATAATCTACACCTATAAAGATATTTGAGTATTATCATCTTGTTTTATCTACTAAATTAGTTGTTAGTATATTTTAAATTATTTTTAAAAAAATAATATACTTAATAATTCATACTCGATTATCTACTATTATAAGAACTAGAATAAAAGTAATCAATTTTATATTTTTTTCCCTTACAGATTTACTTATACAATACGTAATTATGCTATCATGAAAATTAAGATCGTTGACCATGACATTTCAACAACAGACTGTGTGCATTCACCATGGTAAGACACCATAATTACGATTTCTCTATAATATTATATGAAAAATCTACACATAAAACATGTGTTCTATCATATTTTCAATATAAAAAGATTAACTACAACTACAATAAATTACAATGAGTTTCAATTATAAAAACATGTAGTTCAACAATAAAGTTTATATGTTTACCTGTGAGATCGAGTTATTTTTATACTTAAAGATTATTTTATATATGTATACACACTAGAGGTCGATTAATGTGGTATGGGATGGAAGGATGAATTCGTGGCTCTTGGAATTTCATATTTTGTTTGGGAAAATAATTACCATGACAATAAAATAATCACTATAATATGTATTTGTAAATCAATTAAGGTAAGAAATGTCATGGTATTTACTCTTTCCAATCAATGTTTCCTGAGTTCACTGGAGTCCAGGTGCACATCTAAATCAGTGGCACCAAACACTTTGATTATACCAGTCCCTTGTATATTGTTATTAGCTCTATCATAATCGATAATGTATTCCACGTTAATCTTGTAATTTACCATATTCATAGTCCCGTCATTTCAAATATTAAGCCCTACCTTATCTCGCAGTTTAGGATGATTTACCCCTCTCGTTGTCATTCAACTTCCATCCATCAACAAGTTTGGTAAATCCTACCACTTCTATTTGATTCCTTCTTTTAAATTCCTTACCTAACACATCACACTATAGTTGCGTGAATAGCCTAGATACTAAAACTCACCCTTAGTTCATGACTCTAAGGATAATAAATAAGGCATAAAATAAAAGCCGACTAAATTCCCAACTATTAGATTTTTTTGTTGCGTGGGTGGTCCAGGCCAATACCCGACTAATCCCACGAATGGTAGGCACGCATCCGCACACCTAACTCTGGGCAAGTCAAACCTCCTAGATGACAAACAAGGTCCTGACCAGTTGAGCTAACCCAACAGGTTATTTGATAAATTTTATAAATTAGTTAGGGTATTTCGACCATATATCTCTTATAAGAAGAAATAATTTCCTACACAGATGGATTTTGTTAGCCCAACTTGATAAAATAAAACAAATGCTAAGGTCCGAACACCTAACACCTAACATCTATTCTAATATATCCAAAATATAAAGATATACAAAACCACCATGCCTTATGTTGAATAAACTTTGGAAACACACCTGGTGGGACTCGAACCCACAATCGTTTGATTAGAAGTCAAACGCCTTATCCATTAGGCCACAGGTGCAAGTTACTATAGTATGCTCAAGACTCCACTATGTTATTTTATTTCTCCTTTATCATTTAAGAAATTACCTTAAATTGTGAAAAAAAGTTGCTTGAAAATGTGATCCAATGGAGCTATATGTGTTGGTGAAACTATGTAATTGAGATGCCCAAAATTAATTTGTGGTTTAAAGAAACAAATTGGGGAAATTTTGGGTTTTTTTTTTGGGATTTTTTGATGTTTTTGGAGCTCTTGGTTCGCATTAATGGACATCTGTTTGTATTTAATGCGGCAAGAGCTTTAGCGAGGACCCAAAGTCCTCGTAAAAGGCCTAGAATGTCGTCGCAAAAGATAATCTCTAGCGACGAATACAGAGTCCTCGCTAAAGATTAGGTTTTTTGTGAGGACTTTCAACGACTATTTTATTATTTATTTATTTTGCGTAGCTTAATAAGGACGCTTGACATATGCGACGACTTTGTCGTCGCAAATGATGTTCCTCGCGAAAGACATACTCTTTAGCGAGGACATGCGTGTTCTCACGAAAACTTTCCTCGCGAGAAATCACGCGTGTAGTAGTGAGTTGAGTGGTGCGTAATTGGTGGACGCTTGTCTTCTGGTGCGTAATTGGTGGACCTTTGTATTCTGGCTAAAAGGATTTGTCTTGCCATTGACTACTATAAGAACAAGTCTTCTTCCATCAGATTTATTTCAGAAAACTTGTTTTATTTTTAATTTTCTGACTCCCCAACTCCTTCACGAGCCCACGGCCCACGCCTACGCCGTCGGCGGGTGGTGGTGGTGGTATGCGCTTGTGGGGATTTGTCATTTCCTTTTTGTCTTTCATAGACTTTAGTTATTTTGGAAGTAATAGATGTGTAAAATATTCTATGCAATTATTTTTTTCCTTCGCTCCTCTTATGTGGGACTTTTTCTTCACAAAAAGTGACTTTCCCACTTCTCCAAAAGAATAGGAATGAATTGATTTATTTAATACTTCATATTAAATTGAATCTTTTCCACTTCTCCAAAAGAGGATGATGGATTTATGTTAATCCTAATATAAATCCTAACAATCTCCTACTCAGGATCTTTGGGAGACGGTGTACAAGTTTCCATATCGACCAGCATTTGGGTGAATTGTACTTAAGTGGCAATATTTTTCTTGTTTATTTGTATTATTTTTTATACTCTTTTATTTTTCTTTATCAAAAAATATATAAACAAATATTGGTTATATAATACAGTAATGGACAAGGAATGACAACATAAAGTATATTACATTTGACTTCTGAAATTGCATCACATTTTACAGATTAAAAAAAAATAAAAAATTAAATTATACAATAAAACCGAAATGACATTAGTATGAGAAAAAAACCTGGATTTGTAAAGCAAAAATCGATATCTCCAATAACCAACATGTCAATGAGAAAGAACGCCAAAATTTCCGGTATTACTTACTTATGTAGATTCCTCTTTGATAACAGATGATGATGTTAATTGCAAAGACTGCAAACTCAATCAGTCTCCGTGGGATGTTATTGAGTTTAATGCATCCGGAGAAACTGTACAACAATTCCTATATCAGGTATACTTAAGTTAGTTTTACGGTATTATTTCTTCCTTTCCATTTATTCTATTTTATAATTAAAGATAAATTAGATCCAAAAGTTTATGAGTGTAATCTGTCCAAATATCTAAACTGTTTATAGTTATTGTAATTTATAAATTGTGTATCTTTAGCCTTCTATAATTTTTATTTCATCGATCTACTTTTTAATATATAGGATTCACGTTCTTTTAATGTCGCTCGATCCACAAAGGAGGAGACAAGCGGTCATCAACCACCTAACCAAAGCACCCTCCAAGGCAAAGAAGAAAGGCCAAAACTTTCTTCTACAAAACCCCTTGTTGTCGCGGCATATGCTGAAGGACACTGTATGAATATCCGTGGGTTTAGTAATGATGAGTGAAAACGAATATTTAATGATTTTTCTTTGTCTTGATTTTTATGATGTTTTGGAATTTTAATTTTAATTTGTTGTAAGTGGATTTGAATGTTTTTATGCTTAATTATCTTTTACATTTTGTGAATCATAGTTATAACAATATGAACAAAGAATATCAGTTAAAAAATTCATAATTGAATTTATTTTGAAATTGTCAAGTGATTATATTAACTTTAATGGGCGAGTATAAAGTATTTTTAAATAACATTGCTATGCATAGAAGAAGTAAAAAGAAAATTTGTTGGGAAAAAAATAGTATAGCATAAAAATAAATACAAATGTTTTCTATATTTATTATATAATTATTTAAAAAAAATACATTGTTATATATTTTCTATTGATTTTATTCACAAATATCTTGATAATAGATCTTTTAAAGAAATTAATTTTAATGTTGTCTTTATCATGTATAGTTTCAAAATTTTAGAAAATTATATCATCATTTTCTATCAAGAATACTAGGAAATTTTTAAAGAAGGTGCTTTACCAAATCCCGTAGATTTCTATAGGAATAACTTTACACTGTAAGGGGTCAATGACAACTTTAAAAGGTAATTCATAAAGCTGATTGAATCGGAAAAATTCCAGAATTTATATTTAGTGTGTTTTAAAAAAAATTGTTACAAAAATTGTACAAATATTCTGGCTATACGTCTTCTAGCTAATTAGTAATGGATTAATATATTTATATTTAATTTCACATCGTAATTAAATAGCCAAGATAAATTAATTTTTCTATTTGCTGGGTTGAATGATCTTCTTATTAATCAAACATTCCATCTAGAACTATCATTTTTGAAACAAATCCTAACACATACATAGAAGACAAACCAATGACTATATAAAAAAAGAAACCTACAAACCATAAAATAGATCAAATTGTTAATCCTTTATATATCATAACCATAGTTTTTATACTCCATAATGTCATCATTAAGACAATAATTTCTATCTTTATATTATGTGCAACTAAACATTCAGGATAAGACATAATTCTACAAATCCTATTTGTTCGTTATGATGCATTAATCTTATAAATTGCTCTAAGTACATATCTTTTTAATAATTTTGGAAAATAATTGGTCGTCCACTTTATCCATTGAAAACGATTTGAAAAGGCAGAGCATCACAAAATTATGGCTACTAAATTGGACAGCTCTTCATTTTTTATGTGGAAAAGATTATTTTAAGCTTCAAGGTTTAATTTTCTTTTTCCGTACACACTATCTCGAGATTTATTTTTCTTTTAAAAAATGGCATCAATGCCTCAATTTGGCATCCACTCTCATGGCTTCTACCTTGTTTACTCTACTAGATTAAAAATTTATATATGTTGTTGTAATAGATCTATTTCTTTGCCACAGTCAAATTTTTTAATCAATGTAACCTTATAACCTACCTTAAAAACATAGGTTTTTTGTTTATCTGTATATATTGACGTTTACTCCTTCACTTTAAATTTTTCTAGAAAATGTAATTCCCTTGATCTTCTCATACGAACACTTCTATTTATGATATCTCGTATAGATAATTCTTTATATATGTCCTAGAAATTATATATGTTTATCTACATAACTTGCATGGATACTAAAAGAAAATAAATACTTAACCTCTTAAAGTAAGCATTGGTTATAAGACTAATAACGCCCCACTCATTTATCCTTTTTCATAAGTCCTAACCACAACACCTTTTTGTAATACCCACTAGGAACATAAATCTTTTAAAACCTTTTTTACACTAAGACATCATTTAATTCTCTAATTTTAAATTTCAAGACAAAAATTATCATATACACTATATGAAACATGTTTTGCCCACTATTTGATATTATGTGTTCTACTTTCCAGGTCTTCCGATTAGCACATATTTAGGGTTATGATTACCATGTGGTTATTTATAGGCTACGACACTATATTGGTCTTGTACTAAATGAATTTAGGAATTATATATTTTAAAAATATCTTATACACTAGAATTAGTTTATTTACATTGAATCCTCAAAATATTCCATTTGCGAACACCGTATTAACCACTTCTTAAGTGAACGTCACAATCTTGTTTGAAGATTTTCTCTCTAACAGTTCTACCTTGTTATTTTAGAATTGTATCTGGTAATATAAAATTCCCTTTCTAAACAAAGCTCATTATTATACCATCTATATATGGAAAAGGGTGTTTTGGCATATTCTTGATTTTAAGTCTCTCGTATTCACATTTTGATAGAATATACTATATAGTCCTTTATGGAAGTACACTCACAAAATGGGATACAAGGATTTCAACCACATTTCCACCACATGACAAACACTATAATTGTCATTCTCTCAGGAGGCACTGATCAACTTAATTGGGCATCTAAACAAAATTATAGGGGTTTCAATAACAATATGCTTAACAAAAAAACTAAGTAATTATTCATCAATATGATCATCCATGATAGAGGTTTCAATGTTTGTTGCATATTACCAATTCTAGTCAAAATCAGGTAAGCTGAGAAGTTGTTGTTTACTTAAATTCAAACCCAAATTTTTAGATCCTCGTGAACCCTTTTTATGTATAAATTATTAAGAGCTCTTGAATAGTCGGTCATGAAGCATGAAAATGGTATTCCTAGAAAAGGAATCCATGGTTGGGATCCATATATAAATAAGGGTTCTTATGTTGAGCGTACCATGATTGCTTGACTGGACCACAAAATGAAAGCATATAATTTACAAAGACGGTGTCCTAGAAAGAACATACATAAAGTTAAATATCTTGACATAGTAGCTTACCTCTTTGATATGGTAAGATCTATGATGGAACATTTCACTTGAATACGGTTATTTAGCCCACCCATAAACCATAATATTACATTTGAAATATCACTCTATACAAAATCAAAATCACAAGGTAATTTTTGAAAGTTAACCTACCATAATCCTATTACATTGTCATTGTGAGAGAATGACAAATCAACAAGAACTATACAAACTGTGAGTTATTTAAAGATGACCACGAGTGCCAGTCTAACCCCATATGATATTATAGAACATTTACTAATGGGAATGTAAACAATTTCCAACAGAATCTGAATGTTAAAATGGTTCGATTAATCTAATAGATGTTTGGAACTTTTAAAAGAATTTAGAAGATTTACCCCATTCTGTCCAAATGGATTCATAAGAGAGTGTTGCAAATAGATGGGAATGTTAGAACTTTTAAATCAACCTTTAAAGTAAATTTTAAAGTAAATTTTAAAGCAAAATGACTATGAGCAAACTTTATTTCGTGTCGCAAAACTCGAGTCCAGTTATATACCTATAGCATTTATATGTAACTATGGTTATGAGATATGAAAAATAGGTGCTCAATTTAATTTACTTAATTGAAAGCTAATAGAGGAAATCTATATGGATTAGCCAAAAAAAAATCATTATTATGTGAC
The DNA here is from genome assembly GCA_029959085.1 of Nemophila menziesii. NCBI lineage: Eukaryota > Viridiplantae > Streptophyta > Magnoliopsida > Boraginales > Hydrophyllaceae > Nemophila > Nemophila menziesii. The sequence continues at coordinate 3,557,801 of JARWIR010000016.1, read as the reverse complement.
AAGGAATTATTGTTTATATGACTAAAAAATTTGTTTATGGATATAAGGAGGATTCTAGACTGTCAAACACCATACTTTATCAATCGATCCAGGCTTGTCATTTTTGCAAGACCATTAATGAACCATGCATTCATAGACATTTCTTTACTAAGGCAGTAAGATATATAGTCATATACAACGATCCCACAATCTAGGTTTAAAGGGAAACCTAAATCAGAGACCTCCCAAACCATTTCTAGGTTAAAAGTAGATAGTATGACATGTAAAACTGAAGGATGAGCTAAGCGTTAAATAATTATTGTTACTTTGTTAGCATAATATAGATGTATACATATTACTCTTGATAAGACACCACAAATATGAATAACATTGGTTGGGCCTCTCTATGAAAAAATTTCAAAGACAAAACTCTATGACGTTTATTCGTGAAATACAAGAGTTCCAGTAGAGCTATAAATGGACACAACCGTGAGAACCAAATATTTTCCTAAACGATATTATTTAAGTTATATTTACTTGGCTTAGACGAAGAATTTATGATATCACAATCAAGTAAATACGATAACACTTACTAGACAAGGTTCAAGACTTAAAACTACTTTTCACAAAATAGTATTCTTCTAAACTTCTATCTCGCTATCTCTTGTGTTTCACATTATCATGCATATTTTTTAGTTGGTTTTTAAATTCATTCCATGTGGAGATTGTAGCTCAAATGGATTCTACACAAATAGTAGTTCGGTTTTACGATGTCTTGATTAATATATTTATCTAATTATATATACTAAAGGAATATATTTACTTGGTTAAAAATTACTTGAAGTTGAATGCGAAATTGAGTAATGAAATTTTGGAAAAAATAAATAAATAAACATTTTTTATCGATTTGAATATTTATATACTAAAGGTGAAAGAAAAAAAATTCTTTTTTACTATTGGGCTAGGCCCAATAGTTATTTTTTTCGTATGCAAGTCTTTAACATTACCATTGAGTCAGACACAATTGTTAATGTGTAATAAATATCAAAGATCCTTTAATGAGGGTAAGATCCAATAATTATGTTTGTATAACAAAAATGTCTTTAATTTAAAAGACACAACTCAAAATTCTTAAAGTCACAATTATTTCTAGTGGATACCAGCCACTTATTCATATTATATAAATAAGTTATCAACTTAAACATTTGATTCATTCAATTTTTAAAGTATTAATTATTAAAATTATAAGATAGAAAGATAGATAAAAAGCAGCATTGTTAAATTTGTTTAAATTTTAAATAATTCATGTGTCCTTTTCTTTTGAATAGTTTTCTCATTGTATACAGGGGTTTGAAGCCAACAAACGTAAGACCACTTGGTGGGTCCTGGTGTGTTATAAAATTAAGTACAGACAATAAAGGAACCACAATACCGCAAGTGTACGGTTGTCCAAGTAATACTCCGATAAATCGGGTTTCGTTCTCAAGGATTGGACTGGTCTAACCCAAGTGTTAAATAGATAAGTAGTAATAATTGCAAATACAGAAAATAAAAGTAATAGATATCTGCTTGGTTTCGAGTTATTAAACTACTGGACACAAATAAACAAATTACAAAAAATAAATACTAAAGGACTAAGACGCAGATATGGGCTATACTTGAGTCTCGCTAGGGAATCACCTAAACTTACGTAATTAAAAGAATTTCTCACACAAGTATTCAATTAGTTCAGACTTGTTTAGTATTGAGTTAGGACCAAGAAACAAAACACCCTTCTGATCAAAGAAGCCCGTAATTTCTTTGTTGAAAGAAGGACAATTGGTTTGATTCGACATTTCTTTTGAATTGACTTAGTAAAATCTCCTATTTCGTATATCGGAAAAATAAATGATGTTTTAGATTCAGGTTTACTCTCTGATAATGGATCGGATTGCACCATATCAATCTATTTTCTTCCATTTATTCCTATTCCCGTGCAAGAATTCAACATTCTTATAACAAAGATAAAAGAACTATTCATACGTTGTTGAAAAGAAATAAGGAATGCCAATCGTTGATAACTTTGTCATCATCCAATTGTTTCTTAATGGGTCTATTCAACGATGTAAAAATATCGCAATGTGATAAAAGAATCAATGAAAAAAATCCCTGAATTCTAGTTAGGAATTTGTTGGTCCCCTTAGGATCCCTTCTTCAAATTCTGGATGTTTAGCCATAATCTTCTCGGTTTTCAAAAATAAACACACAAGCATTTGAGGCTTTTTTTTCTAGTTGTAACCTTGTCGGATATTCGTGAACAATTTATGGATTTCGAAGGTATAAAAACTATACCACCATATGAGATGAGTTTGGCCATCATTGTGTATCCTTTTTGTGTTGCATATATTGAGGTCGGATGAACATCAAGAACAAAGGCTTGACCTTTTCCATTTTTGTTTCTTTAGTGAGAATTTTTTCATAATTAAAGAATTTAATGATGATCTAGCAAATAATGCATAATATAAACCGAGGATAAGGTAATGATGTGATAAAGACAAATAGATTGAGTTGGTGGTGAAAGCTTTAGTAATATCATCGCGTGTTTGAAAAATTGTAAAAGAAAGTCAAGAGTGATTTACTCTAACAAACCAAATTTACATCTTGAACGACTCAAGATGACATAACTTTGTTTATGAGCATATGAACGATTGGTTTAGTTTGTTTTATCAAAACAATATTTATCCCAAAAAAAAAAAAACAAAATCGTCACTTTACAAGTTGTTAGAATAACTAGCAAATAAAAAGACAAAAAAATAATCAAAATATCAAAATATAAATACACTAACGGATAATCACGAAGATACTAGCAATTATTAGTTTTTTATATTCTCTCGTTGAAATGGAGATCCCTCTAAAAAAACCAAACCAAGAGCTCGCATAATTTTCAATCTCTGTACCCCTGTTGTTTTAGATTTCACTGGAGATCTCATATGAGAAATTATTCCTAATTAACTACAACTATAAGATTAGTTCTCTATTAGAGCAAAAATATGGAAGATTACAAAAATACTCATAAAACTATTAATTATTATTTTAATTATATATAATTCTTATAACCTTCACAATTTATAATATAAATATTTTTTTTAAAGTCTACCTACCACCACCGACCACCAACATCACCACCACCCTCACCACCACCACCACCACCCCACCCCACCAATATCCCCACCTCCACCACCCACCACCACACCACCACTACCACCACCCACCACCACCCCCACCACCACCCCCACGATCACCACCCACCACTACCCACCCCCACGACCACCACCCGCACTACCCCCACCGCCACCACCCCCACCACCCCTACCAGACCCCCACCCACCACCTTCGTTCATTACCACCACTAACTAGTTCTGTTACCACCAACCACCACCAACTAATTTCATTACACGCGCGCGTCCATAAAATTTCAAAAAAAAATTATAATTAATTTTTAAAAAAGAATAAAAATAAAAAATTTGTATTTTTAGACGAAGTTATATTAACGCCTATAAATTTTTTTGATTTTTAAATTTTTCAATTTTTCAATTACGATGTTTCGTTTTATGTGTTGCTATAACACACAAAAATAGATTTGCCAATTTTACCACAAGCGCGCGTCCGTGAATTTTTCTTTTAAAAAAAACATAATTAATTCCAAAAAAATAGAAAATTAAAAAATAGTATTTTTTGACGGGGCAAATTCATATCTACATCAACAAAAAAATTCGATTTTTTAATTTTTTTTTAATTTTTAAATTTTTTGATATTTAATTTTATGTGTTCCTAAAATACACAAAAATATATTTATGTCTTCCTGTAATACAAAAAATCATATAATCAATCTAAAGTATTCCATTCTTTAACAAAATCCTTTTTTTCTCTTTATTAATCGCATATACCCTATTTTTACTCATTTTTTACTATCTATTTGTCCAACACCTTTTTGTTATTTTGTGTGTTGATCTAATACACAAAACAATCATTTGTGTATTATAACAACACACAAAATCACGTATTCCCTTTTAATCATGCCATTTTCAGTCTACGATTTTGTGTATCACATGAACACACAAACCGACTATTTGTGTAATGGTGTAATACATAGAAAAAAACTAGTCTCTGTTACTTTAGCGTCGGAGACACTAAACACTAAAAGCCATAAAGTTTCAACACTAAAAACTATAAAACCTCAACCCTAAAAACCATAATACCTAAAATCAATAAACCCTAAACCTAAAAACTTTAAACCCTATCCCCTAAACCCTAGTCCTAAACCTAAAAACACTAATCCTTATCCAAAACCATAAACCAAAACCCTAAAACTCTAAACCTTAAATCAAAAAACAATAATCCTAAACCTGAAAATCCTGGAGCCTAAATCCTAAGAATAAAAAAGACTAATATGATGGGGTGTGTGATTTTGTGTCTTCCGGGAATACAAAAAATTAAGTTTTGTGTGTTTTAGAAACAGACAAAATCACAGAGAATGTGAAAAATGACTAGTATGATGGGGTCTATCATTTTGTGTGTTCCAGTGCTACACAATACTGACTTTTGTGTATTACTAAAACCTTAAAAATGCTAACCCTAAAACCTAAAACCCTAACCCTAAAGATGGTAAAAAAAGTAACTAGAATAAGCTAAATTATTTTTATGAAAGTATGAGACTGAAAAACCATAAACCCTAATTCCTAAACATTAAACCCATAAACCCTAACCTTAATAAAACCAGACCTTAAAAACCTAAATCCTAAAACCCTAACCAATAAACAAACACTAAAACCATAAACCCTAAAAACACTAAAACCTAAAAACTGAAAGGAGAAAAATGACTAATACGATAATGTCTGTTATTTTGTGTGTTCCAAGACTACATAAAACTGTTATACATAAATTTGAGTTTTGCGTGTTACTGAATACACAAAACTGAATCTGGTACACATAAATTTAAGTTTTATGTGTTACAAGGATACATAAAACTGAGTTTTGTGTATTCTTGTAACATACAAAATCATAAAGAATGAGATAAAGGACTAGTATGATGTGGGCTGTCCTTTTGTGTGTCACAGTACTAATAAATCACAAACGCACTGGGAAACCGATGAAACATCTCGAAACTCTGGCCATGCTTGCTTCTCCTTCTCCGGCGAGCTAAGATCATCATCCAACAATGAACTCCGTTCGAGGACCGATGCTGCTTCATGGAGCTTTCTTTTCCGACGAGATCTAGCGAACTGCTGCTGCTCGCTCCGGTCTTGCTGCTGCTGCTCGGCGAGATACTGCTGCTACATCAAATAGAGAGGGATTGCAGGAAAGTGTGTGTGTGTGTGTGAGAGAGAGAGAGAGAGAGAGAGAGAGAGAGAGAGAGAGAGAGAGAGAGAGAGAGAGAGAGAGAGAGAGAGAGAGTAATGAGTAGGGTTTTTCTAAATATACTAGTATATATAAGAAAAAAACAAAAAGGGGCAAAAATGTAAATGAGATTTTAGCCTATAGTGTTAAAATATGTTTAAGGTATTTGGTAAGAAAAGAAAGTAAGTGAGGTTGAAAAAAAGTATAGGAGAGTGTCTTCAAGATCTATCGTGTAAAAATCTTATTAAAAAATTATGTTTTTAATATTGTATAACTTAAAATAACATTTTTAAGACCCAACGACGATCCATAATTAATAAATTAAAAATAAAATTTGAGCGCTAAAATATCTTTTAATTTCGTTCCAAATCAATTGAATTTTCCCGTATACAAAGGTGGTTGGATACTCAAAATCTAGTCAATATTTAGTTCTAAGGTTTTGCTAATATTAGGATTCCATTAGACTAAGTAATAATCTTTTTAAATAAAAGACTAAGTAATTTAGTGTACTAACCGTAAAAATAAGTTGACGGTAAGCTATCGATATTTCTTGATTTACAATAAAAACAATGTAAAATAAATATAATAGGGCAATGAGAAGAAGAAAGAGTCTCGTGGGGCGGCCGAGTTTTTTTTTTTAATTTTTTTTTTGTTTTTTTTTTTTTATTATTTTTTATTTTTTAAGTTAGAACTAAAATTTAAATTCCAAGAATGAAGCCAAAAAGCGTACAAATCAAGTCACCAGATCTTGTGTACAATAATACAACTTCATGAAAATCTTCAACCTAAAATGAAACTTCAAAACATCTTCAAAAGGTATATTTTCTAAATTGTAGTTTGATAAGTTTATGTTGTAAGAAGAAGTCTTTGCTTTGCTGTATTGGAAGTTCAATAGGAATATTTACATGAAGTATTGAAATTAGGGTTTCGTCGATAATTTATTGTTCGAATTATAAAGGTTTGATGGAAGATTTGTGAATAATTTAGTGGAGTAAGATGTAGGGTAAAAAAAATGAGTACAATACCCAAGAAACGTAGTCTTCTCCCCTTTCAACCTAATCATGTTTCCCAAAACTGGAATCCAAACGCCTATTCATGGGATAGCTCGAGGTTTATCGCCAAACAGGTGGCGAAATCTGATAGGGTGTTGGTTGTTCCTATGAGCGAAGAAGAAGATGACAAAGGCCTTCGCCTAATGCTTGGTGGAAATGATAGTGCTGAGCCCGTTTCAAGGCCCGAGAAAAAAATCCGATATGATTCTCAGGTAGGTGTTAATTATCCGATGTGCCAAGTAGATGATTGTAATCAAAATCTATTAAATGCCAAAGAATATCATCGAAGACATAAGGTATGTGAACCCCACAGCAAAGCTAGTAATGCATTAGTGGCCAAACAGATGCAGAGATTTTGCCAACAGTGTAGCAGGTTTGTTATTTATCTCTTTATAGGTTTATAATTAGTAAATCAAAAAGTTACACTTTCATGAGTTATTGTGTTTCAGGTTTCACCCTCTTTCAGCATTTGATGAGGATAAACGAAGCTGTAAACGTAGACTTGCTGGACATAATAGTAGGAGAAGAAAAAAAACAAAATCAGAGGATACTACTACTGTATTACAAACCCACGAGAATATTGTAAATTTACAAACAAGTCTAGCTAGTTCACAAGGTAAACAAATCAGCTTTCTAACCATATTTTCAAGTATCTAACTTGTGTATTTTAATAGGCACAGAAAAGAGGATGACAAATTTATCAGCTGTACCTGATAAAGAGCAGCTCATGCAAGTTTTAACTCGATTAAACTCTTCACCCTTACAAGTAAATGCAATAGAAAAATTACCGATTATTGGAAGTTCAGATAAGAATATATCGAAAGCTCAAAGCTCTATGAATGGAAATTCCTCAACTCCTTCAACAAAAAACTTTCTTGCCATGCTTTCAACAAATCCTCATGAAATTCAATCACAAAAAATTGATTCTGAAAAAAGTAACGACCAATTTACACTTCCTAATATATTTCGAGATCGAAGTAGTTTAAATAACCAGACTCCACTTCAAGAAATTCATCAAAATAAGCCATTACAGCTTTATAGTACATCTCCTGAAATTAATAGCATACCAAAGCTAGCACCTGAAAAGAAGTATTTCTCTTCTGGAAGTAGTAACCCTTCAGTAGACAATAGATCACCTTCTGATTCGCCACCTGTCACTCAGAAAATGTTCCCAATACCAACTTCACGAGAGATACGAAACCCTAGTACACTTCAGCTATTTGGAACTGAAAATGGATCAAGTCAAAGTTCAATATACCAAACGGGTTATACATCTTCTTCATCTGGATCTGATCATTCACCCTCTAGTTTAAATTCTGTTGCTCAGGTAATTCAACACTAGTACTCAATTTCCTTACAAGTTACAACATATATACATACAATTATATCATATGATTCATATCGCCTTATATATAGGATCGTACTGGAAGAATAAGTTTAAAATTATTTGACAAGGACCCGAGTCAATTACCTGGTACATTAGGAGCAGAGGTTAGTATTTATTATTTATTATTTTTTAGTTGATTTTTCCTTTTTGTTATAATCTTGGGTTGATTTTTGATTTACTCTACTTTCAGATATTAAATTGGCTATCGAATAGTCCATCAGGAATGGAAGGTTATATTAGACCTGGGTGCATATTTTTATCTATTTTCATTTCCATGTCATCTTCTGCGTGGGACCATGTGAGTTGACACGATTTTCTCTCCTGTATAAATTTTTTGCTGACCTGTCCTTTTTTTTCAGCTTGAGAATAACCTATACCACCATGTACAATCTTTGGGTAACGATACGTTTTATTCCGACTTTTGGAGAAATACAAGGTTTTTAATTCAGACACATAAACAATTCGCTTCACATAAAGAAGGTGAGTATTTATATTATTATAATAATCCTTGTTCTCAAAATTCAAACGTGTAAAGATAAATTTCGTGTATTATATTCTATTAGGAAAGGTTCGTATATCCAGATCACGAAGAATATGTGGGTCCCCAGAACTAATCTCAGTCTCACCTATAGCGATTGTGTTTGGACAAGAAATTGTTGTGTCATTGAAAGGGAGAAATTTAACCCTTCCAGGGACCAAGTATGTGTAATTACTTAAATTTTGTTAGTCCTTGTCATTTTACCTTATTATAGTATATCATTGAATGTGATGCAGTATTAGTTGCACACATACAAGTAGCTACACAATGCATCAAGTCTCGGGGCCTACATATGATGAGATAAGCTTGTTTAAATTCAAAATTAATGGTGGACAAGACTCTTTTACCCTTGGTCGTTGTTTTATCGAGGTTGAAAACGGTGTTCGAGGTACTAGTTTTCCAGTAATTATAGCTAATAATACTTCGATTTGTCAAGAATTAAACCTCCTTGAGTCTGAAATTCAAGAATCAAAGGATGAAACCCTTCATTTCTTGAATGAATTGGGATGGCTTTTTCAAAGAAAATACAACCCTGAAAATTCAGATTATAAACTCACACGTTTCAAGTTTCTATTTATATATTCAATTGAACATGATTTCTGTGTTTTAGTCAAAACACTTTTGGACATTCTCCTAGAAATGAACATAAGTAACAAAGAGCTGGTCAATGAATCATTAAAAATACTATCCGAAATTCACTTATTGAACATCGCTGTTAAACGAAGAAGTACGAACATGATTAATTTACTCCTACATTATTCTGATAATAATAAGACCTACTTTTTCCCACCGAACCTTGTGGGACCCGGTGGCATTACTCCTCTACATTTAGCCGCTTCCATGTCAAACTCAGATGATGTCATTAATGCCTTGACAAATGACCCTCAACAGGTATTTTTTCTTTAGTCTTTGCTTTTTTACTGATTATAAATCATAACGATTTTTCGTTTTCTCGTGATATAGATCGGTTTGCATAGCTGGAATACCCTATTAGATTCGAATGGGTTAACTCCTTACGCATATGCCTCGATGAGGAATAATGATTCTTATAATAAACTAGTTGCGCAAAAGCTTGCTGATAAAGAAAATGGTCAAATCTCATTATCAATAAGGTCGTTAGATTTGGAAAAAGATGAGAGTAAAAGAGAAAATAAAGGGAAGAATTCATGTTCAAAGTGTAGAATAGTAGCAGCTAAATATAGTAGGAAAAGGAGTGTTAGGGTACCAGGTTCACAAGGTGTGCTTCAGAGAACATACATTCATTCAGTACTTGCTGTAGCAGCTGTGTGTGTTTGTGTTTGTTTACTTCTTCGAGGTGCCCCAGATATTGGCTCAATTGCCCCTTTCATGTGGAGGAACTTGGAATATGGTTCACTTTAACTAATAGAAATTAAACTTTTCCAAGTTATTCTTATCTAAAATTTTGGATGATAAATCAAATCTAATTAAAAGTTTAAAACCGTTATTCTTGACTATTTGTGGTTGGATATATATATGCATGAAAGAGGTAAACTCATTTGTAATTTAAGTCTTGTTTTACCTTTTTTAACGTTATATAACTTTAGTTATGGTTTGTTTTTATCATTGTAAAGCAACATAAGGTTTACAAAATAGTAGGGTATTTAACACGGATGAATTATGTTATTCTTTAAATATTATTGGAATAAGAGATATTCAAGTATTTTTTCCTTGTGTTTTGTTAATTTCCCTTTTGCTCTATTAAAGTTAAGCAAATAAGTTTTTGTTACTTAATAATAATATCCTTTTCGGGTAAGCTTAATGCCTTTGAGTTATGGAAGAAGAAACCCTGACCGGAAGTTACTTTCAGATCTTGAACTTTTGAAGGATTGATTGTAAAGTCATAATCAAAGTTCTATTTTCCTTAAATTTCTATTGTATACGTACAACCTTGTATATTAGGCTAAGTCCAATGGATTTTAATTTCGGATTATGAGTATACAAGAGAATTTAAATTAAGTAACATCACTAATTTTGCTAATTGGGTTTGTGTCATCCTCCAAATGCGTACTCTTACTTGTTGGACAAAAGATCATCTAGAATCCCTTATTCCCTAGTCCTGTTGGAGTATTTTGGATTGCAAAAATTGAATTTGGGTTGATAGTATAGTGAACTACACTACTAGGATGCTTATGGTCAGGCTTTTTGCAGAAGATAATTTTTGAATAATATTTCATCTTATCCATTAAGTAACCATACTCCCCTAGTGTGGTACACCCCACAAGACTCTATCCAACAACTTTGTCACAACTTTGTCACTGTTATTGCAACTATTATGTGAGAATGTGAATGGGGATATCATTGCTAAGAATGTCAACAACGTCTAAAGCAGCTGAATTATTGAATGTGAGGCTATTGCTTTGGTTGAAGGACACGTTCTCACCAATTCAACCAATCTTAATTAGGTTACTGTTAAATCTGTTTTTTAAAAAGTTATTCAAAACATTCTCCAATCTTTAAGGCAAAACATAGGAAAAAAACCATCGACCTTTTTTTTCTGGCAAATGGAGTTTCAACTTGCTGGGAAAATGTTGGATTTTTTGTTTACAGGTCGTGTAATAAGAAAAATGAAAAAAACAAATGTTAATGTTTTACGTGGTTCATCCAAAGATGCCTACATTTACGGAGTAATTCAATATAATCATTCATACTATTACAATTTGGTTTTGGGTAAGACTTTCATCCTATATTGGATGGTTCAATATTAACATCATAACCATTAATTACATTGATAAAATACATGTTATTAGATTAAGTAGTTAGTTAACATAATTAGTTTTTACATGACATAATCATTGAGTATGTGTCATAATACGATGGGTATTGGATCATCTAATATTGGATGGAAGTATTTTTCTTTTGTTACTTTTAGAGCATTTTAAGTGTAATTTGTGTGTTAAATGTGAAGTTCTTAGATACAAGGATGATATTGATGTCAAGACTTGGAGAAGAAGTTGAGGAAAGAAGATCCAAGACGAAATCAAGAGTTAAAAAGACAGAAGAAGCTGTTTTGGCCCAATTTAGAACGTGTAGGGTTTTCAATTTTGCATTGAGGGAGCCCTTTTATATCAAGAAATTTATTTAAATTTTGATCGCGTGGTCACTGGTTTCGAGTGATTTGGAGCTGTTACAAAGGAGCTATGATTTTTACAAGCTCTATGGAACAACCAGTCAACTTTCTAAGGAAAACGTATTTGAGTTGGACTAGAACTCTAAGACATAGCACATGACCTAGCAGTCGTCCATACACTATATATGTTTATTTACCTTTTGAAAACATGTCCTTGCTGGTACTTACATCATTAGTATTCAAGAAAATTATTAGGGAGAAAGCAAGTGACTTGTAGAGGAAGAAAAGAAGTTGGAGAGTCACAAACTCCTCTTCTCCGTCATTCATCTATCTTAGATCTTTGGTTTTACCATGTTTTTAAGGTGTTTTATATTTAGTTTTACTTTTTTATCATTATGAACTAATTTTCCCATAACTTGGGTTTGCACTATGTATAATCACTGAATTCTATTTTATTGTTCAATGTTATCTGGGATTATGTTTAATTGATTTGAGATGTTACTTTATAATTGTATTCCGTGTTTGCCTTATTCCATCCGTAATCATGATTACGTTAGGATTGTTCCTAGTAGTTGGATTGTCACCCTGACGGGGGATTCAATTATAGAAAATAACACATAATCGCCTAGTGTGTGGTAACGATCCTAACAGGCTTGCCTAACTAGACAGTCAATAGGGTTAGATTTCATCACCGATCTCTGTGCAAGGTCCCCTTAACCAAGTCCCTTGGTATTCTTAAGGTTGTCTTCAAAGCTACCTAACGGGAGTTAGAGGGATTATAGAATCCCGACTACTTATATATGCACAATTCACCATTTTAATTAGAATAGCGATTTAGGAAGATAGGTGCATACTAGAAGACCTAAGCTATATCTATCATCTCCATTCTTTAGCTTTTATTTATTTGCATTAGTAGTTAATTTATTATTTGCATACCTTATTTGAAAATCCAACAAATATTATCTCTATTTATATTTTAGATTTAACAAGTAATCTAATCTACAATTCTTATCTAAACACGAGTTTGAGCTAAAAGACTATATCCCTGCGAACGAATTTTATTTATCAACTATAACTTGCAAACGATATGTGCACTTCTCATAGTGGTATTAGGTGTGTGGTCTTTTATATAGTTTATTTATCACATCATTGTAACCACCAAAACTCAACACTCCTTTATTAGTAATTTTGATAATGAATTAGTGATTTACTTGTCAAGATCTTTAAACTCTACTTCTCTTTGTTGCAGATTGGCTTTCTTTTCCAAAATATTGGTTAACCTCTCTTTTGTGGAAAGAAAATTTGTTAGAGCTTGGATCAACTATTATATTGATTTTTTCTTAAAGTTGATTGTACTAATACTTTATTATGTTTTGATTTAGGTTTAAGGTTTAGGGTTTAGGGGTTAGGGTTTTTATTAAGGTTACAAAATAAATGTAATTTTAACAGGTAGAATTTATCTGACTCCGTCTGATTTATCCTACTCTTATTAAATCTTGTATGCTCTGAAATTACAAAAAATCTCATGTGATCATAGTGTTTTAAAAAGCGCTACATGCTAGACAGATGTCTGACTACCTTCGAAAGGCTAAGACACTACGGCGTAGGCGTTTCCTTCCTAAACGGTTGTAAATTTTGGTTTATCAAATTTATATGTATTAATTTATCTGTTTTTTTAATCTACAAAATTTATTATAAAAATTAGGAAAATATATTTGGAAAAATATATATAATTATATGTTATTTTTAAAATTTAATAAATCATACAAATAAAATTAATGATAATTAATTATATTTTATCATTTATGAAGATATTTTTTAATTTGTTGTGTTGATTTTTATTTCTTTGTCAAAATAAGCTTATGTATCTTTCTTTTTTTTTGGAAGTAAATAATAATTCTTTTAATTCTGGGACGTCTAAATCATCTAGGCCGCTGCCTAGATCCACTTTGGTTTAGGTGGAGGCTGCCTAGGTCCAAGTGGAACTATTTTTAAGAATGTAACTTATCTTTTAGTGTTTAAACCGATATTTAGAACAGTGGATCACACATAGATATAAAATCCATTTTCTTCAACTTTGAAAGTGTAAATGATAAATGCAAGGTTTGATTTTATCCTAAACATAAATAACCTAGTTTTGATTTATTTTTAAAATATTTAAAAGAGATATGTATATTTTTTGTGATACTAATTAAAATTCAAGCAAGTTAACTCAAATCACCAGAAAAATAAATTGTTACTAATTTTTAATCTCATCTCATCCTTTTCCTTTAATATCATCTCATCCTTGGATAACGATTGAGATGTATTTCACCCTTGTAACGTGATATTTATGGAGAATCGTACTCCAGTTTGACTATAGTATGCATATTGACACATTCATACAGAAGGCAAGGACGGGACAGATGCATTTAAGTTGCCGTAGTCTTATGCCGCATTATATATTTTGAGTAGTTTCTTTAATGATCTTAAAAGTACTTGTATGGTTTATATGTCAACTACTAGAGTTTCGAACAAAAAAAAAATAACTAGAGAGTAGAGAACATATAATTATTAATTGAAATAATAATAATATAAAACCGACCAAAACAAAAAAGAATTAATATAAGTAAAACTCTAGAACCTATATTTCATTTCAAAATAATTCTCTCATTTTTCTTAAATTTAGAAGCGGGTGACTTAAGTAGCAAAAGCGGACCTAAAAGGACCTAAAGAACCATTGGCTAAAAGAATAACAAGGGCCTATATACACTTTACTCTTTTAATTAAAGACTTTTTTTACATTCTTTTTAAAAACCAACCAGTCTATATAATTAATTTATATTCTATTAAATTTATAAATTAATACACCATAAAAACCCACTTCCTCCCCCCTTTCTCTCTTAACGAATTTGCAGTCCTCTTCAACTCCTCTCTTTTCAGCTTCCCTTCACCGGAGCACCACCAAGAAAACCACTGCACCAAAAACCCCGCCCCACCCCTCTCTCTCTCTCTCTCTCTCTCTCTGTACCCCACCCCACACCAGAAGAACTGCCGTCTTCGCCCCCCCTCCTTCTTTAGCTTCCTGTCACCGGAGCACCACCAAGAAAACCGCCAGATCTGCTCATTTCCATTGCCTGCTGCTTTACCATGAAGCTTTGTCACTCCTTTCATGGTGGTCCCGCCGTTCGTGATGGTCCCGTCGTAGAAGGCCTCCAGATCTGCTCATCTCCGTTGCCTGTTGTCACCATGAAGCTTTGTTACTCCTTTCATGGTGGTTCCGCCGTTCGTGATGGTCACGTCGTAGAAAGCTGACATTCATGGCCTCCCGTCGCCCCCAGATCTCCAAGAAAGCCGACATTAATGGCCTCCCGTCGCCCCTTGAGCCATTATCTTCTTCTTCTTCTTCTCCACCAGAAAACCAGCGCCTCCCCCGTCATCGATCTCAGATCTAGAGATGTATATTCAAGGGGTAAATACCCCCATTTTTTGCATTTTTAGGGGATATATACCCACTGTTTTGTGCGATTTTAGTGGGTAATCGTGTTGTTTTAGTGGGTAATAGACCCACTCTTTTTGTGGTTATGGTTCTTCACCACCACGTTGGACTCACCACCACTTTGGACTGACCTGAACAAGGAGTAAAGAATATTGAACTTTGAACAATAGGGACTCAATATGTAATTAAAATAAATACTGGGTATTTACGTACCCCCTTTTTGCATTTTCAGGGGGTATATACCCATTGTTTTGTATTTTTCAGGGGGGTATTCGCCATTAACGGGCCACAAAAGATCATGCGTAAGAAAATTAGAACCATAAATTTTGAACAAGGACTAATACTGTAATTAAAAAAAATTAAAATAGTGGGTGTGTACCCCCCCTAAAAATGTAACCAGAAACCAGACCCAAACCAGAAAAATCCCTAGTTAGGCCCTTAAAAAACATAACATCTAACTAGGCCCTTAAAATTCTCATTTTTGAATTTGTGGCCTATAAAGGTATATTCCTCAGAACCATTTGGCACATAAATATTCATCCACCAGACATTTTTTAGATACTTTTTAACCTTCCCTCCTTCCCCTTTCCCCTTCCTCCCTCCCAGCTCAGAATTGGATTTTTTTTAATACATATGAGAGTCACTTTAGACTCAAAATTACTTTACTCTAATAAAAATCGATCTTATTCTATTTATTTTTATACATATGAGAGTCACTTTAGACTCAAAAATATTTTTACTCTAATAAGATTCGATCTCATTCTAACCTTTTACCCTTTCCACCTTCCTCTATCCCAGATTCGATCTCATTCTAACCTTTTACCCTTTCCACCTTCCTCTATCCCTTTTCCCCCTCCCGGCTCAGAATTGGATTTTTTTTTGAATACATATGAGGGTCACTTTAGACTCGGAGTCATTTTGACTCCAATAAGATTGGATCTCAGGACTTCTCAATATCTGCAGAGTAGTCTAACCACTAGACCAACTATCGATCTTAGGAATTTTTTGATCTAACTATGTCAAATAAGTTTGGTTTTTCCATTTTTCAATCTTATCCACTTTAAAATAAAATTTTTCTTTTAAAATTACGAGGAAGTATATATTAACCTAGGAGACCTCACTTTGGCAAAAACAAATTCTAATACTTATAATTTTATTTTATTTTTAAATAAATACAGTAAGAACCTTCCTAATATGATATTTTGAAAGCATGTATTTGATCCTCTGGATTTCAAAAAATGTGTAACATAGGTGTCCAGTATAGTTTCTTTTGCTTAATATATCAATTCGAAATATATGTTTTTCTCATAACTAGGAATCTATAATGCAATTATTGTGAAATATAGGAAGCTAAATGAAATTATAAAAATACACTGATTTTTTTTTATTTGTTCGAAACATAATATATAGATAGATAAACGAATGAATACAAGACACTTACAGATTAACCTATCCCTATATGCTCGTTATCAACTTGAAGAATACAAGACAACTGAGGAGGGATATTAGACTCCCAAATACCAAACAAAGTGCTCAACAGCTCGTGTTTGGCAACCTAGTCGGCTGCTAGATTTCTACTCCTAGGTATAAGAGTAAAACTAGGATTACATCGTTCCGCTGAAGAGTAAATATTACAAAATAAGTTACGAATAGAATGACAAGAAATAGTTTGACAAGAAGATAGGGCCTTCCTGATCGTTTCATTGTCATTCTCGATAATAGTGCTTTCAAAAGGGAACTTCAAGGCCAATTCAGTTGCTTTCAGAACTCTCGTTGCCTCTGCCTCTATCACCGACTCCGCTTCTATTTTCCAACTTTGTCCTGTTATGAAATCACCGTTAGTGTTTCTTACAATACAAGCAACTACTGCTCCTTTATCAGAGAAAGCAACATCACAGTTTATTTTAATTTTATTAGGGGAAGGTTTTTTTTCATTTATCTTTAAATTTTATTCTTTTGTTATTATCATTATCATTATTATTATTATTATTTATTATTATTAATATCTATATTTTTATTAAAGTTTTCTCTAACCTCCTTGTCTTCCTCAAAGATATTTAGGTCATTAGGGTAGAGATTCTATAATAACTCTTTCCAATTTTGGGTGGCCTTATTAATTGTTAACCAAGGGTCAAGCTTTTTATTATTATGAATAAAACTATTTCTATCTTTCCAAATTTTCCAGTAAATTGTGAATATAAGTTCAAGTATTCTAACATTTTTTTTAAATTTGTTTAAATTTCCTTGAATATGGTCTAGGATACAAAGGTCAATCCTTGAAGTAGTATTATTTTCAGTTTTAATATTTAAAGGCCCAGTAAACCATACACTTTTAGCCTAAGGGCATCTATGTTCTACTGTTTCAATATTATTATCACATATTTTACATATGTTATTAGTTCCACGTTTCCTTTTAACTAAATTTTCTTCTGTTGGTAGTAGATTTTTAATGGTTCTCCACATGAAATTCCTGATTTTGGGTGGAGTTTCTATTTTCCAAATTAATTTCCAAAGTTCTTTGTTTCTATTATTAGATATAGTAGGTTTACTTTGTTCTTTTAATTTTTGTATATTAAGTTGTTCCATTTTTAATTTTTTTATATGTTTCCTTTACTGTATAGTTTCCATTTTTACAGTAATCAATATATATTTGGTCTTCACATAAGAATTGTTATATTATCATATTTTTTACTTTATTTGTAATGTTTGGAGGGTACACGTTATTTAAAACTTCAATATTCCAAGTACCATCCTCTTTAATTAACTCTTTGACCATTATAATATTAGAATTATTTGGTTTAATATTTTGATTATTATATATCCATTTGTGTTTGTGAATGTTAATTTTGGTTCCATTACCTATTTTCCATTTTATATTTTTTTTTGGAAAGTTTCTCTTCCTATCAAAATACTTTTCCATCCCCATGAAGGTGAGCTTCCAATTTTAGCATCTAAAAAAGTGTTATTATGGAAATATTTTCCTTTAAGAAGTAAAGAAGAGAATCTTCTTTATTTAATAAGTTTCATGCTTGTTTCCCAAATAAAGCTAGGTTCATGAGATGAAGATCTCTGAATCCAATTCCACCTTCAAATTTAGAAGTTGTTAGAATATCCCAATTGGCCCAGTGAATTCTTTTTCTTCCTTTATCACCCCACCAAAAATGAGAAATAATGGAGTAGATTTTTTGTATGATATATTTTGGTAGTATAAAGTTACTCATAAGGTAATTTGGTAAACTTTGGAGTATTGCTTTAATAAGGATTTTTTTACCTCCTTCTCATAGGAAGAGGGTTTTCCAATTCTCTATTCTTTGTAAAATTCTATCAATCAAGAATTGTAGGCTTTTTTATTTTGATCTATCCCATTCCGTTTGTATACCTAGATAGTTACCCAAATTCTTTGTTTTTGTCATATTAACTCTTTTTGCCATAATATTTTGTATAAGTGGAGGTGTGTTAGGGCTAAAGATAGCTCCACATTTATTAAGATTCAGGCATAATCATGTACTATTTTTATATTTATGCATAATATTGTTGAAAGATTGAATTTCAATATTATCTGCATTTAGGAAAAAAAGACTATCATCCGCAAACAATAAGTGGGTGATTTCAGGGTAGTGATTTCCTATTTTTATACCTTTTAAAAGGTTTTTTTCTTTTTTATCTCTAATTAAATCATTAAGAATTTTTTACATTAAACAGAATATGAGTGGGGATAGAGGATCTCCTTGTCTTATTCCCCTTGTGGGTTTTTTGATTTGATGGGTTTCCCCATTTATTAGAACAGAGTAGGTTACAGAAGTAACACAAATCATGAGTTTCCTAATCCAATCAATGTTGAACCCCATTTGGGTCAAAATATCTTGTAAGAAATTTCATTCTATATATTCATAAGCTTTCATGATGTCAGCTTTTATAGCAGCCATATATTTTTCGGTTTTTTCTAACTTTTAATATGTGTAATTAATTCATGTGCTATCATAGTATTTTCTTGAATGAGTCTATTGGGTATGAAAGCACTTTGGTTTTCTCCTACTAGAGAATTCATATAAGGTTGAAGTCTATTGACTAGAATTTTTGCTATAATTTTATAAATAAAATTTGAGCAACTAATAGGTCTATATTGCTTTTATATTTAAAGGTTTATTTATTTTAGGTATAAGGGTGATAAGAGTTTGGTTAATATCCTCCAGATCTCCCTTATTATACCAAAAATTATTAATAACTTTTATAATATTAAGCTTAATTATATCCCAATAGGTTCTAGAGAAGTTTCCATTATACCCACCAGGTCTTGGGTCCTTATTGGGTCCCAATTCCCATGTAGCTTTCTTAGTTTCTTCTTCATTGATAGGTTTATTAAGGTTATCAGCCAAATTTTTATCAATTTTACTAGTAATTAGGTTTAGGGTGTTATTGTAATCCCTTTTCCCAATTGTAGAAAAGATATTATTGAAATAGTTAATAATTTCTGAATTAATATCTTCTTTATTTCAAGCCAGATTCCATTGTCATTGGTAATTCTGGTTATTTTATCTACTTTTTCTTTCTTTAGTACAAGCATGATAGTATTTAGTGTTTTTATCACCCTTATTTAACCAAAGGTTTCTAGATCTAGCTTTCCAGAAGCTTCCTCTCTTTTCCATGTTTCTTCAGTTTCTTTTGTAATAAGATTATAATAATCCCAATTATAGTTTGGATCATTACTATTTGATATAACTTCAATTTCTTTTAATAACTTTTCAATATGAATTTTATTATTGTCAAATTTTCTTCTGTTACATTCTCTTAGGGCAAAACTACACTTCCTAAGTTTATAATTTATAACTTTATTATGGTTACCCCTAGTTGTTTTCTAGTCATTCCAGACTTTTTTAATGATATTTAGACAATCAATTTCAGATGTCCAGAAATTTTCAAAGTAAAATCTTCTTTTTTTATTATTATCCACTTTATCATGGTGAAGTATAAGAGGGCAATGATCTGATCCAATTGCCGGGACAACAACTGTCCAAGCATTCGGAAAAATATTATCCCATAGAGTATTATGAAGAGTTCTATCTAAGATAACTTTAATAAGTTTATTTCCTGCTCTTTTATTAGTCCAGGTGAATTTACAACCATACGAAGTTGTTTCCTCAAGATTATAAAAATTAATAAATTTATTAAAATTTTGTATTGATTTCTTATGGCAAATAATACCACCTAATTTTTCTTTAAGAAATCTAATACAATTAAAATCACCTATTATAGACCATGGGAAAGTTATGGGGTCTAAGTGTATATAAAAAAGATTAGGGAAATTTCTTTATTAATTTCATAAGGACTTAAATAAACAAAAGTCTAATAAATCTTTTTATTATTTTCAGTGTTGACCACCGTGTGAATGTAATATTCATTACTGCTTATTAATTTTATCTTGAAGTTTTTCTTAATTAAAAGAGCTAAATCGCCTTTAGCAACGATGAGTTCAAAGGTGTGTGCAACATCCATATCAACTAAAGCAACGAGATCAACAATTTCATTTAAAGAATTTTTAGTTTCAGATAAAAAAACATACCTCTGGCATGTGTTTATGGCAGAGATCTCGGGTTGCCTGGACTGTTAGGGTGTTTCCGATGCCCTGACAGTTCCAGACGATGTGGATCATCGATTAGGATGGAATTGATCAAGCTCAACTCCAGAAAGCTCCTTATTTGTACCATCTTCAATCGGGTCACCCATTTGTTCTTCATCAGCACTCGATCGACGTTCTTCGTTCCAGACATCATCATTAGTTCTTTTTGTTGAATCTCCACACCCACACAGGTTTCAGGTATAATTTGATTCTCAATTTGAAATTGTTCGAATAGTTTTTTGCCTGAATTTGTGATTTCATCCATTCGAATCTTTTCTTTTTTATTAAGCTTTGTTTCCTCTGATTTCTTTTGTTTTCTCTTTGAAATTCTTCTCGTTTCCCAAATTGCTTTGTATCTTAATTTATCTGACAAACAATTTTGATCCTCATACCTTAAAGCCCTGTTAATGGATTTTTGAAAAACACATCCAGTTTGATTTCCTTTTAATCTTGATCTTAAAAGATTTTGAGTTGTTATAATTTCCGTTACCTGATACTCTGGTTTTGTTATTGAATTGGAAATTGCGATTTAATTCAGTTGCCCCATTCAGTAGAATTGGATATTTGGTTACTCTACAGGCTTACTCATGTTGTGGTTTTGGTTATTGCTTTGTAGGTGTGTATTTAACTGTGAAGGAGGGTGAGGAAAATTTGGCATTGAATTAACTAGGATTTGATTGTTTGGAGGGGAATTAAAGGTTACAGAAGGTGACAAGTTGTTCTAGTTGGTGTTGGAGTAAATGGTGATGAAGGAAAACTGTATTAGTAGGGTAGGTGTTAGGGGTAGAAATATTAATTTCAGGGTTGGATATAGTAGTTGTATTGTGTTGTGTTAGGGTGTTAACAGGAGATATGGACTTAGGACAGTTGGTTTTTATATTTGGGTTAAAGTATTTTTGGATAAAGTGTGGGTTAAGGAGTGTAACAGAAATGTTAGGAGTGGGGGTTAATTTATTTTGAGGCTTAACAGGAGTACTCAAGTTATTAGGTGTTATGGTCAAGTTGTTATTGAGGATTTGGTGAGTATGTGAAGCAAGTAAAGGTTTTGTGGGAGGAGGGGATGTTAAAGCTTGAGAGTAAGTAGGTTTGAAAAGTATTTTACCTGTAGAGTTTGAGGAGGATGCATCGT
Organism: Nemophila menziesii; assembly: GCA_029959085.1. Taxonomy (NCBI): domain Eukaryota; kingdom Viridiplantae; phylum Streptophyta; class Magnoliopsida; order Boraginales; family Hydrophyllaceae; genus Nemophila; species Nemophila menziesii. Next base: position 3,536,157 of record JARWIR010000016.1, on the reverse strand, counting down.
CTTCCTTTTGGTCTTTGTTTTTCTTTGACCCGGTTTGACTTGGTGAGTCACTCATAGTATGGTCCACTTCACCAGCTTGAGGTGGTTCATGTAAGGTAGGCCCAGGGGATTTACACTTTCCTTCTGAGCTTTAAAGTAAAACAATGGTTTATCAGATAAAGTAGTACTTGTTAACTCTTTTTCCATATTTTTTGCCTGCAGATTTGATGTGAATGTGGGATGTTAGACACCTTCCTACTATCCAGCTGATTCCCCAGCATATAGGCCCACATTCCTCCTTTCTGCATTTCTTTGTGATGAAGCTTCCATGGAGTTTTGCTTGAATCTGGTAGTGATTTTGATCCATCATCCAAGCTTTGGAGTAACTTTAACAGGATTTGGACATCTATCTTCCTCATGATCGAAAAAACCACATCCATAGCAACACTGACCCATATTTTCATACTTAACTCTGATACATTTGCATTCTTAAGCTGATATCCAGAAATTAAATCCACCAAAGACAGGTTTGTTTAGGTTTCAATCAATTTGTATCTTGGTGAAAGTATTATCTGTGATTTTTGTTTCAACGGAAAGAATGATATCATGTATTTCCCCTATTTGTTGAAACATCTCTTTAATACTTTTGTTGTTTAAATCAGTTGTTGGTAAACCATATAATCTCATCCATAAAGTTGTGCGAGAGACCCTGCTTGCTTTTGATTTATACTCTGCTAAAGCAAAGTGTTTTCCCTTGAGAGTCCAAGGTCTTTTTTCCCATACTAACTCCTTATTAGCTTCATTTTCGAAATAAAGAATGCATTCATTATGAGATAGCTTTTCAGTTTGTACTTTTCCACTTAAACCCCTGTGTTTGTTGATGTGGATCTTCATGAACCCAAAGTGCATAGCTTCTTTGTTTAAAAGTTTGGTTATTAACTTTGGTACTTCAACAGTTTGATAGTACTTTGCACTTTCAGTAGATAGAGACACTCCATCTTTTCCATTTGGATTATTAAAAGAGTATATATTCATGACAGGTAATAGGAGTAGATGAAGATGATTGCAAGTCTTTAATACAAAGTACAAGAAACAAGACAGCAATAAATGAAGAAAAAAACGAGTTTAAAAGATGCCACAAGGATTTTTCAAAGGAAAAACAGGTTGAAATGAAGGGTAGGTGGAGAGGAGATGGAAGGCAGACACAAAGAAAAAAAGAATCAAACAAGGAGGAAGACTCTGAATCAAAGAAATTTGGAGTTTGGAAAGAAAAGGGAAAGTTTTGAAAAGGTGTTTAGGCTAGAGAGAAAAACAGGAGAGAAAACATTTTTTGTACATTGATTTGTAATTCAATTAACGTGCAAAAATAATTCCAGAGGCACGGTCACGGAATTTGTTGGTTTTACCTTGGGGTGGCTGACGGACCGGTTTGGACCGGTCCTTAACGGATCTGGGTCTTACCGGTCTGGTCTATTGGTTCCCATATTTCTGGACCAGTTCGGTCCGGTTCTACTTCGATAAATCTTGGGTTCCGAACCGGTAAGAAAAACTGGGTAAACCGGTTCCAACCGGTTCTCCTTTTTTTTAATGTTTCTTAATTGTTTAGGCTGGTTTTTTTGTTTTAAAAAAATTAACATATTATCGGTCGGTCTGGACCAGTTCTAAACCTTAATTTTTTGCGGAACCGGACCGATAAGCTAAGGACCGGTCCGGTAGCCAGGCCGAGTTTTACCCAAGGGTTTTTTATTTTTGTACGTGGTTGGTCCGAGCGAGTTCACACGCACAACAACTAATTCCACAGACATATCCATGCTCCTTCATGCATATTCTCAGATAATTTATAACTAGGTTATCCATGTTCATGGAGGTGATTCGTACCTTGTACCTCTCATTTCACACCTTTTAGCGAAGGGATTCGAATCTTGTACCTCCATTTAAGTGCTGAAGAAATAGTAAGGTCTTGACAAATGAATTAACCCAACTGTCATTTTTATCCATGTGTTGACAATGTGTTACGATGATAATGACTTAATTTGAACGTATAATTTGAATCGTAACATGTTTATCAAATTTCAAGATACTAGTATAATATATTTACTTGGTTGATATTATTATAAAATTTAATGTAAAATTGAGTAATTGAGTTTGAAAAATAAAATAATAAAATAAATAATAAGTGGTTGAGGTATTGTGATTCGAACGATTGAAAAGTTATCAATTTTTAGATAGTATTTTTTTCCTTAAGGAGTTGCACTATACCAAATAATCAATAATCTTAGGGGGTGTTTATTTGCACTTAATGAGATCTTAATCTGATTCATTAAGACACTGGATCAATAAGATTGTTTGTTTTTACTGTCCAATTCATATCTGAATGGCTCTTAACGGGTCTGTTTCATTAAGATTTCAAACTAAGGTGTCGTTTGTTTTTTAAGTAATAAGTACTGAATGCTGAATGAACAGCTGAATAGAACTCATTCTATTAAGAGGCAGTGTCTGAATGATTCAGACTTAGTTTGAAATCTTAATAAAACAGACCAATTAAGAAGCATTCAGATCTGAATTGGCTAGGTAAAACAAACAGTCTGATTGATCTAGTGTCTTAATGAACCAGATTAAGATCTCATTAAGTGCAAACAAACACCCCCTAAGTCTGAATCATTCAGACACTGCCTCTTAACAAAATAAGTCATATTCAGCTGTTCATTCAGCATTCAGCACTTATCACTTAAAAAACAAACGATACCTTAGTTATTATATTCTTTTATGTAGATTAAATGAATTACATGAAAAAAAATTATTTGCATGGCGGGAAAAAGGAAAACAAATCAGGAGAAATCAAACCTGGTTCCTCCTATGTGCACACGAATTTCAAACATAAGGTTATGATTACTAGGTCAAACATAACTTTTGGAATTATTTGCTTTTAACGTACTCCTCCGTTTTAAAATGTTTGTCTACTTTACTTTTCACACAAATTAAGAAATATAATTATTACACTCCCTAGTACAAAATTACCCTTCATAAAGTATTTTGATATTTTAAATGTGTATGGAAATATAAATTTCAATTTTTTAATAGAGGTAATAGTAGAAAAAAGTGGGAAAAAGTGTCTTAATATTCTAAGTGGACAAACATTTTGAAACTACAATTTTAATAAGTGAACAAACATTATGAAACAGAGAGAGTATTTTTTTATATAAAAAACAAATCTCTAAAATGCTGAAGTCGCAATTTTTTTTGAATTGATGTCTAGTCACCTTACACCTATATATAAATAATTGTCAAGCACAAACAATTTTTTCATTTTAAGTTTTAAAGTATTAAGCATTAAAATTACAAAAGAGTGGATATAGATAATCAAGAAGTACCATCATTAAATTTTGAGAAATCCGTGTGTCCCTTCCTTGTGAATAGTTTTCTTGATTTATCTTGAAGGTCGTAGGCAACAAACTTAAAATATCGGTACGTGTCTTAAATACCTTACACACATTGTATTAAAACCGACCATCGACAAGTAAATTTATTTTTTACAGATTTAAGTTTTTTTTATATTCTGCATATTTTATTATATTGTTTTTTGAAACTTTTTTCTGGTTTATACAATTAAAGCACAACAGTTTAAGGTATCCACAGTTTACGTCGTATAAAATAGAAAATGTTTTCTTTTTGTTTTATACATTTCACTTATGCAAACTTTATGGGTTTTTGTATACAAAACATGAAAATTACATGCTAATACTTTTTTATCTTATTTAGTCTTCTAAACTTTTGTATACATACCTGAAATAACTTGCTTACTAATGCAAAATTTCCGTTTCATATAAAATTTGGGAAAAATACTGAACAAAGTGAAAAGCAATCTGAGACGAGCAACGCCATATAAATAGAGGTTCATGCACCAACACCCGCACCCATTGGACATGTCAATATGTCAGAAAAGTTCAATGGTTTCGACTTTAAAAGATGGCAACAAAAGATGTTCTATCTGACCACTCTGAGCTTGGCAATTTTTTTTAAGAGAGATCCACAAAAAATGGGACCTAATCCAGAAAGTGAGGCCTACAATGCAGTAGATACTTGGAAGCATTCGGACGTCCTATGTAAGAATTACATTCTCAAATGTTGGGAGAATTCCTTGTATATTGTATACATCATTATGACAACTGCCAAACTGATATTCTATATGCGTCCTAGAAGGGGGGTTGAATAGGACAATTGAAATTAATCGGCTAATTTTATTTCAAGTAAATAAAATTAAAAGCTAATTTGAATCCTATTGTTTTAGCAAACTAAATAGTTAAAAAACTAGATAATCCTAAAAGACAATATTATCAAACTATTCATGTAAGCATTTTATCAAGCATATAGAGTGCGGAAAAGTAAAGAGTGTAGGGATAGAAAGATACACAACGATGTATAGTGGTTCGGTTTCCCTACATCCACTACCTAAGGAAGCCTCCTTAGGATTTGCAAGATTCTCAACTAATCGTCGTAACTCTTTAAACCGGGTGAGTTTACAAACCCATTACAACCACTTCAAAAACCTTGAAGGAAATACACTTGTGTTTTCACCAACACGAGGAACCAAGTATAGAACCTATACTCACACTACTCTCTTAATCTATTACAAGAACTAAGAGGAAAGGAAAAGTGTTTAGGGGTGCAATAAAAGCTTGTAACTAAACTCCTAAATGAGTGGATATAAACTATGTAGCTTGAGGAATGAATATGACTTGAATGCTCCTTTGAAACCTTCTTGAATGATAATATTAATTGCTCTTAAGATTGGTAGATGGAAGGGATGAGTTGTGTCTTGAATGAGCTTCAATTTATAGCTGAAATAAGCTTCCAATGGTCAAAAGGCTTCTATCTAACGGATAGATTTAAACTCCAACGGATATAAGCTTTGTCCGCTTCTAATAGTGCAGAAACCCTTTCTTGCGGTGTACCGCGGATATGGTCCGGTGTACCGCACGACTCAACGTCTTGATTTCATAGCATACTGACGGGCTACCCCATGCACTGTGTTCCTGGTCCGCAGCCCTGGTCCGGTATACCGCGCCTCTGTCCGGTGTACCGCACATTTTACAAGCTTACTGGTCGGACTAGCTTATGCACCGCGCCTTTGGTCCGTGATACTGCGGTGTACCGCAGGTCTTGTCCGGTGTACCGCGACGCTGTTCTCGTGAAGCTCAAGCTTAAGATCAAGGATTAAAAGACAACTAATATAATGAGGGGTTTTGAAAAACCTTTAAAAGTGATACCAAATGAATTTTAGTTTAAATGATGATTTGTCGAATATTAAAACGGGAATAAAAACAAGGTGAGGCTAACAATCTCCCCCTTTTTGATGTTTGACAAATCATAAACTTTTGAAGATGCCTTAGATAAAGTTTTAATCAAAAACTCCCCCTCAACCTAATCCCTAGAGTTTTTAGAAAAACTCCCCCTCACAAAATGCATTTGAAAATTTTTAACTAAAATTTCTCCCCCTTTGTCAACAACAAAAAGAATCAATGATACGATTTTTGAAAATTTTAAGGGGTCAAAACACATTTGAGTAAAAACAAGGGTTAAAGGAATAAATGGATAACAATTAGAAGCTTCAAGGACCCTATAACACCAAGAAAATATTAGCAACAAGATAATATACACAAAAAGCACTAACAATAATGGCAAGATAAGATAGTTAGAGAATTTGCATGCCAATCTCACAACGAATTTTCTCAAAAAGATCTTGGGGTAGAGGTTTGGTAAAAATATCGGCTAGTTGATTTTCCGAAGTGACAAATTCAAGTACAATATCCCCTTTTTGAGTGTGATCACGGATAAAGTGATGACGGATTTCTATGTGTTTCGTTCTAGAGTGTTGAATAGGATTTTTGGTAAGATTGATAGCACTAGTGTTATCACAACGAATGGGAACACAATCATACTCTAGGCCAAAATCTAGTAAGGTTTGTTTCATCCAAAGAATTTGAGTCACACAATTTCCGGCCGCAACATATTCGGCTTCGGCCGTGGATAAAGCAACACTATTTTGTTTTCTACTAGACCAAGAAACAAGGAATTGACCTAAGAATTGGCAACTTCCACTAGTACTTTTCCTATCAAGTCTACAACCGGCATAATCGGCATCCGAATAACCTATTAGTTCAAAAGAGGTAAATTGAGGGTACCAAAGTCCTAGACTTAGGGTTCCTTTCAAATACCTAAAAATACGCTTAACGGCACTAAGATGAGATTCTTTAGGAGAGGATTGAAATCTAGCACAAAGACACACGGAGAACATAATATCGGGCCTAGAAGCGGTTAAATAAAGTAAGCTACCAATCATACCTCGATATGCTTTCTCATCAACATCCTTACCATCTTCATCCTTGTCTAATTTTGTGGATGTGCTCATTGGAGTTCCAATTTCCTTTGCATCTTCAAGTCCAAATTTTTTGATCAATTCTTTTGTGTATTTGGCTTGATTTACAAAGATGCCATCCTTCATTTGCTTGATTTGAAGTCCAAGAAAGTAATTCAATTCTCCCATCATGCTCATCTCAAATTCCTTATGCATGCTTTTAGAAAAATTCTCACAAAGATTTTCATTAGTAGCACCAAATATAATATCATCCACATAAATTTGAACAAGAAGGATATCTTTTGAAGACCTTTTTATAAATAAAGTGGAGTCAATATTTCCTCGTTTAAAACCATCTTCTAACAAAAATTTGCTTAAACGTTCATACCAAGCACGAGGTGCTTGTTTTAAACCATATAAAGCTTTTGAAAGTTTAAAAACATGATTTGGAAATTTTGGATCTTCAAAACCCGGTGGTTGTTTAACAAAAACTTCCTCATCTATAAAACCATTTAAAAAAGCACTTTTGACATCCATTTGGTAAAGTTTAAAATTCATATAACAAGCAAAAGCAAGTAACATACGAATAGATTCAAGTCTAGCTACCGGAGCAAAAGTTTCATCGAAATCAATACCTTCTTCTTGATTGTATCCTTGAGCAACTAACCTTGCTTTATTTCTAGTGATAATACCGGTGTCATCTAACTTGTTGCGAAACACCCACTTTGTTCCAATAATAGTAGGGCCAATTGGTTTCTCAATTAATGTCCAAACTTTACTACGCTCAAATTGATTTAATTCCTCATGCATAGCGTTTATCCAATGATCATCTAGCAAGGCTTCTTTAATATTCTTGGGCTCAATTTGAGATAAGAATGCTTGATGAGCATATAGAGCAATAATACGAGAACGAGTGGTAACACCTTCATTTGGATCACCTAGAATTAATTCACTTGGGTGATCTTTGATGTTTTTCCAACACTTTGGTAAATCCGTACTAGCTTCATTTGAGAGTTGACCATTTTCCTTAAGAGATTCATCATGAGATTTTAATTCTTGAGTAGGAGATTCTAAGGGTTGATCTTGTGGAGTATCTTCATGTAAATCAACATCTACTACTTTCTTGATACAAAAAGGGTTAGTCTCATCAAAGTAAACATGCATAGATTCTTCAATGGTACGAGTACGTTTATTGAAAATGCGATAGGCTTTTCCCTTAGTGGAGTAACCAAGAAAAATACCTTCATCCGATTTATCATCAAATTTGCCCAAATAATCCCTAGTGTTTAAGATAAAACATTTGCACCCAAAAACACGAAAATAAGCAATAGTTGGTGGTCTACCATTCCAAAGCTCATAAGGGGTTTTCTTAATAAGGGGTCTAATTAGAACTCTATTTAACACATAACAAGCCGTATGAACGGCTTCACCCCAAAAGTATGTAGGCAAGCTATGTTCTTTTAGCATTGTTCTAGCCATTTCTTGTAGAGTTCGGTTTTTCCTTTCCACTACCCCATTTTGTTGGGGAGTTCTAGGAGCCGAAAAATTATGCTCAATCCCAAATTCATCACAAAAATGCACAAAAGGAGAATTCACATATTCACTACCATCATCACTACGAATGCATGTAATAGAGTAGCCTTTCTCATTTTGCACCTTTCTATAAAGTTGTACAAATTCATTGAAGGCTTGATTTTTTAAAGCAAGGAACATCACCCATGTATATCTAGTGTAATCATCAACAACAACAAAGACATATCTAGATCCTCCTAGACTAGTGACATCAACGGGACCAAAAAGATCCATATGCAATAATTGAAGTGGCCTAACGGTGATGACCTTATTTATGGATTTAAAAGATGAACGATGTTGTTTACCAAGTTGACATGCATCACATAATTTATCTTTATCAAACTTATAAATAGGCAAACCAACAACAAGATTTTTTCTAGACAATTTTGAAATCAAATCCATGCTAGCATGTCCTAAACGTCTATGCCAAAGCCAACTATCATTTACCACGGATAAGCATTTAATACGTTGACACATAAGACTCTCAAGATCAACTACAAAAACATTATCCGATCTTTTTGCAATAAATATAGTATATAACTCATCATTTTTGAAAACAATGCATCTGGATGCTACAAATTTAACACTATAACCAACATCACAAAGTTGACTTATACTAAGCAAGTTAAAAGATAGACCCTCAACAAGCAAAACATTTGAAATGAGTAAAGAATTCATATTACCAATGTTACCTTTACCCAAAACGCGTTTTTTAGTATTGTCGGCAAAAGTAACTCTATCACCTTTTGTTTTATATAGATGTGTAAATAATGATGGGTTTCCGGTCATATGTCTTGAGCATCCACTAAAAGGGAGCCATATATTTTGCTTCTTGATGCTCAATCCCTACACACAAAAATAATTTAGGCTTTAGGTACCCAATTTGGTTTGGGTCCATGAGGGTTAGTGGATTTTCTTTTTATAGCCCATATAGGCCTTTTCCAAAGTGGCACAAGAGATCTCAAATTCAATAATTTACGATAGTAACAATGAGATGCATCATGACCAAGTTTTTCACAATAAGTGCAAGTGATAGAAGATTTTGAAGAAGATGGAATAGCATTTGAAATTTTTGATTTTACAAAAACATTTTTCAAGAGTTTTTGTTTAGTTGATGGATCATATCCAACACCACTTTTTTCAAAATCCATTTTTTGAGAGCCTAAAATCAAATCCAAGTTTTCTTGCCCATTTGTAAATTTTAAAATAATAGCATTTTGATCAACAATCTTTTTCTCTAACAAAGCTTTTTCTTCCAAAAAACTTTTCTCAATAAGATGAAGTTTCTCATTTTCATCTATACATTCATCACAAAGATTTTGACAATCTTCCAAAGCTTTCAAAACCTCTTTAGTTCTATTTCTCTCAATTTCTAATATTTTGTTAAAACTTTGTTTGTTTCAATAGAGTTTAAAAAATCATTGTAAAAAGAATCAAATGCCTCATGAATATCTTGCTCACTAGCATCATCATTAGATAATGAGAGTTTAGATTTAGGAGTTACCTCATCATGATTTGCCATAAAGGCAAAGTGAGTTGAACCGGCATCATCATCCCAAGAAGTATCTTCATCACTTCCAAGTTCTCCCATAAAAGCAACAAGATTAACATTCTCATTATCACTTTCTTCTTCATCCGAATTTTGAGTATCCCAAGTGATATTAGAATGCATTGCTCTCTTAGGTTTCTCCTTTTGAAGAAGAGGACAATAAGTTTTGATGTGACCAACTTTTTTGCAATGATAGCAAGTGGGTTCATCTTGTTTGATAGCTCTAACATTCTTCTTATAGGGTGTCGAAGAACTTCCTTTCTTGGCAAAGCGTTTGTATCTCGTGAACTTTTTCATATCTCTTGCCAACATAGCTACTCCTTCATCTTCACTAGTTTCTTCTTCATGTGAATTTTCACTTTCCTTCCTTTCTTTTTGTTCTTTCAACTTGCTACTCAAGGCATGGAAGGCAATGGATTTCTTAATCTTCTTCTCCTCATCATCTCTTATCTTTTCTTCTTCAAGCACGAGCTCTTCCGTCATGAGGTTGCAAATGAGTTCATGAACCGTCATCTTTGAAAGATCTTTAGTGTCTCTTATAGAGTTGATCTTTGATTTGTATTTCTTTGGAAGAGAAAATAAGATTTTTCGGCATTGTTCTTTGTTGGTGTACTCTTGACCAAGAGTCTTCAAGGTGTTGACAATGTTAGAAAATCTTTGATGCATAGCATTTAAGGCTTCATCGGGCTCCATACGAAATAGCTCATACTTAGTGATAAAAAGACCAATCTTAGTTTCCTTCACATCTTCCGTTCCTTGATATGATAGCTCCAAGAGTTGCCACATTTCATGAGCCGAATTGCATTCACTCACTCTAGCATATTCCGTGACACTCAACCCATTTATGAGTATGTTCATAGCTTTGTTGTTTTTGGTGAGTTTAGCTATGTCTTGAGTAGTGTAAGCATCTTCATCTTTCTCAACCGTTTGACTACCATCAACATAAGGAATGTAAGGACCCTTCTTGATAGCAAGCCACAAAAAGTAATCAATTCCTTTGACATGAATCTCCATTTTCTTTTTTCATCCAAAGTAGTCTTTTCCTACAAAAAGCGGAGGTCTAGTAGAACATGAACCTTCCGGTTGATTAGAGTCCATATCGTTTTAACTCTAGAAACGATTAAGTACAATAGAGCTAGGCTCTGATACCAATTGATATTCTATATGCGTCCTAGAAGGGGGGTTGAATATGACAATTGAAATTAATCGGCTAATTTTATTTCAAGTAAATAAAATTAAAAGCTAATTTGAATCCTATTGTTTTAGCAAACTAAATAGTTAACAAACTAGATAATCCTAAAAGACAATATTATCAAACTATTCATGTAAGCATTTTATCAAGCATATAGAGTGCGGAAAAGTAAAGAGTGTAGGGATAGAAAGATACACAACGATGTATAGTGGTTCGGTTTCCCTACATCCACTACCTAAGGAAGCCTCCTTAGGATTTGCAAGATTCTCAACTAATCTTCGTAACTCTTTAACCCGGGTGAGTTTACAAACCCATTACAACCACTTCAAAAACCTTGAAGGAAATACACTTGTGTTTTCACCAACACAAGGAACCAAATATAGAACATATACTCACACTACTCTCTTAATCAATTACAAGAACTAAGAGGAAAGGAAAAGTGTTTAGGGGTGCTATAAAAGCTTGTAACTAAACTCCTAAATGAGTGGATATAAACTATGTAGCTTGAGGAATGAATATGACTTGAATGCTCCTTTGAAACCTTCTTGAATGATAATATTAATTGCTCTTAAGATTGGTAGATGGAAGGGATGAGTTGTGTCTTGAATGAGCTTCAATTTATAGCTGAAATAAGCTTCCAACGGTCAAAAGGCTTCTATCTAACGGATAGATTTAAACTCCAACGGATATAAGCTTTGTCCTCTTCTAATAGTGCAGAAACCCTTTCTTGCGGTGTACCGCGGATATGATCCGGTGTACCGCACGACTCAACGTCTTGATTTCATAGCATACTGACGGGCTACCCCATGCACCGTGTTCCTGGTCCAGTGTACCGCGCCTCTGTCCGGTGTACCGCACATTTTACAAGCTTACTGGTCGGACTAGCTTATGCACCGCGCCTTTGGTCCGTGATACTGCGGTGTACCGCAGGTCTTGTCCGGTGTACCGCGACGCTGTTCTCGTGAAGCTCAAGCTTAAGATCAAGGATTAAAAGACAACTAATATAATGAGGGGTTTTGGAAAACCTTTAAAAGTGATACCAAATGAATTTTAGTTTAAATGATGATTTGTCGAATATTAAAACGGGAATAAAAACAAGGTGAGGCTAACACAAACAACTAAAGGATTTGCTTGAAAAGTTACAAGATCAAAGATGTCGACACAAATAAGTTCATGATCGGTAGGTTTCTTGATTTTGAGATAAAACCATTAATGTCACAAGTACAATAGTACAACTGATTCTACATGAACTAATTGTTGAATGAATGAAAGTGGTATAACCTTTTCGAGTTGATGCACTCGTGGAAAAGTTTACATCTTGTACAAAGACTTCAAGAACTACCTCAAGCACAAGAGAAAACTGATAAGTCTTGAAGATATAATTGTAAGGTTGAGAATCGAGGAAGACAACCAAATTGCTAGAGGCAGCCAACCCTTGTTCATATAAAGTCAAGGCTAATGTTTTTTAACAAGGGAGGTCAAAGGAAAACAACAAGCATAAAAGGTAAGGATAGACAAAAGGTGGTAACAACAAGAAGTTGAGATTCAAATGGGACTGTCACAATAGCAGAAAGTATGGATATCTTGCAAAAAAATATTGAAACAAGAAAGTATAAGTAAACCAAAAGAAGGGTAAGAGAGGTCAGTCATATGTGACTTAGATATCCTATGGTATTAAAATTTTGAACCTAGTAGCAACCGTCTCAAAAATCAACCTATTTGGATACCTACGACAATGTTGGGTAGATACTGGAGGACCCCAATATATGTTCTTATAAATTATGTGTTCAATATAAGAAATCTACAAATGAAGAACATTGTACATGGGAAACTCTGATATCTCAAATTTTTAAGCTACTGGACAGATTGTGTTGAACTCCGCGAAGAAAGTAATCTTGAAACATTTCTTGCATGTTCTAGACATCTACAAGAGCTTGGTTTTTGGTTCATTACTTTGCAAGAACAATTTTAACCTTGTATTTGTAGCTGATAAATTTGTATTACATAAGAATGAAGCATACGTAGGAAAGGGGTGCCTTTGCAATGTTTTGTTTAAGACGAGTGTAATGACCGTGCTACCAACCAAAAATATAACCAAAAAAGAAATGAAAATTCTAATAATGTGTATATGTTTGACTCACCTAATTTATGGCATGATAGACTAGGAAACTGCCCATTTCTATTCATTAGATAAGCTAGTTTATGTCATATTATTACCAAATGTGAACTTCAATTCTCAAAAGTAATATGGAGTATGTCTTGAGTCAAAATTAAACAAAATCTCATTTATATCTATAGAAAGGACTTCGGTGGTACATTGATGTCTCCTCATTTGTGATAATATAATATACTTTAGAGACATCATTTTAGGCTTATTTATTAGTTTATAGGTCGATCTTAGCTTAATTTAGTGCACTTTCCTATTTTGAGTCTTGATTTGTAGAATTATTATTTTTAGAGCATATTGAGTTTAATTGTTTATTTAGTGTGAAGCTTTAAAGATAATTATGGAGATTAATTAGAGTCCAAGTCAAAGACTACAACTTATGGAAAGAGATTTGCATGGTAATTGGAGATAAGGAAACAAAAGCTAAAAAGATGGAAAAAGAAAAGCTGTCTAAATCTGGGATTCTGCATACACGTCCAAAGATATGCGTTTTTACCTAAGAAATAGGCCGAATCTGGTGATTTCCTTCTCATGGGTCAATATAATTCTGTTACGATTCTTTTGGTATCTTATGGAGCTCAATCCGACCAATAACGAAGAAGATATGCTCAAAACGGTCCAGCAGTGTTTATCTTTATTTCCATACGAATTTGAGTTGGACTAGGAGTCCATTACTTTCCTTCTCTTTCAAGAAAACGAATTAGGTCTTCCTATACCCTATAAATACAGCCTCTTAACACTCTAAAATTATCCTTGGCCAGACCTTAAGGCCAAGAGGAAGCTGCAACACAAGAGAAGAAGTCTAGAGGAAGCTGTGCATCAACTATGTCTCCTTCAACCTCTTATTCTGTAATTCTTTTATCTTCTCTTCTTAGTATGAATTAATTCCTTTTAGTTTGAGTGTTAGCATATATGTATGAACCCTAGTTTTGATTGACATCTATCTAATCTGGGAACTTAATGTTTTAAATTGAATTATAGTTTTTATTCTCTGTTTATGTGTTTGAATTTATATTCTGTGTTCTTGTGGATGCGCGCCCATATAGAATTACCATCTAGTAATTAGGTCACCATTGACAACGGTGTTTAATTGCATGTTTAGCACATAACGTCTAGTATTAGGTCTGATCTGACAACCCAACCTAGCTAGATAATCACTATGGTTTAGTCTTTGTGACTATTTACCAATTACAGGAAAAGTTTGCTTAGGAAGCCTTATTGACACAGGTAAATCCTATTTTAAACTACCGATAGCATATTGGGACCGATTAGGGAAATACTACATAATTTACCCTTACATGTTTAGAACGGCAAAACTAGTGGGGATTGCATGCTAATAACTCAAGCTAGACTTTCATACTATCTTCTTTTCTTTCTTTTATTTATTTTTTGTCTTTAATTTAGTAGTTTAGTTTTCTTATTAAAAACCAAATAAATATCTATCTTTCTCTTCTTTCTACTTGCGTATTATTATCTATCTTTAATATCTACACTTGATAATTTGCATAAGTTCTCTCTAACTTTCGTCATTCCCTGAGGAACGAATCTTCTTATCATTAAAACTTGCATACGTCCTGTAATACTTGCAGTACAGTGTTAGTTTAGGGTGTGTATTTGCACTTATTTATATCATTATTTTATCACACCTTAGGCCACACCATACATGTAGAGGCAATTCACAGTGACATCTGAGACTTAAAATTTGTGCAAACCATAGGTGAAAAAAAGTACTTCATAATTTATATTGACGATTGCACAAGGTATTGATAAATATATTTGATTTGAAGTAAAAATGGGACGTTAGAAGCATTTAAGCAAATACAAAACTAAAGTTGAGAATTAACTAAATAAAAGATTAAGAATCTGATAACATATAGGGGAGTTGAACATGTATATACTTTTGAGGAGTTTTGCACTGAACATGGAATCATCCATCAAACCAATATACCCTATTCACCTTAACAAAACAAGACTGTTGAATGCAAGAACTGCATGTTGAAGGAAATGAAGAACACGTTATTTATTAGTTTAGGGTCACAATAGAACTTTTGGGTGGAGGTATTGCTCACATCAAACCACATTCTTAATAAAGTACCACATAAGAAGATTGTTAAAACTTCTTATGAATTGTGGAAACAAAAACACCTTCCTTTAAATACATAAAAATATGGGGATGCTTTAAAAAGGCAGAAATACCAACTCCCAAAGTGGTGAAGATGGTACGAAAGACAATTGACTACCTCTTTATTAGATATGCTTAGAACAGTGATGTGTATAGGTTCCTGATGCACAAGTCATGTCGTGTTGACATTTAAGTCAATATAGTGATTCATTCTAGAAATGCATAATTTTTTTAAATAAGTTTGATGTAAAATACAAACCAAAATATGGTCCTTGAAATGAACACAAGGTGAAATTCAAGAAGAGAAAGATCAAGAATTGTTGAGCAAGACCAAGAATCGTTTCCAAATGAGGATGAACCAGTATGAAGTAAGAGGATGAGAACCTATACGTCTTTTGGTCTTACTTTCTTAGCGTACATGCTAGATGATGAACTGGTAACATTCAAAGAGATTATGTCAAACACAGATGCCCCATACTAGAAAGAAGCGATAAATAGTGAGACAAAATTCTGTAATGCAAACCCATACATGGGAACTAGTGGAACTCCCTCCTAGGATGCAAATAGATATTCAAAAATAAATTGAAAACTGGTGAATCTATGTAAAAGTAGAAGTATCACCTTGTTGTAAAAAAATTTATTAGAAGGGAAGTAATTGACTATTTTGACACATATTTATCATCCATTCAAATGTTAATTTATACCTGTGACATATAAGCTCAAAATTCATCAAATGGATGTAAATACAGTTTTGTTAAATGGAGAATTAAACAAAGAGATATACATGGAACAACATTGGTGTTACGTAATTCTAGGTAAACAGAAGAAATTGTGTAAGCTTGTTAAATATTTATATTGTCTAAAACAGGCACCAAAGCAATATCATTATAAATTTGACAAGGTCATGATCTCAAATAATTTCAAGATCAATGAATGTGATAAATGTGTCTATGTAAAAAGAAATAACAATGTGTATGTCAATATGTGTATTTATACGTGGATGCCATGTTGATAATTGGAAGCTATAATGATCTGATTAAATCCATCAAGAAGATGTTTTCAACTAAGTTTGATATGAAAGATCTAGACCTTGCGAATATTATTCCATGAATCATGTGAAGGTATAGTAATATCTCCTCCACACTATATTGAAGAATTATTTGACGAATTTCAAATGGGTTATACAAATATATCTGAGACGCATGTTGATGTAAACTTATATCTTGCTAAAACACTAGTGATACGATCACCCAGATCGAGGATTCTCAATTTATAAGGGAGTCGCATGTATTTATCAAACTACACTAGTCCAAATATAGCACATGCAATATGCAAGCTAAGTAGGTTTACAAATAATCCAGGTAACGAACCGCTGGATTGTTATTTTAAGAGAATTATGGTATCTCAAACACTCTATGATTGGATGGATCTTATAAATAGGATATTCCACTAATTTAGAAGGATACGGCAGTGCTGATGTCTCCTCATTTGTGATAGTTAAATATACTTCAGAGACATCATTTTAGGCTTATTTATTAGTCTATAGGTTGATTTTAGCTTAATTTAGTGCACTTTCCTATTTTGGGTCTTGATTTAGTAAACATAATATTTTTAGAGCATATTGGGTTTAATTGTTTATTTAGTGTGAAGCTTTAAAGATAATTATGGAGATTAATTAGAGTCCAAGTCAAAGACTACAACTTATGGAAAGAGATATGCATGGAAATTGGAGATAGAAGGAAGCTGAGTTTAATTAGGAAAAGGAAAAGCTGCCTAAATCTGGGATTTTGCAGTACACGTCCAAAGATTGGTGTTTTTACCTAAGAAATAGGCCGAATTTGGTAATTTCCTTCTATAGGGCCTAGATAATTCTGTTGCGATTCTTTTGGTATCTTGTGGAGCAAAATACGACCAATAACGAAGAAGATACACTCAAAACAACGCAGCAGTGTTTTCCTTACGAATTTGAGTTGGGCCAGGAGTCCATTACTTGAAGTTATAAATACAGCCTCTTAACACTCTTAAATCATCCTTGGCCAGACACTAAGGCCAAGAGGAAGCTACAACACAAGAGAAGAAGTCTGGAGGGAGCTGTGCAACAACTATGTCTCCTTCAACCTCTTATTTTGTAATTCTTTCTTCTTCTTTTCTTTGTATGGACTAATTCTCTTAGCTTAGGTTTTGCATATGTATAATCTATGAATTCTAGTTCTTCTATCTAAGTTCTTTGGGAATTATATGTTTTAATCTGATATTAGCTACTTACCTTTATATTTGATTATGTGTTTTGATTTAATGATTGTTTTCCTTGCTAGTGCACGAGTATAGGATTACCTTAATAGTAGTTAGATGGTCACCTTGTAAGGGTGTTTAACTATTGAACCACCACATAACGTCTAGTGTCGATAGCAGTTCTGACAAAACATACTTCTAACTAGATAGTCATTAAGGTTTGTTTTAACCACCATATCACCAAGATTGCAGTATTTGCTTAGGGCCTTAGTGGCGTTTGATAACCCTATTTTAAATCACTTCTTGGTTGTGCCGTTGCCCCCTTAGTCGCTCTCAAGGTCTAAGGTAGTGGAATTTAGAATCCTGACTAAGTATACCAAGAGCTATTATTCTCCCTTATGAATTAGATTTAATAGATAGAATTAGAAGGATTAGTGCATACTAGTAAAACCTAAGTTATATCGTTCATACTATCTTCTTTTCTTTTCTGTTATTTATTTTCTGTCTTTAATTTAGTAGTTTAATTTTCTTATTAAAAACCAAATAAATATCTATCTTTCTCTTCTTTCTACTTGCGTATTATTATCTATCTTTAATATCTGCACTTGATAATTTGCATAAGTTCTCTCTAACTTTCGTCAGTCCCTGAGGAACGAATCTTCTTATCATTAAAACTTGCATACGTCCTGTAATACTTGCAGTACAGTGTTAGTTTAGGGTGTGTATTTGCACTTATTTATATCATTATTTTATCACACCTTAGGCCACACCAAGTTTTTGGCGCCGCTGCCGGGGACTACATCGTTAGTCCTTGTGCAATTAGCTTGTGCTTATATTTTAGTTAGTTCTATTTTACGCTTTTCTTTTTAGTTTTTGTTCTACAGATTTTTTTTTTAGGCGAAAGCGGATTTATTAGGAGATAAAGGTTTCGTGTTATTAGATCCTAAAGAAGCTTATTCATGATGGAATCTCTAAAGCTCAAGGAGTTAAGCCAGCAACTTGAAGAATTACGAGAACTATCGCGACAACTAGCTCGGAGGAATCTAGTACATACATCACCTTCATGTCCTAGTTGTGGAGCAAGAGATCACTCGTGGGGACGTTGCATGAACAATCCAGCCTCAATTTCCTTCATGCCTTATCAAAGAGACCATTATTATGATGGTTATTATCAATCTCAAGGAAATTACGCTGACTATCAAACCCCACAGAGTTACAACTGGGTCGGAGATCAACAGACGTATCATCATCATGATGATTATTATCAACCACGACCAAAATCCTACTATCCTCCACAACCTATCTATCAAGAAGCGCCGATTTATAACGAAGCTTATCAAGAACCACTTCCTTATTCAATGCAGCAAAAACAACCTTCGAGTTTGAATTCAAGTTTGGCTCGACTGATGCAAACACTTGATAATATAGAGAGTCGCCAGCAAGAATCCCAAGACTCGCAGAATGCGCTTATGGAGAAGCTGCAGAGAATGTCACAAATGATGAATGAAACTCAAATCCCTGCAGAAAGGCAACTCCGAAGTGATACTACTGCTCCAGAAAACAAAGTTTGTCATGCAGTTGAATTAGGAAGTGGAAAACAACTATCTCCACCAAGACCAGAACCAGAATCAGTCCCTATTCCAGATCAGAGGAGGGAAGAAGCAACAGAAGATAAGGTCGAAGAGGTAGTTGAACAAGAACGTGTCCAAGAGAAGACACCAGAGAAAAAAGAGAGCCCAGTGGTAACCAATACATGTCCTCCTCCACCATTCCCTTCACATGTCAGAAAGGACAATAACCTGGAATTCAAGAAGTTCGTTGACATGGTGAACAAGTTAAAGATCAGCAGCCCGTTTGTAGAAGCTCTCACAAGAATGTCAAGATACGGTCAATTCATGAAGGACATTCTTTCTAACAAACGAAGATTCGAAGTTAAAGAGATGAATGGATTACTAGAGGAGTGTAATGCTACACTTGGAATTGAGTTACCACCTATTCCCACGACATCTTGGATGGAACCATCCATGATCATTAAGAATCGAGCTGAAAAGTTCGTGGGAATTAAAGGCAAAGGGTGGAAATTTCGTCATCCTTAATCGAGGTAACACGTCTAACTTTGAAAGACGTTAAACAAAAGTGCTGTACGGGAGACAACCCGTAATTTCTTTTATGTTTTTACATTTTTAGTTTTTAATTTATATTTAGTTTAGTTAATTTTAGTTGATATTGCATATTTGAGGAAGGTATTAGTGTTTTTTGGTGTGTAGGAATTGGAGAAATAGAGTTAGGGAACGCGAGGAAAATTTTTGGAGCAAAGAAAAAATCCACGGACTACCCTCCGGTACACCGCGCCATAGTCCGCGAGGTCAAAACCCGTACCACGGGGTGAGTACCACGGGTATTTTGACGGAGTAGCTACAGATACCGCGGGGTACCCTCCGGTTCACCGGACCCTAGTCCGCGAGCCAAAAACCCGTACCACGGGGTCCTACCACGGGTTTAGGTCAGTGAGCAAAAATTTTGGAGCATCAGATGTGGCGGTGTACCGGACCCTTTGCGCGGTATACCGCCCACACTCGCTGTGTCGAAAAAAAAAAAAAAAAAAATTGACACAATCTGAGAAAACTTCGGCAAGTGATATCTTTGCGCTCGGGTATCGGAATCAGGTGATTTTTTAGCCTAAAGTGCATAACTTTTCGAGATCTAGTTGATGGGGAGGTTTTTGCCACGTGCGGTACACCGGACCTCAGCCGCGGTGCACCGCAAGGTCAAAACCTGTACCACGGGTTGCCACCGCGGGTTTTATGCAGAAAGTGAAAAATTTCGAAGCCAGAACTCCGGTATACCGGGCCCCACGGCCGGTATACCGCCCGGAACTGCTGGAGAGAGAGAAAAAACGCGTTTTTTAGGTTATAAGGGTGAGGAGGTTGCTCTATTACGAATTTTTTTAATCCTTCAGCTTCTCCTTCTTCCCCAAAACTCTCCCAACTCCATTAGAGCTCATCAAAACCTTCACCAATCATCAAAACACTACCCAATCACCATGAAAACACATCCAATTCATTCTCCACATCATTACAAGGAAGATTCAACCACCTATATCATCCCAAAACACCTTGAATCCAAGAATCAAAAGCTTAAATTTCAAAAATTCATCCTACAATTTCTTAAATCCAAGCCAATCCATGATGAATCCATCTTACCCACATAGAGAAACATCATCCAATCACCTTTCCTAACCCAAATAAAGCTTGTACAACCAATAATCAAGAGTTTCAAATTTCAAGAGTGGTTAAAGCTTTGAGTTGGGGGTCAATTGAGATGATTAAGAGAACATGAACATTATCTACTGTATGGGAGATGAAGAAATCAAGGTGTTGGATTTAATTGAGAAGAAATCAAGTGAGAAAAGTCCTAGTTCCAATTCAAAGGGTAAAACAAGTCAAGAGAAGAGAGGTTAGCATGCTGTGTTTGATTCAAAGAGCAAAAAGATTCTAACTTTAGTGAAGAAGACAACACAACCTCTACAAATCAAAGACCTTATACCCAAAAGAAAAAGAGAAAGCTTCAATGGCCATGATAGCTTCTCCGAAGTAACAATTAAAGGAACTACCTTTTTCTTATACGAAAGTATTTGAAGAAGAAGTTGAAGGAGAATTCATGAAGATTCATGGAGATTTGGAATGCTTGGGTTGTTTGTGAATTGTAATGTGTGAGGAGAAGAAGAAGATGTGGCACAGTTGATCTATGAGGAGGTGATACGGATTTTCGATCTCTCCCATGTCGTTATATAATGCAATATCCTATTATGATCACGTGTCTTGATCGAAAAGCGAGTAAGAAGATGGGTGAAGAAGATACATTAGATTTAATCCAAGTATCGTCTAGGCGAGGTAAAAGCCTCGAAGAGTATGTTTTCTTTCTTCCCTACCATTTCTTTATGTGCAATATGTATGCTAATTTTAAATTTTATTTTTTTTGAGTCTTTTTCGAGTCGTGGGGACACGGCTCATTTTTGAGTTGGGGGTGGGGATTCGTTGTCCTCATCTTCCTTTTTGTTTTTTCATAAAATTTAAAATTTTTGGGTTGAATTAGGCATAGAATATCTTTGAATGTACCTATTGAGCATGATTTTATTAAGTTAATGATAGTAGGTAGTATGTTTTTGAAAAATGCAATAAATATGTTTAGTTTGCATGTATGAAAACAGGAAATAAAAGATAGAAAAGTTAATGAGCAATGCTAAGAAGTATGTTGAAACTTAGGAATAGTTATTTGGTGTGTAGAACGTGAGGTTTAAAATTAGTTGAAAACCCACTTGTCTATGAACTAGTAATGAAAAAGTAACAAAATCCGGTAGTTAGAAAAATGAATAAGGCAGTTCTTTCATGATTAAAACACTTGAAGCCTTTATACTTTCTCACCCTTTTGTTTGATTATTATTTATCCGTCTTAGCCCCTCTGAGCCTTTCTAAAGCCTTTTCTTGAAACACATTATAATCCTTACCCTAGTTTTAGGACTCATCTATATGACCCGCACTCGAATCGCAAAACCTGAGACAACTCGTTTTAGAGCTTGAGTTTGGGGTGGTGGGTTTCATCATTTGGGAACATTGGGATTTGGAATTGTAATTGTGAAATTATTGATGATGAAATTGTTATTATTGTAACCCTTTGCCGGGGTAATAGTGAATGGAAAAGAAGCTACGAGCTAAATTTGCCAACAAGGGCATAAAAAGAAAGAATATATATATGAAAAATAGCGTGATATCTCAACATCAAAAAGAGAGTCATAGCTATACAAAAGAAAAAAAAATGATTTGAAAAGAGAAAATATATATTCGGACCGGCAAAGTGGATTTTATATCATCAAAGGTTTTATTTGGATTTATTGGGGATGCACATCAAAAGCATCAATAAATTGGGTTGAGTGAGAAACATCTTCGAGTGAAAACTCAAGCTCTAGGGCGATTCGTTGATGGCTAGTGAGGAGAGAGCCAAAAGCTCACTTTTCATTATCCAAATATACCACACCCGTCCTTAAGCCAAGTTATGACCAAAGACCTTAGGATTTCTAACTACTAGATGGAGAAACAATTGAGCTATTAGGTAGTAGGTAAGTGGACCATTGGATGCTGTATTTGGGACCTATGAACAACCTATAGCCATTATCCTGAACTAAGTTATCATCCTCTCCTTCTGGCATTGCGAAATTAATCTTAACTTGAATTTATGGATTGTTGATTACATGTATATTAAGCATATTTGTGCATTATTTCTTGAGCATTACTACATGAGACTTTTTAGATATTTTGCTCTAGGATCATTCATTGTGTTCTGTTCCTATTCTCCTCCTACTTCTTCTTCTTGACTACCCTACTGTTCTTTACTTTTATTGTATCGGGACGATACAACTTTGAGTTGCGGGTCTTGATGTCTCCTCATTTGTGATAGTTAAATATACTTCAGAGACATCATTTTAGGCTTATTTATTAGTCTATAGGTTGATTTTAGCTTAATTTAGTGCACTTTCCTATTTTGGGTCTTGATTTAGTAAACATAATATTTTTAGAGCATATTGGGTTTAATTGTTTATTTAGTGTGAAGCTTTAAAGATAATTATGGAGATTAATTAGAGTCCAAGTCAAAGACTACAACTTATGGAAAGAGATATGCATGGAAATTGGAGATAGAAGGAAGCTGAGTTTAATTAGGAAAAGGAAAAGCTGCCTAAATCTGGGATTTTGCAGTACACGTCCAAAGATTGGTGTTTTTACCTAAGAAATAGGCCGAATTTGGTAATTTCCTTCTAAAGGGCCTAGATAATTCTGTTGCGATTCTTTTGGTATCTTGTGGAGCAAAATCCGACCAATAACGAAGAAGATACACTCAAAACAACGCAGCAGTGTTTTCCTTACGAATTTGAGTTGGGCCAGGAGTCCATTACTTGAAGTTATAAATACAGCCTCTTAACACTCTTAAATCATCCTTGGCCAGACCCTAAGGCCAAGAGGAAGCTACAACACAAGAGAAGAAGTCTGGAGGGAGCTGTGCAACAACTATGTCTCCTTCAACCTCTTATTTTGTAATTCTTTCTTCTTCTTTTCTTTGTATGGACTAATTCTCTTAGCTTAGGTTTTGCATATGTATAATCTATGAATTCTAGTTCTTCTATCTAAGTTCTTTGGGAATTATATGTTTTAATCTGATATTAGCTACTTACCTTTATATTTGATTATGTGTTTTGATTTAATGATTGTTTTCCTTGCTAGTGCACGAGTATAGGATTACCTTAATAGTAGTTAGATGGTCACCTTGTAAGGGTGTTTAACTATTGAACCACCACATAACGTCTAGTGTCGATAGCAGTTCTGACAAAACATACTTCTAACTAGATAGTCATTAAGGTTTGTTTTAACCACCATATCACCAAGATTGCAGTATTTGCTTAGGGCCTTAGTGGCGTTTGATAACCCTATTTTAAATCACTTCTTGGTTGTGCCGTTGCCCCCTTAGTCGCTCTCAAGGTCTAAGGTAGTGGAATTTAGAATCCTGACTAAGTATACCAAGAGCTAATATTCTCCCTTATGAATTAGATTTAATAGATAGAATTAGAAGGATTAGTGCATACTAGTAAAACCTAAGTTATATCGTTCATACTATCTTCTTTTCTTTTCTGTTATTTATTTTCTGTCTTTAATTTAGTAGTTTAATTTTCTTATTAAAAACCAAATAAATATCTATCTTTCTCTTCTTTCTACTTGCGTATTATTATCTATCTTTAATATCTGCACTTGATAATTTGCATAAGTTCTCTCTAACTTTCGTCAGTCCCTGAGGAACGAATCTTCTTATCATTAAAACTTGCATACGTCCTGTAATACTTGCAGTACAGTGTTAGTTTAGGGTGTGTATTTGCACTTATTTATATCATTATTTTATCACACCTTAGGCCACACCAAGTGCAAACTGAAATTTGGACTCCACAGACTCAAAATACACAAGTGGATTTTATCCCATGTCAGGAGGAGTAGTCGTGTCATGAAAATCCACTAAGAAAACATGCATAACCAGATCTACCATGAAATATGAGTCATAGCTTTAGACAAATCCAGTGAGGAAGTCAAGTGGCTTCGGAACTTCTTAATGGATATTCCTAATTGGCTGAAACATGTGCCATGTATCTGTATACATTAATAGGACACTAAACGATATGTACAATGGCAATTCTAGACACATATACCGTAGACACAATACCGTTAGACAACTTCTCTTAAACAGAGTTATCACAATTTATTAAATTCAATTAAAGGATAACACATCAGATCCACATGATAAATGTCTACAAAGAGAGGAATTATGTGTGTTGTCCAGGGAAATGGTGTTAAGCCTATGAAAATTGAGTTGTATGATGGGAATTCTACGTAGTAGGGTGGCGATACCATAATCTAGGTTCAAATAGAAAACTGAATAATAAAACTATAGCTCGGTGGGACGCACTATGGAGAGACCTCCCCAAAGCCGACAAAGTAGACAGGTTTACCTATGAATGTGAAGGATAAGTTAAACTTTTAATGGTTCTTGTATCTTTGATAACGTAAGATAGAATAATGCAGAGTACTCTTGAGAAGAGACCACTAATGAATAACATAAACTGGACCGCCATATATGATTTTTTAAGGAAAAATTATTCAATGTTAATTTATGAAATAACAAGAGTTGTCTAGCTTCCCTCCCCACGTGTAAATTTAACCACAAGATTGAAACCGCTGGAATAAGCATTACTTTTGGTCTTATTTACTTCTAATAGATCTTTTATACAAAAGACACATCTCTAAAATTCTATAATTTCAACTCTCCCAAATGGATGCCTAACCAACTTATCCCTATCTATAATAAGTTTGTCAACACAAACAAGTTTTTCGTTATGTTTTAAAAGAATTAAACATTGAATTTATGAGAGAGAGAGAGAGAGAGAGAGAGAGAGAGAGAGAGAAGCAATAACCAACATTCTTAAGTTCATCAAAATTTTGAAGAGTTCGTGTGTCTGTTTCTTCTAAATAATGTTGTCGTCATATCATGGAGGTTTAAGCCAAGAAATGTAAGACGCTGATAGGTGGTCTAAATTCCTTTAATATATTAGATCCAATATGAGTATAGACTAGTAAATTTTATTTCTTGCAGATTTGATTTTGTTCTTTGTTTTCTTCATTTTTTTGTTCAATGAAATTTTGAAAACCTTTTTCTAATTTATGCAACTAAAATACAACAAGGTACCCACCCTTCACCCTCTCCCTACCCAAAAAAAGTATTTGGCCCCACGGTTGAAAGTGGGAACTTAGTTTTAGGATTATAGCTTATCCATTATACACATGTGAAATTTAATTACCATAGGTTAACCTCAATTCTATTGGTATGATATCTCCATATTTGTGATATATTAATATAGGTTTGAGACATCATTTTAGGTGTATTTGATTAATTGTTAAGGGATTTTTCCACGTTATTAGATTATTTCTTAAATCACATCTTGATTTGATGATTTATTATTTTTAAAGCATATTTGGTTTAATTTATGTGTTAAATGTGAAGGTCTTAAGGTTTATAAAATATAATAATATTTCAAATCAATTTTAAGGAGTTAATGAAATAAGATCCATGAGAAATCAGGATATAAAAAGAAGAAAAGTTGAATTAAGAAAGCCAAAGCTACCAAAAATAGTTGTCAATTTTGCAGCTACGTCCACTAAAGGAAATATAACTTCAAAAAGGCTGCGATTTTGGATGAGTCTTCAAAGTATTAGATAGATCTTTTTGTTGCGGTCGTTTTGATATAAAGTACACAAAATTTGGCCCAGTAACGAAGAAGATATGACCAAAACAGTGTGCAATGTTTATCCTAATATTTTAGGAAGCGAATATGAATTGGACTTGGACTCCAATTACTTGTCTTCCACTCCAAGATTTCGACCTAGGGTAGAAAACACCTATAAATACACCCTCTTATCATTGTAAACATGTCATTGCTTAATTATCAGTCTTTAGTATCAAGTAGCAACATCATGAGAAGCAATTCTTTTCAGCATGAACTAATTTTCCCATAGCTTGGGTTTTGCATATGTATAATCTTTAAATTCTATTTTCTTCTATCTAAGTTTGTTTGGAAAAAACATTTTTAAATTGATTGAGCTTCTTAACCTTTATATTTGTTTTACGTGCTTTGATTTATTGACTGTAGTTCTTGTTAGTGCACAAGTATATACCACCCCATTAATAGCAGTTAGATGGTCACCCGGAAGGGGTGTCTATTTTGTTTTTATCTCTATCAGGTGCTGGTATATGATCGAGAATCCCGAAAGTTTATTCAGGGTTTGCAACAAACATAGAAGAGAAGAAAAGAAGCAAAGAGAAGTCATGTCTGTAATAGAGGAAAATTCAGTTTCACCTGAGGAAGATAATCTCAACAATAACAACAATCAAGGAATACCTATTCCTCAGGTAATAGCACCACAAAGATGTCAAGTGAGAGGTGCAAGGTTCGAACCCCTCCCTGAACATGGGTAACCTAGTAGACTATTCGTCGATCAAAAAAGAAATAGCACCACAAGGAGAAAATCCCAAGAATAATCAACGCCTAGATGCTTGAGATCTCAAAGAAAGGGCTTACACCATTACAGGTATTTACGCAAGTTATTCTAGAGAAAGATGTGAGTGTAAATTCCAGTAAAGAGACTGTGGCTCATACTGAGAGAGTCTCGAGAAGAGTTGAAAAGGAGTTACCACTCAAGCTCAAATATCTAGGAAGTTTTAACCTTCCTATTCAAATTGGTGGTATGCATGTGTGATGTGGGTTCAAGTGTGAATCTTATGCCCAAGTCTGTGTTCGATAGGCTTGGCATCAAGAAGGTGGAAAAAGCTCCCGTGAACTTACAATTTGTGGGTAGCTCAGTGACAAATACATGGGGAACAATAGAGGATATTCATGTCCAAGCAGGTAATATCACCATCCCAACTGACTTTGTTATTCTTGACTATGATGCCGATAAGCAGATTTTGATCATATTTGGAAGGCCATTCTCGGCCACAAGTCAAAGCATGATCAACTTCCAGGAGGGAACAGTTTCCCTCCATGCTAAAATCATATCTGAGACATTCTACATCTTGGGTAAGAAACCAAGGAAGTTAGATCCCACAGTACCTGTCATCCACATTGCTACAAAGTACAGAGTCCAGAAGAAATCCACGCAAATCCTATGGATACTAGACCAATGAGTGAATTTGGGGTAGGCCATGAAGTAGTATGGAAGGCCCGCGAGCCAGAGAATAGGCTACGCAATCACAAAGATTCATGGATAGGACCATTTGTCGTCACAAAAGTTGTTTCGACAAAAGTAATAGAGATTAGGCCCAAGAAGGTATCAAACGGAGATTAGTAGACATCCATAGCCTTGCTCGTTATTGGGGAGGCTATATACAAAAATCCTGAAAGAGGTAACGTGTCTAACTTTGAAAGACGTTAAACAAAAGTGATGTACAGGAAACAACCCGCAATTTTTTATGGTTTTATGTCTTTAGTTATGTTTAGATTAGTTGTTTTTAGTAGATATTGTAGTATTGAGGAAGGTATTAGTGTTTTTGATATGTGGGTACTTAAGAAATCGAGTTCGGGAAAAGAAACAAGAAAAATTGGCGAAAAACGGGTTTACCATGCGGTACACCGCACCCCAAATAGTCACAACGGTAGAGAAAATCAAGTGCACATGCGAGGTAAAAAGGGGCAAACCCGTGTCGACGTTTGCATAAAACAGAGCCACGGTGTCATCCACGGCGTTCGTGCGGTATACCGCACGGGTACCGCGGTGCACCACACGCAAGAAAACCGTCCCAACGGTTCATAAATTTGATTTTCGAGATTCCACGAGGAACCGTGTCGTCACTCGCACCAAACCTTGACACGGTCCTGAACAGAAGGTATATGCGGTACACCGCAGGACACTCGCGATCCTCCACACCAAGCCAAAAATCTTGACCACGGTAGAGGAATTAGGGTATAAGTCGAGACCCGCTTGAAGAGATCGTGCTGACCAACCGTGACACAGGGGGAGACATAAGACATCTGCGGTACACCGCACCTCACCTGCGGTGCACCACACGATGCTGCCAGACAAAGGGAATACAAGGAGAGGTAAATTATACCTACGAAAAATAAACCTTACAGCTTCTCTTTCTTTCCCAAAGCTTCCCAACTCCATTAAAGCTTCTACAAACCTTCACTACACATCAAAACACTCCCCAATCACCATAAATTCACATCTAAAGAAGATTCAACCACCCAAATCAAACCAAAACTCCTAGAATCGAAGAATCAAAAGCCAAAATTTCCAAATCTTATCCAATAATTTCTTAAACCCATACCAATCAAGCAAGAGTTTATCATACCCACATAGAGATTCATCATCCTTACACCTTTCCTAACCCAAATAACACTTGTTCAACCCAAAATCAAGGGGTAAAAATTTCAAGAGTGTTCAAAACTTTGAGTAGAAGGTCAATTGAGATGACGAAAAGAACAAAAACATTATCTACTGTTAGGGAAATGAAGAAGAATCAAAGTAGGGTATTGGGTACTATTGAGAAGAAAACAACTGAGAAAGGTTAAAGTTCTAGTATAAAGAAAAAGGGTAAAAGATGTCAATAAAGTAGAGAAAAGCCGGCTGTGGTGAAATCAAAGAGCAAAAAAGTTACAAATTTTAAGGAAAAGACACCACAACCTCTACAAATCGAGATCCCTATACCCGAGATGAATGAAGCTTCAAAAGCCTTGTTAGCTTCCGCAAAAACACATCTACCGAACTTACCTTTTCCTCATGAGAAAATATTTGAAAAAGAAGTTGGAGAAGGTGAAGAACAAGAGATTTCTAGTGTTGTGTGATTAATTGGGATGGAGTACAAGAGAATGCAAGGGAATACGAAATTGGTGATACAAGAAGGTTACATACAAGAAAAGCACTGCACCCTATTCCGGGTATTGATCATATGAGACAATAAGTCTCGAGACTTACCATTTTTGTATATGCAATATTTGTTTGTTTCTAATTTTTGTATTAGTATGCAATTAGGGGAGTTTCAAGATTAATATTGTTATACTTTACAACCACCATTGATTTGTTTTTAATATATTTTACGTTTGATAAATAATAGTTTATATAAAAATATCCTAATTGAATAAAAATTTATTATATTTTACATTCCATACATATTTTTTATTCTTATTTTGTCTAAATACAAAAAGGTTGTTAAGTAGTAATCGTATATCTGAAAGATTTTAGAACCAAACAAAAAAGGTAATCGGACATCTAGATAATATATTTCAAGT
Organism: Nemophila menziesii; assembly: GCA_029959085.1. NCBI lineage: Eukaryota > Viridiplantae > Streptophyta > Magnoliopsida > Boraginales > Hydrophyllaceae > Nemophila > Nemophila menziesii. Next base: position 3,506,613 of record JARWIR010000016.1, on the reverse strand, counting down.
TTCAACACATATATTATTATTTGGTCTGACCAAATAGAGTCTGAAAGCAAATGCTAAACTACGAAAGATAAGTTGACGAAAAAAAAAAACTTCGAAAGATAAAGGGAACTTGAGCGTGTGAATTTGGTAGGGATGTTGACCACGACCAACCGTGCATGTCAGCCACTATTTTACTTTTTTTTTTTTTCTTTTTTTTTTTTGTTCCATATCCACTATTTCTGTAATACATCAACTTTATTTTATTTTGAAAGGTTTGTTTCAATTAAATCCGGTATTCACTAAATTAATTTATGAGATAATTACACCTAGGGTCTTGACCACACCCCCCTCTTCAAGATGGGGACCCTGCCTAGAGCCTCTATTTACTAAAGACCTCAGCAAGTTTTTAACACATGAACCCCAAAACCCCAATTACTAGACTACCCTTCTTTTGTTTTTTTCTCCCTATATATACCAAATATTACATTTCAGCTCATTACTATCTCTAATTATTCTCTCACATCTCTCTCCTCCCCTAAATCTCTCCTACCCAAGCTTCCAAACCGCCACCACCACCACCGAAATCGCCACCACCACTCTCCTCCCTCCTCCATACTCCCTCCCTCCTCCATACCCCATCTTCTATGCTTCTTCTATGCCGTTACCAGATCAGAATGCGCTTAGGTGCTTCGCCGGAGACACGGAAAGGAGCTCGAGGATGCAGATCGGAGCTGAAATGAGGTGAACACCACCTCCATAGCTCGCGAGGAGGCAGCAGATCTGGACGTGGTTGCTGTTCGTGGTGTTGTTCGCGCGGTGGTTGCTGGTCGTGGTTGTTGTTCGCCGGAGCTGGGTGGTTGCTGTTCGCGCGGTGGGTGCTGTTCGTGCTTGATTTCGCCGGAGATCTTCGTGGTTGCTTCGCGCGGTGGTTGTTGTTCGTGGTTGCTCTTCTCCGGAGCTGCAGTTTGGAGTGGACCACCATGGACGAGTGGAATTCAAGCTTCGATGGAGCGCCTGTTCGTCCGACGAGTCTCTTCGATGGAGGCTTTTTTGAGTTTTTTTTTTTCCAGATCTGGTCAAACACAAAATTAGTTAAAGTTTATTTTATTATTTTAATTGTATATTGGGTTGTAATTATGTAATTATTCATTTTTGTGTAATAAAATATCAATAAAGATTGTTTTGACTATTTTATTTCTTGTTTTTTTAATAATACTCACCAAATGAATAAAATACTCATCAATTTTATGAGTACTCATAGATTTTCTTAGAGTACTCCGAGATTTTTCTTAGAGTACTCCGAGATTTTCTTAGAGTACTCCGAGATTTTTCGTGCACTCAGAAAATTTTTAGAGAGTACTCTGCAAAATTATAGAGTACTCCGCAAATATATAGAGTACTCTATGTTTTTTCCGATACTCTCAGTTTTTTCTGATACTCTATGTTTTTTCCGGTGACCGGTGACTGGTGGTCGGAGGTCGGAGGTCGGTGGTCGGTGGTCGGTGGTTGGTGGTCGGAGGTCGGTGGTAGGTGGTAGGAGGTTGGAGGTAGGTGGGTAGTGGTAGGAAGAGGAGAGAGAAATAGTGACATCACACTTTTTTGTCTTTTAGTGATAGTAAGGGTAGGAAAGACTATTGTCAAAATTCAGGTCCCTAAGAAGAATGTCATTTAAGAAACTACTCTATAGAGAAGACAATTTGTCTCCAAGACCCTATATATAATTCACCCTTAATTTATTTGTTTAGCGATAAAAAACTGTTAATTAAACATAAAAAAATTAACAAATATACAAACTAACCATTCGACAAAAGAAAAATTACAAACTAACCAGTATCAATATCAGTTATGTTACTCAAAACCTATTAACATTGGTAAACGCAGTGGCAGATGTATGTATGTAGGGGTGTAAACGAACCAAGCTGCTCGCGAGCCGCTCGAGCTCAACTCGAGAAAAAGTTTGTTTGAACTTGTTCGTTTATATAAACGAACAAAAAAAAATTGTTCGAACTCGTTCGTTAAAAAAGTCGAGTTCGTTCGAGCTCGTTCGTTAATTCGGTAAAATTTTATAATCGGTAAATTAATGTTATAGTTATCAGTATATACTGTAAATCCTATAAAAACAAATTATTCATTAATAACTCGAGATCGGCTCGAAAAAAGCTCGTTCATCGTCTCGGAAAGATCTTTAACTTTGCTCTTGACCGTTTCTCCAGATTCCTCACTAATTTTGAGATATAAGCTGATTTGTGGTCGTAGGTGCTGGAATTCAGATTTAAGGAAGTTTTTCCTTTTCCATATTTTTAGCTTTTGTTTTCTTATTTTCAATTTTCATGTTTATCTTCTTTCCTTTAGCTCTTGGAACCAACTTGGAATTTAATTAATTACCATATATCTCTAAAGTTTCACAATAAATAAATAATTAAACCCAATATGCTCTAAAAATAATAAATAATCAATTCAAGACCCAAAATAGGAAAGTATACTAAATCATGCTAAAATCGACCTATAAACTAATAAATACGTCTAAAATGATGTCTCAGAAATAGATTTTATTATCACAAATGAGGAGACATCAAGACCCAACTCAAAGTTGTATCGTCCCGATACAATAAAAGTAAAGAACAGTAGGGTAGTCATAATAACAAGAAAAAGGAGGAGGAGAATAAGAACAGGACACAATGAATGATCCTAGAGCATAATATCTAAAAAGTCTCATGTAGTAATGCTCAAGAAATAATGCACAAATATGCTTAATATACACATAATCAACAATCCATAAATTCTAGTCAAGATTAATTTCTCAGTGCCAGAAGGAGAGGTTGATAACTTAGTTCCTGCTAATGGCTATAGGTTGTTCATAGGTCCTAATATAGCATTCGATGGTCCACTTACCTACTACCTAATAGCTCAATTGTTTCTCTACCAAGTAGTTAGAAATCCTAAGGTCTTTGGTTATAGCGTGGCTTAGGGACGGTGTGGTATATTTGGATAATGAAAAGTGAGCTTTTGGCTCTCTCCTCACATTCCATCAACGAATCGCCCTAGAGCTTGAATTTCACTCGAAAATGTTCTCTCTCAACCCAAATTTTTTTGATGCTTTTGATGTGCATCCCCAATTAAATCCCAAATAAAACCTTTAACATGATGATATAAAAATTCCACTTTGCCGGTCCGAATATATATTCTTTTCATATCAATTTTTTCTTTTGTATATCTATGACTCTCTTTTTGATGTTCGAGATATCACGCTATTTTTTTCATAATTATGCCTTTTCATAACTTTAGCTCGTAGCTTTTTTTTTCATTCACTATTACCCCGGCAAAAGATTAGAATATTAACTTTTTTCATCATCAATAAAATCACAATTACAGTTCCCAAACCCAATGTCCCCTAATGATTAAACCCACCACCCCAAACTCAAGCTCTAAAAACGACTTGTTTCAGGTTTTGCGATTCGAGTGCGGGTCATATAGATAAGTCCTACAAACTAAGGGTATGGATTATAATGTGGTTAAATAAAGGCTTTAGAAAGGCTCAGAGGGGCTAAGACGAATAAATAATAACAATAATCAAATAAAAAGGGTGAGAAGGTATAAAAAGGCTTCAAGTGGCTCCAATATGAAAGAACTTTTTTTATTCATCTTTCTAACTACCGGATTTTGTTACTTTTTCACTACTAGTTCATAGACAAGTGGGTTTTCAACTAATTTCAAACCTCACGTTCTACACACCAAATAACTCTCCCTAAGTTTCAACCTAACTTCTTAGCATTGCTTATTAACTTTCTATCTTTTATTTCCTGTTTTCATACATGCACACTAAACATATTTATGACATCTTTCAAAAACATACTACTTACTATCATTGACCTAATTAAAATCATGCTAAAATAGGTACATTCAACATATTCTATGCCTAATTCAACCCAAATATTTTTTTAAATTTTATGAAAAAAAACGAAAAGAAGATGAGGACAACGAATCCCGTCACGGCGACGAATCCCGTCACCGGACGAATCCTGTCACCGACAAATCCCGTCACGGCGACGAATCCCGTCACCACGACTAAGGTGTAGTTCGATTTCTTAGCTGATATAGATCCTTTCTCCTAATCCGACAGATCAAATCTCGTGATTCCTTCAATTCTTATTCACCAGCAGTTTCAATGGTTTTCACTATTGTGTCATCCATCTAACTGTAAATTCAAATATACCAAACCATATCAAACACCAAATCTTACTACAACCTGTAACAATTAAAAACAAAGTTAAATCACACAATTCGTCCCTATTTTATGTTAATGAGAACTCAAGAGATGATATTTACAAATAATGGTGATATCGCCTACACGACTGTTACAAGAGGATTGGAGAAGATGAAAGACTCTGGTCTTATTTATTTACTAATTATCAAATTAAAGAGGTTAAAGGGGACGAATTTGATTATTTATAGAGAAACGAAAGATTGGTGGATAAGAATTGTTTTGATACATTATATGACCTGTAGGGTTAAGCGGCTACCACCAATTACCATACATATGTATCTATTTGTTTCAATCATATAATTAAACATAGAATAATCTAATAATTTACCTTCAATTCTCAACTTCTCAACTGTTACTATCACTATTGTTATTCTCGACTCTATGTTGCTTCTTCACTTGCAAATAATCTGTTTGTGTCTTCATAAAGAACTGAATTCTTTGCAACTCCATCTCTTTCGCAAATCTCATCCTTTCATTCTCCATCTCCATTAGTTGCTCCAGCTTCAATACCTCCATTAGTTTCTCCATCTCCATTAGTTGAATAGGAAACAAAGCCTCAATACCTCTCGATTTCAAAATCTCCTTCATCGTCTCTGAAATCCTAAAATTCGAAACAGGGTTTTTTACCTCTTCCTTAACATTCACCGTCTCCTTAGCCAGGGGCGGATGTAGGGGTGGGCTGAGGTGGGCTGCAGCCCACCCCAACTTACCCAGCCCACTATAATTTAACCTACTTTTTTTTTAAAAAAAGATAAAAATATAATTAAAAAAATTATAGCGTAAAATTAGCCCTCCCTAACTTAAAATTTAGACATTAATTCTATCAAATAATAAAATTTATTAACGAAATTGTAACGTAAATACCATTAAATATTCAATTTCTTGGTTCGTTTTAATTTTTTTTCATAGATTTTTTTTGTAATTAACTCTTAAATGTTTTAAAAAATTTCATTTGGGCCCCTAAATTTTAAAATTTATTTTACTAGACTTTAAATGATTTTATTTATAAGATTTTTTCTTTTTTTGCAACAAAATGTATGTTATTTTGAATAAAAAAAAAAGAAATTTTTCGAATGATTAATTTAAAAAAATTATATTCAGACTTATATTGCAATCTTTACACAATATAGGGTTTATAGTGTATTTTAGCTTTATATAAAGATCTATCTAGCAATTTTTGCATAATATGTAGACTTATCGTGCAAATACGACAAGATAATTTTTTTCGGGGGCGTTGCCCCCGAACCCCTAGCTCCCCCTAACAAAAAATCCTGCCTCCGCCCCTGTCCTTGGCAACCTCCATAAGTGTCACCTTCTTTTTCTTTTTTACGTCGGATTTATTAACCGTCTCACGTCCGATTTATGAGTGTGCTGCTCATCGGTTGCTCATTGGCGGTATAGAGAGAGAAGGTGGAGTGGAATTGGGAAAATGAAGTGTTTTATTACTTTGTAATTTATAAAGTAAATAGGGATATTTTTGTCAAATAATTTTTTAAAATTTCAGTTAATAATGTTATTGGGATGAATTTTCTAACTTGAGGTAATTAGACTAGAAATTTTATAATTTGATTTTTTGGGGCATTTTCTTTTTTTTTAAAATACAAAAATTATATTATCTTTGTATCATTAATTACTAATGATCGCCTAAAAATTTACAAGCAGTACTAGAACTAAAGAGATAGACACGTATGAAGTCAACCTCAACTTGCCAACTCTTATCCACGTACTCTGTAATACCGGGTTGCGATAAAGGAGAATTCCTAAAGAATAGTCAATAACCGTACTTTGTTCTTTGTTTTCTTTATTACCCAGAATAAATAAAATAGTTTGACATAAAAAAACCAGAATAAAAATAATATATTTTTGTAATTTGTATAAAGGTCGTAAGTCATCTTTCAGCTTAATGTTAAGAAAGATACCGTGAGACGCCGCGGTTTAAGTCATTTTCTGCCGTAAGGTGGATCCCACCTCTCCTACCAAAATGTCCTCTTTTTAAACACTCTAACCGCCTCATTTTTCCCTCACATTCAAACTCAAACAAATGGGTGGTTGTTTTTCTTGGCCTACGACTCTCTGCTGCTACGGTAACATCAATGGCGACGACAATGATAAGCCTACTGTACATGTAATCTCTTTGAACGGAGACTTACGCCAATACCCTCTTCCGGTCACCGTTTCTTACGTTCTACAATCTGAAGAATCCACATCACCTTCGTCGTCTTCCTTTTTATGCAATTCTGACCGGTTAAGCTTTGACGAATTTATACCGTCAATGACATCAGATGACGAGCTTGAAGCAGGTCAAATTTATTTCGTGTTGCAGAAAAGCAAACTTCAACACAAGTTGAGTGCGTCAGATATGGCCGCGCTTGCCGTCAAAGCCAGCGTTGCACTTCAAAAAAGTAGCGTCTCCTCCTCATCCCGTCGTCGCCGTAAGAACAAGCATACACGAATAGCACCTGTCATCCTTGAGCAACAACATGAACAACGAAATGAGGAAAAATTAATGAACAAGAATGGTCCTAGTAAAGCTTCTGGGCTGGGAGTAAATAGATCGGGCTCTGTTAGGAGACTGCAGAAATATTCATCACGGAGGGCTAAGCTTGCGGTTCGTTCTTTCAGGCTTAAGTTATCCACTATTTACGAAGGATCTATTCTCCAATACGGTTCATTTGATAAAAATATACTCTAAAAATTAGTAGAAAGGATCATTTGATTTTCAATTGTGTTGCCGTTTTGGAAGAAAGAGAGTGCAACTACCAATTAATTTTTGTAAATATATGTTCCATGGTTTGTGTTTAATGTTTTCTTTTCATAAAAACCAAATTCTGAATTTGATGAATGTAAGAAAAGTTTATAATTCTCAACCTTGCTGAGCTATTTTGTTTTTTCCTCAACTAGTCATCTACTATCTTTATTATATAATAACTGATCTTTTAGAATTTTTTAACATATCAAGAAATTTGAAAATTGAAAAGAATTTAGTTATTTTACCGAACATACCTTTAATTATAATAAAAAAGATTATTAAATATTTAGTTGAGGAGAGATTTTAAAAAAAAAGATATAATAAAAAAAATTATATTATACATTGTAATCTCTAATGTATTGACAAAAAAAAAATCTTTAACGTAATATTGTAGATAATTTTTTTATTTAAAAGATTATTATTATAAAATAGAGATAGTAATTTCAAAATTAGAGTAATCCAAAATATCCATAACTCACGAATAAGGCAATCCAACTCAATATAAGAACTATACCATTTGAACGACAACAAAAAAAACACAAGAACTATACCTGTGATATCGAGTAAAAGTTTCTTTTGCTTATTTAATGAATTTTAGTAAGTTGACATACAATATCAGTTAGTAATTTAATAATTTAATAATAAGATTGGGTGATCTTTTGACTATTCTTTCACTCGGATTTAGTAAAGTGTAAAACCGCGTGTTCCCATTTTATAAAAAAGCAAGGACAAAGGGTATGTGAAAACTGAAGCTTCCAGTTATTGAGACGGCTCCTCAGTTCTCTATATTAACATGATATAATTGTCAAAAATGAAAACTGTGGGTACGGTGTATAAAGGCCTGCTTTATCCTTGGTACAATATATTTCTTCAGATATATGTCACTTTTCTGATAAGTTCCGCTGCGGCTTAAGGCGCATGTACCTCTCTCGATAGCGATATGGAGTATTATCTCAAATAATGATATATATCGCCTAAATTTATACTCTTTCTATTTTAAAATATTTGTCCACTTTGCTTTTCACACGAATTAAAAAAATTAATGACTACAATACCTATTACAAAATTACCCTTCATAAAGTGTCTTGATATCTTAAATGTGTATTGGAAATATAAATTTCAAATTTTTAATAGGCGTAGTAATGGAAAAAATTAGAAAAAAGTGTCTTGAAATACTAAGTGGACAAACATTTTGAAACACCAATTTTAATAAGTGGACAAACATTTTGAAACGGAGGGAGTATCACTTAATAACGTGGCGTGAATCGGTTGGTTACAAATCTCTAATCAAATCAAGAAAATAAATACATTAACGATTTGTAATCAACCAATTCACGCCACGTCATTGAGTAGTATTTAGGTGGTATGAATTTAAGTGGTATATACAATTACTCTATCTCAAAATATGTACATTAACCAACCATATATAAAATAATAATTATTTAATTAAATGATATAAGTAAATCATAAGGACTTAAACTTTTTCTGAACATTGATAACTTAGTTCTAATTTATCTATAAATATACCTACAGAATGTGTATATTTGGTAAAATTAGTCATGGTGCGCGTAACTTGATTAGAATTATCCATGTAAATAGTAAAAAAAAATCTCATGATTTTTTTTATCTTGACCCTGATATTGTATGAATATGTTAATCACCCGCTAAAAAAAGAAAAAATCACGATAAATCTCTAGTTGATCACCCTTTTATCTATGAGTAATGATATATACCACCCAAATTCATACCACCCAAATGTCACCCAATGACGTGGCGTGAACTGATTGGTTACAAATTGTTAATGCATTTATTTCCTTGATTTGATTAAAGATTTGTAACCAACCAATTCACGCCACGTCATTGGGTGACATTTGGGTGGTATGAATTTGGGTGGTATATATCATTACTCTTTATCTATTTCGAATTGAAGATGTGCTATTAAAATTGTGATTTTTTCTGATAAATATATTTTAATTAAAAAATTTAGTATAAAATGGAACATCATTTCTGTTATGCCTATTGTTTATTTCCTTATGCAAAGATCCCATGACTTTCTTGACCATGTTATCTTCAAATTTATTAAATTGAAGACTTTCGCATTAGACAAAGAGAAATAGACAATGCCCCTTAATTACGATCACCAACAATCTAACACCTATCCATTGTCAAGAAGATACTTGCCGTGAGAATATGTATATGATCAAATTTTCCATTAGGTTTGTAAAGTTTAAGATTTAGTCAAATGAAACGGAAATTTACCGATTCTGATGCGAAAAATTTGAATTTAGATATCTTTTGTTATCTTATGGATTTTGAATTTTCTAATTCTAATTATTCTGAAATTTTTAAAAACAAAATTGAAATTACTTTTATGAATTTTGGAATTTTAGAATTTCGATCTGAATCCTATTTTTGATATTTATATACACCGAGGGGCGGATTCAGACACTAAATTAAGAGGAGACTTGAAATATATAAGAGTTTGGGGTCAATTTTTTTGAAATTTTTTTAGATAAAAATATGATACATAAATATATATAACTACCAATGTCAAAATGCAAATATGAAATCTAACACTATTACGTTTCTCGTCTTTTTAGTTGATGAACTTAGCAATTAGTATTTATCCAAAAAAATATACAAATCAACACCATTACACTTAAGTTATATAGTATCATTAGTATTATATATATACTATATGTTATATTAATATGATGAATAAATTATCTACAAAAATTAAACACTGAAGTAATGTAAATAATAAATTATTAAGTATTACTACTCTCAAATTCGAAATAGAGACACGTGTTCGTATACAAAAATTGTAATATTAATTAAATCGATCTTATGAAAATTGACAAATTTATAACTTTAATCTAGTATATTAAAAATTAAAAAAAAAATCGTTAACAACTAAAATATAAAAATAATAATGAAATCTTATTCTTATTTTTTATTAAACTTATTTTCGAATCAAATCATGATTAAATTTAGTTTCGAAATGATTTTCTATTATGTGTGTATTTGGGAAAAAGATAAATCAAATGCTAAGATTCGAAGACCTAACCTCCATTCTAAATTATAATATATAAAGATACTAAACCACTAAGCCACAATAACTTATGCATTTCTTAGAACATGCATGTTTTACATAAACGTTCTGAAAAATTAATTATTTTTTCGGTACAAAATTACAGTTACGTATCATAAAATTTACGAGTTCAGGGGGGCTTGAGCCCCCCTAGTCCCATTAAGGATCCGCCTCTGTATACATCAAAATTTAAATTAATATATATACACTTAATATAATATAAAACTGGGTGATTTACTATTAGAGTCCATGGACTTTAGTTAGTTGCCCATCAGGTTCAACCCACCCCAAAAGTCTGATTTACCCTCCTTATACCATTGAATGTCTGTTAAGTTACCATAACAAAAATCCCTGATTTTATGCAGAAATAATCAACTAATAATAAATAAATAAATAAATAAACAAATAAAGCGTCAAAACAAAAATTAGAAATCAAGCAACCCATCGCCTCCTTCCCTCTAAACTAACAAACCCTAACGACTAATCAATACACCACCGGAAAAACTACAATGGCGAAGACAAAGGGACAACAGCAACCCAACGACGTTGAAGAAGGTCTGATTCGAACGAAGAAAAAGAAGATGACGCAATTCACCGATGAGATCTTGTATCCATTTACAACCTGAAAATGCATATCAGTACAAAACATGGGTTAGTGCTATAATATGAAGGTGCATATGAGTGCAATAATCTGAACGTGTATGTGAGCGCAAAAATGTTTTGTCTACAATTGGTGGTGTGTGCGAGTAATTTTCGTGGGTTACGTGAATATATTAGTGGGTTACATAAAACACTGAGATAAAAAATAGTGGTGTGTGCGTGTAATATAAGTGGACTGACTGAAGCATTTGATGGATTGTAGTAAAACAACAACAGAAACTAGCTACCAAAAAGTACAAGAATTTGATTTGTTGAAATATACAATTAGTAACGTGGTTTATTGACAAACACATATTATAACACATATTTTTTTTAGAGAAAATCCATACCTTAAATTGTGGTTTATGTGTTAATTTTGAGCGCAAAAATGCTTTGTCTACAATTGGTGGTGTGTGCGAGTAATTTTAGTGGGTTACGTGAATATATTGGTGGGTTACATAAACATTGAGATAAAAAATAGTGGTGTGAGCGTGTAATATAAGTGGTTGGCTGAAGCATTTGATGGGTTGCAGTAAAACAACAACAGAAACTAATATTACTTACATAAAACGGCTGTTTATATATTCTTCAGTTTTTATCCGTTCAATCAAAAAAGAAGAAATGAGACTCAATTGGTTTGATATGGGATAATAGGGTCAATGGTCTGGGATTAATTTGAAAAAAAATTAACACAAACCTGTTATGTTGATGAAGAATATAAAGATCAGTGGCTGAGGTTTTTGTTACAGAATCAGCGGCCAATCTTTGATCTCTGATTTCTTTGCTGCAAATACAATTTTTTTTTTAATTTGGTTGAAAGATCAATGGCGGAAGAGTAAAACCATAAATTCATCATCTTAATTGGCAGATTTCTTTGTTGCAAATACAATATAATTTTTTTTAATTTGGGTGAAAGATCAATGGCGGAAGAGTAAACCCATAATTTCATCATCTTTATTGGATGAAAGTGGGATGAGATCGGTGTATCTTCAAACATGGAATACACTAACAAGATTACCATAATTATTAACTATTATTATGGGATATTATTTGATGGGTGATAAAACATAAATCTGTTACTAATATATATATAAAATGCATAATAGAACATTATCAAATAATAGGGTATCGATGGTATAAAAAAAAATTGGACGCTCATAGGGATGAAAAAATTCATGACTCTATAGAGGTGGGTTATTGGATTTTATGATCTAATTAGATATTATCTCTATAAAACTATATAATTTGAATCACAAAATTCATTCAAAATCAAAATTAGTTAATTTACTCTTCCTCACTCACAGTCTAATCATTTTTTTTATGCATGACCAACATTATAATACACCACTATCCTTACATGATTAAAGATCAACCATTATATCAACAAAGATTCAATATTGGATTACTAGATAAAGTTTAAATATACAACTATCAGTTATATGTTGATATTATATTCTTAAATTTTGAAAAGCTTTTTATTTAAATATTTACATTTATTTTATATTTAATAAAAATAATTGAATGTATCATTTTATGCATATAATATTGAGTTAGTATTGTTTTATATGATTCAATTTGTTTTATATAATTATAGTTATATTTGTTTATAGTTTCTTGAAATAAAAAAATAAAAAATTGAGATATTCCAAATTTTATCTGAATTTCCAAAAAAATTCAGGTGTTCTAAAATGGCAATTAAATTTTGAATTCCAATTATTTTTGGATTACAATTGGATTATATTTTTCTATATCAAATAAAGAGAATTTTTTGAACAACCACTTTATTCGATTCACTCGATTTTCACCCCTAATTAAGAGGCACTATCTAAATAAATCAACTTAGCTTGAAATATTAATGAAACAAATCAATTAAGAGGCATTCAGATATGAATTGATCAAGAAAAATAAATTGTTTTATTGATTCAGTATTTTAATAAACAAGATTTAGATTTCATTAAGTGCAAACAAACATTCCTTAACAACATAACAAAATCTACTTTAAATTGATTTGTAACAATTTTAAAAAAGTGTAACGATCAACTAAAAAAACTTGGATTTTTTTTTTAAATAATATTTTTTATAATTTTGTAAACAGAATCCTCCATCTAATATTGAATGGTCAAATATTATTACCCGTCAATCATGTTTTTTTAATCAAGTATCAATTTTATTCCTCCAATAATCAAAATTTACAAGAAATACCTTATTAAATTTTGACAAGTGTCAAAATTTCTCGGCATAATTTTTTTAACCTATACAGTCTTTACTAGGGAGTAAATAACGTAATATAAACGAGAAGTTCCAAAAATAGACAAGTAGAAAACTATGAGGACCAAAACTCAATTAAGGCTCCATGTTGTATAAGTGAATGATCACAGTTCGATTCCCCCCCCCAACTTTAGATTTTAAGCTTTTTATACTTCAAGTAAATTAACCATTTTTTTTTTTTGATGACGAGGGTTCCCGGGCTTACACCCGACTAGTCCCCCGGGAGATATGACTGCCTCCCCAACCATACCTCCAGGCAATTCAGAACTAGGTTGCCCATGTTCTGGGGAGGATTTCGAACCTTGAAAACTTTCCAAACTTTAATAACTTTCTGCCGCCTGCGAGATTCGAACCATGTACCTCTCTCTTGAGAGAACTTTCCAAACTTTAATAACTTTTTGCCGCCTGCGGGATTCGAACCCTGTACCTCTCACTTGAGAGACAGAGCCCTGGCCAGATGAGCTAGCTCACCTGGTTTAAATTAACCATTTTTAGTCTTAATTTCTTGCTGCATCTTTAAATTGAGTTAGCACCCCATACAAGTTCCACTTTATTTGAATTATATTACTAACCAAAGGGTTTTTATAGCTGCCTTTACACCACAATTTGGATTGGATATCAAGACAAATTCTCTGTAGAATATTGTCCTAGTCTTCAAGGTGGTTGTTAAACACCTTCTTATTTCTTGTCGTTCAGATGTGATCAGGGAAACTTGATAGCTTAAGGTGAAAATAGTTTCCTTTAATGAAGACCCTTTACTTCTTTGTATAACCCGATCTTTTTTGTTGCTTCAGTCTCTAGCTTTATCTTGATATATATGGAGTTTGCAACATTCTCTCCACACTTCACTAGAGAAGTCACATTCAACAAATAACCGATATCTAGATTCATCTCCACTACCACAAAGCACTCATCATGAGTCAATTTGAATTTCCAAACTCTTTAACATGTCTTTTATTGGCAGTCTAATCCAGAATATCAACTAAGTACTGAATGTGTGTTTTGGGAATAGTAAGTTTGTACCAGACTGTAGAGTATCAATCAATTTCACTTTCTACACTTTGAAGTTCCTCACCATATATTTAGCTGAATAACCACACTTGCTTCTACTTTTTCAAGTCAGAGAGTCTTTAGCATCAGTTTATTGTATCTCGAAAATCTTATTTCTAATCTTTGTCATTTCAAGAGGGAAACTCCATTTACCATTCATATAAAATTTAGCTACCATTGTGTTTGTACTTCCTGCAAGTTTGAGTATCAATTCCAGAACATGCTTCTCTAATTTTTTTCCCATAAATTCATCTGTCTTTAATGAAAGAGTGATTTTTTTTCATTGCCATTTATTATACTCAATGAATTTATAGACTTGTTATTTAACTTTGGGAATGTTTATCCAAGACTCTATCTTTATATGAGTAGATTCAGTACTCCAAATATATTTCCCTTTGAGCCAATTTGCATTCACCCATCTAGCCCATATATTAGTTTCTTCATGGTACCTCCAAAAAGCCTTAAGTGTAGCTATATCATTAATATGTCTTAGACTAGAAAGTTATATACCTTCGCAATGTCTTCTACAAAGTATATTTCAAGCTACTTTAGTTCTTGTATAATCTTCAGTATTTCCTCTCCATAAGAATCTAGAGAATATCACTTCAATGTCTTCGATTACTTTCCTAGGCATAATCATCACAGAGCACCAAAATATTGATTTGCTATGCAAAACACTTTTGATTGATGAAGTATGCCTGCAAGTGTAAGAATATATCCAATTATCAAAACTATGGAAAATGTTCTTGATAAGAGCTTGACATGCAGTAGAATTTGGGGGTTTAGGGTTATGGGAGTCCCTAAATATTTGACAAGTAAATTACTTTTTTTGACATCCAAGATAGTGTAGAGATTGTTGTAGATCTCTTGATCTTCACTACTTTAATATAACTCACTTTTTTCAAGATTAAATCTTAAGCATGAGAGTTTAGATAAGACCTCTAAGTCGTATTTTAGTTATTTAGCTGAGTCAATATCCCCATTGAGAAATGATAGAGAATCATCTGCAATGATGAGATGATTGAGATGAATCTAAAAGTATCTTGGGTGAAATGTGAATTATTATACCGTGCCCACTTTATCCATAATTGGAGAGATGGCTTGCATAAAAATTACAAAAAGGTAGGGGATAGATGATCCCGTTACCTTAAACCTCTTTTGCCTTTGAAGAAGCCTGTGATTTCACCATTGATGGGGATAGGATAAGAGACTGAAGTTAAGCACATCTTTATCCAGTTTATGATAATTTCATGAAATCCCATAACCTCTAGAATGTTCATCAAGAAGCTTATATTTACTGTGTCAAAATCCTTATGAAGATCCAAGTTGCGAGTACATTTAGAGTTATTAGCTTTCCTATCATAACTTTGAACTATGCTAAAAGCCACAAGAACAGTATCATCTATATTTCTCTCTTGTACAAAGGATACTTGATTTGGGGAGATTGGGCTAGGCAAGTTAGCTTTTAACCTGTTAAAGGGCAGTATAGACATATTTTTATATATTGGGTTACAATAGGCAATATGTATGAAGTGCTTCATTGTACTTGGACTAGCTATATTAGGAACTAAGGCCAAGGTAGTTGTGTTCGATTGTTTAAGTAGTTCACAAATAATAAATGCATCTTTTATATCTTTACGTAAGTCATATCCTATGATAGGCCAAGAAAACTTGTAGAATGTGCTAGTAAATCCATCAGGACCATATATTTATTCTCACACTGACTAAGAAAACAGAGTCTTCAATCTCTTTGTTTGTGATCTCTATAAGACTATAACTATATGATTTGCTTCTTATGAGTTATATTTTTCTACACTGTTCTTACCATCATGGGTATAGGTATAGTCTCTTTCATAGTTTATTTTCTCCCAGTCAAATCTTCATAATATTTCACAAATGAATTCTGAATATCTATTTTACCAGCTTTGATAGTACCATCTTCAAGAGTGAGAGAAGATATTTTGTTATGTATCACTCTAGTCTTGATACACTTGTGGTAGAAATTAGTGCCAAGATCACTATCTTGAGCCCAAATCACTCTAGGTTGTTGTTTTTGACAAAGGAGCTTTGGATTTCAAGCAACTATTGTAGCTTTTCTCTAAGCTCTTTTACTCGGTTAGCTGTTATGTATTACCATTAAGATTATCTTTTTGCAACAAATTCAGATTTAGCTCCAGTTCCTCAATTTCCTCTATACTATAATTTAAATATTTTTTGTTGAAAATTCTAAGCCTCCTTTTAACTTCTTTCAACTTACACATAATTTGTAAATAAGTGATCCTTCACAATCAAGCTTCCACGCTTCCTTGTCTAGTGGTAGGAGTTCTTTTTGCTGAGACCATATTTTGTAGAACTTGAATGAAGTGAATATATAATTGTTTTTGTCTTGAATAGTAATCAATATATGGGCATGATGAGAGACTCCTGTGGTAAGAGTTACTACGCTAGAGTTGAATGTGTTGTATCATTAACCAAGACTCTGTCGATCTTGCTTGATTTTAAGCCATCAATTTTTTTATTTGTCCATGTATGAAAACAACCAGAGCTTTGATGCTCATACATCTAATTATTTCCAATACTCTCTTCAAAATCCGTAGCAATATTTGGAAATATAGTGCAATCTTTTTTTTTCATCATATTTAAGAATTCATTGAAGTCTCCACTCCAAATCCAAGGTAAATGTTTTATTGTTAAACCCATCTTTTGAGATCATTCCATAATTATTTCCTCTTGCCTTTATCATTATCTGCATAAACAATAGTTATATAGAATTTTTCATATTATCAATAAGATTACCTTCACAGAAGACAACTTGATTATTTGCTTCAACTGTCTTCAGATTCACTATATTATTATTCCATAAAAGGCAAATTCTCCCTATCTCGTATTTGTCATGATCTGTGATAGACTCTCAGCTATGTAGGTTATCATATTTGAATCTCTTATAATTGTCTTCAAGCAGTTTTGTCTCAAAAAGTCCAATAATAGCTATTTTGTTATGCTTTATAAACTTTATCACTTCTTGTGTTTTGAGGCTTGTTGAAACCTCTTATATTCCAAGTTGTGATAAGCATAAATCAGGTGAACTTTTTCTTGTAACCCTTTAGTAGTATTCAAGAACTGATTCAAATCATCTTCAAGATTCTCATAAACTTTAGCCAAAGCACTAAAAACATTTGAATAGTTCATTATACCTTGTTCATTTGAGGCACTTTTACTAGCCTCCTGAGTATATTTTTGTTTTCTTATTGGGCTAAGATCCCTGATAGGCTTCTTAGCTTTGAATTTCACCCATGTCAATTACTTTTTTCTTCTTATCAGTTACTTTGTGCCTCCACACTTGTTGTGGATTTTATGTAGCTTTGGGACAGTGAGTTATATTGTGCCCAAAAGTGTTTCATTATGCATACGTGGGAGGAAACCATTCAATGTGACTTATATATTGTGAATACCATTCTTGTCAAGATCCATAGTTACTTCCCTTATACTTTTCTTTGCTAGATAAACCTCAACCCAAACTCTTGCATAGTTGAGTCTATTTCCCAACCCTTCTTTTGTCCATAGCTGAAAATGAATTTTCTTGAGCTTAACCTACGGTGATATATTTTTATCTCAAATTCATCCAACTTCATGTTAGGCGCCTATATTTTGAGTATCATTATTCTACCTCCTGCAGGCCACATTTGGTCTTAGGATTTGACTAAATCATTCTCACTTTAAATTTTAAACAAGAACATATATATTTCAGTTGATATAATTTCAACCTTACTTAAGTGTTTCCACTAAAAATTTACCATGTTTTGAATCATATAGAAAGTCGGAGCCTCACCAAATAATTGGCCCATTAAGCAATGTTTTCATGAGTCTTATGCCTTCTTGACTTATTTAGGTGGTTTAACTGTAGCCTTGCCATTTATGAACTGCAACTTGTAATAATTGAGCTTCAAACCTTCTATGACTGTGTTAGCAAATAAGCTAGCCCAGGTTGTATCTTCTTCCCTAAGATCTTCGAAGTTTATATTCTTTCATTAACCAAAAATGTAGTACCTCCCACATAAGCACTTTCAATTAGTGGACGGGAGTTACCCTTCCCTACACTTAAATTGAAGTTGTTGAATTTCTTTATCAATGAGGGATCTCTTGAGATAGTTCAGAGCCCCATTAAGGTCGTTTCGTTCCTCCACTACTTTATAACAAGCAGCGAGATTCAAATTGATTTCAAATTCATAGCATATTACATTCATATTGCTATCTTTTTCCAATTGATTGAAATTAAATATTTCAGGTGAAATTGAAACAATTGCACTATTGAGAACACACTTTTCCATAATCTGCCATTTTCTATTACTTTTTGGATCTATATTCTTCACAAAATTGTTACTAACAACAATATCGAGCGAAGCAGATACATATTTTATTATTTTAGTCAAATTTAATGAGGAGATTATGTTAGAAAAAAATTAGGGACATAAAAGAACAATTAAGAGTCTTGATTATAATGTTTTTAATTAAATTTTTTTGATAATGTATTTTTCTAGTAGAAATTATTTTCACAAATAATCACCTACTAAAATTTTATATAAACACGATTTTTCTTTTATAAAATTTAATTTATTTACATATATTTGTTTACTTGTTGGTGTTGCCTAGGGTGTGATAAAATAATATAATAAAAGATAGGAAAACGATGCACAATTCACCCTAGATAAGCACGTACTGCAAGTATTACATGACGTATGCAAGTTTTAATGATAAGAAAGTTCGTTCTCAAGGACTTAATGTGTTATACGAATGAGCAATAATAAGAGTAGAAAGTAATTAATTAAAAGACAAAAACTAAATAAGATTGATTGAGATATAATTAATTAAACTAATAAAATTAAAGACAATAAAATAAAATCTGAAGAATATGAGATGAGAGATATAGCTTAGGTTTCGCTAGTGTGCACTAATCCTTCTAATTCTTTCTATCAATTCTAGTTAATAAGGGAGATAATTAGCTCTTATATACTTAGTCAGGATTCTAAATTCCCATACCCTAGACCTTAAGAGCGACTAGGGGGACTACGGCACAACCACGAGGCAGCCTAAACTTAGGGTTATCCTACGCCACTAGGTTCCTAAGCAATTCAATTCCAAACATGGTGATAGTGATTAAAACAAACCCTAATGACTATATAGTTAGAATCGGTGTTGTCAGGACCAATATCGGACACTAGACGTTATGTGGTGTTTCAATAATTAGACACCCCTTCCGGGTAACCATCTAACTACTATTAAGAAAGCCTAAAGTGGTCAGGTTTAGGACATGCAATAATTCAAAGCACATAAACAAATATATGGGTAAGTAGCTAATATCAAATTAAAACATATAATTCCCAAAGAAACTTAGATATAAAGAAAATAGAATTCATAGATTATACATAATGCAAAACCCAAACTATGTGAAAATTAGTTCATACCTGAAGGAAATAAACTAAAAGATTGAATAAAAAACTTCATCTTGCTCTCTACAATAACTCTAATGATATAAACCCTAATGACTAATTTATGTGAGGCAAGGATGATTTACAAGTGATATAAGGGTGTATTTATATGTGTAGAGAAGCCTTAATTCATTGTCTTGGAGTGGAAGACAAGTAATGGACTCCTAGCACAACTCAAATTTGTAACCCTAAAATCTAGAAAAGGTAACAATCAGCCACGTTTTTGTTTTGGTCATAACAGTTTCAATACTTATCCGTTTGATGCGTTCCAATAGTCGAAACTCATCGTCTCAGAAAGCTCTTTAACTTTTCTCTCGACCATTCTTCCAATTTCCTCACCGATTTTGAGATATAAGCCCATTTGTGGTCGTGGGTGATGAAATTCTGATTTATTTGACAACTTTATCTTTCTATATTTTAGCTTTTGTTTCCTTATCTCCAATTTCCATGTATATCTTATTTCCTTTATCTTTTGGAATTGACTTGTCATCTAATTAATCTCCATATATATCTTTAAAGCTTCACACTATATAAATAATTAAACCCAATATGCTCTAAAAATAATAATTCATTAAATCAAGACTAGAAATAGGAAAGTGTAATAATTTATGGGAAAATCGACTAGAAAGACTTCTAAAACACTAAAAATGATGTCTCCATTTAATATTAATTCATGACAAATGAGGAGACATCACTTGTGAACTTTAATTTTCGTTTATTATAATTAGTTTATATAAATTTAAAACATGGGGTATGGAACATGATACAGATTTCCTAATAGCAATATTGAACCAATCAATTTTGAACGCAAATATTTTTGTCTTAAATTGATATTAAACAACACGTAGTTATTATCCCTAAAACATTTATTAGGAAACGAATATCATGTATTCTGAAAAAAAAACCACCATGTTTTACCGCTTTGCAATCAAACACGCCCTTAGTGTTATAGAAAATATGTTATCATCTTACATGCAAAACTAATCCACTAACAAGTAATTTCGACATGATGAGGCTCGCAGTAGAATGGTAGATACGGGACCAGGTTTGTTGGGTGATGTGTGACGCGTCATTTATAAAAAAATTAGGAACATGTGGGTATTGGTGGGGTAGAAACCCATAAGACCAATGGGGTTATGATTGATCAATCTAAAATGATGCAATGTTCGCCAACTATTGAAGGGAGGCACATGCAGTGCTTTTTGCTACATAACTATGTGAATCTATTGGGACTACAGAGAAAACTATTTTGTCTGATTACTTTCATGTATTTTAAGGTATCAGGAAACCGTCGATAATAAGTTGGTATATTCAGTCAATGCTTAAAGGATCGTATAATTGGTGGAAATATTTGGCCCTGTTACGTTTCATCAATTTTCAATAACCCTGGACTCTAGGGCTGACATAGTTGCAAATTTAACTAGACGGAGGGCCATAGAATGCGGGTCGACGAGGATTTTGTCTCAGATGTTTTCTCAAGTAGGGATTGGTTAATATTACAATTAGGGTGTGTTGTGTTTTGTTTTTAGACAAAAAAAGATATTTTTTAATGAAATGGGCATAATACCCGCCTTATATATCTAACATGATCTTAACACAAACTATTTTTCCATTCATTTCTCACCCTTATATCAAGACACTTTATTATACCTCTTCTAGTTGTTTCACGACCTTCTATTCTCACTTTCTCTAGTCGTCGTGAAAGATAAAGACGAATTTGATGTTAAAGGACGTTGATTCTCATGATCCCTTTATTAACACTCTCGTTTGTCATTGTAAAAAAAGACAAAGACAATATCTACTTGGAAGAACAATGTTTTACCGAGAAAAACCTTCAATTCCTGCTCATCTCCATGAAAGACGAAGATGCATTTGGCTCGTCGCCATGAAATGTGTTAGCCTATAGTTCCTCTTAAGTGTGTTTTTTGTGACAACTCCTCAATTGCTTAAGTGTAAATATTTGTATATAACTAAAACACATCCCTTTGCATATATCATCAAAAAAAAAATTCTTGTTAATATATATATTATATGTTTCATATTTTGTGCTTTGATAGTCAATGTGCTACATATACGCTATGCTTAAACTTATACCTCTCTCTCTCTCTCTCTCTCTCTCTCTCTCTCTCTCTCTCTCTCTCTCTCTCTCTCTCTCTCTCTCATTATGCTTCAAATTATATACTTGCTCCATATATGTTGTGCTCAAACTTACTTGCTCCACATGTGTTTTGTTTAAACTCATACTTGTATATTCTAGCACACACGTACACATTAATATATAACCTTTCAAAAGAACACTTAGAATTTTAGAGATTATTATCTTGTGATTATCCTCATGATTTATTATTTGTTATATTATGTTTTTTACCGCTGAGCTGTTCTTATAAATCTTTTAGACCGTATTATGTAAAAACTCTTGTAAAGGAAGAATATCAATTGGGAAGCTCTAACTATATCATAGATGCTCATTTTGCCTCATTTGGAAAACGGTATAACATTTTTTGTCAAGAAAAATGGTATGTTATTTTCCAATAAAAACGCCAAATAAACTCATAACAATTCGGGTGTCATGGTAACATCCCCACAGAATTTAAGGGAAATGGTATATGATGTTTTCATCCAGAAAAATGGTGTAGCTTTTTTACAATATGCAATAGTGTCTTCTCACTTTCTGAATATATATATGTTGAAAAAGGATGACATGTGGATTAAAGTAATTGGGATAAAGACAGTATAACATTTTCAAAGGAAAATTGTATGCCGTTTTTACAAGAAAAATGATCAACACCAATATATTCATGCCTGCCTTGTTCCTTATATATATGTGAGACTCTCTTACATCACTTACACAACTTTTGAAGCCACAAATTATCACCATACATTCATATACTTCAAGAAAGAATCTATGAGAATGTTTTCCACTTTTAGATCATTTAAACAAGTCTTGATCTTGCAACTTTCATATACTCAAGATCAAAGATATTATCCAATATTATCCAAGGAAAGTTTCATCATTTAATTCACTCAATCAAGGAGTTCAACAGACAAGCTTCAACTTTCTTAATCCAACTCACAAAGAGGTTCATATTTTTACGTGTAATATTTCTTAATATAGAAGCACAAGTACTTTGCTCACATTTGTAATCATCCAACCACCAAGGGATCCACACTATTCATCTTGATCAGAAATTATCAATAGTTGCTAGAGTTCAGTGAAGATGGAGTTTAATAGGTTGTGACTTAGCCTTTGAAAAAGTCTCACATGTTGTGACTTAACCGGCAAAAGGCTTGGGTCATAAGGTCGTGGTTTAGTCCCAAAAAACCTCACGTGTAAATGTTTATATCTCGCCATTAAGAGATAGGGGAAGTTTAGTGGAGAAGGTTGAACATCCTAAGGGGACGACCCTAGGTAGTGGATGTAGAAAAATCAAACCACTATAAATATCCGTGTATCTTCTAGCCATTATCTTTTTTTTTTTTTAAATCAATGATATGAAAATAATATGTTTTAAAATTGTTGGTGAAAAAGTAACAATATCACTAATCAAATAAACATTGATTTAAGAAAAAAATCAAAAGTTGTAATACTAACAACTATTACAAGAAATTGAATATACAGATCTTATACAGAAATTTAGGGAAAAAAAAGATAAGATACGATTACACGGAAATTGTTGCGTTAAAAATATATTCTGGGAGTACCGATGTCTCTAACTAACATATCACTCTAATTAGCTCAAGAATACGTTTTTTAGTACAAGGGAGAAGAGAGCTATTCTTTTTGAATACTTAGTTATATGTGAAAAACAAGTGACTTATGACTTTATTTATAGGAAATATGGCCTATCAAAACCGTCACAATAAAAAATGGTGATTAAGGTATCATTAATGTTGTTAGTTATAGAAAACTAGTATAATGCTACTTTGAAATTTGGTTTTATTTTTCTAAGACCCCTTTTCTCTCGGAAGACCTCACGCCACACAACTGCCGTCGTGGGAGGACAGGGGTGGTGCGGACGCGTGAGATCTTCTTAATTGTCTTTTAATTTTTATAGTGTTAAATTATTTAAAATTAATAGGAAGGTAATATATTTTATATTAACCTTTATTTTTATTTTTATGTGGCATATTTTCCATTTTTTCTATTTTTTCTAAGAATTTTATAGAATTTTGTAAAAGAATCTTTTTAAATATTTTTGATAATTTTTGTTTTCTTTCAATAAATCCACCCTTAGTAATTGAAAAATAAAAAGGATTTAAAAGAAAAGATTGATAGAACACGTTCTCTTTCTCTTATTGTTTCTCTCATTTAACCGTTCACACTCTCTTCATCAAATTATTAAATATGGAACATGCATGGTTTTTTTTTTTTGGTCAACACATGCATGGGTTTACTATTGACATTCTCAATATAGGGGAGTTGTGGAAGTTGCATCTGCCAAAGTTCTACAAAACTAGATTCCGTTATGGCAAAGGCTAGAAACTGTATCCACAGGCAAGGTGGACTATCACAGATTAACCAATCAAATACTGTGAGACTGTACTCCTCATCTACCCGTCTAGTACTTAATAATATTAAATATGATAATTGATGTGTATGAAAAAATTGATGCTATGTAAAGTTGTGTGCAAAACACTTCAACACTTATCATGAAAGTGCACACGGGTACTAATGTGTGGTGTGAGATAGTGCAAGACCGTATGAAAGCGTGAGGTTTTTCTACGTTTATTAAATTTCAACGGATTGTCATGATTAGATTCTTATTTTGTTGGTAATCAGTACCCAGGATCAAATCAATACACTTTAACCATGTCAGCACCAAGATGTATGACGAAAAAATTGTAATTAAAGCGAGTAATCAATTCAACAACCATGTGATTTCAGCTCCGAAATATATAACAAAATATGCGTAAAATCTAAACACATTTATTATGCAACTTGACTGTCAATAGAAATGACGATGGCTATGGTTAAAAATCGAAACTGACGATAACTGAACTGATAAAAACTGAATTTTATAGTCATAGTTAAAATTATTAGGTTATAGTTTTGAAGAATATAACTAATGGTTAAAACTGTTAGGTTATGGTTTTAGATAAATATAAAATCGAATAATCGAAACTTGTTTTATCATATATATTTTCAAATTTTATAATAATTTAGGTTAAAGTAGAAATATTTCATAAACCAAAATTTAAATACTAGATTTAACCAAATAAATAATAAATATTTAATCAAAAATCAACACAATATTTTATGAGATTATTACCCAAAGGGTCTTGAAATCACTACACCGTGACCTAACAAGACCGCCTCTTTTGGCTCTTCTTACTAAAGGCCACAAACTAATTTTAACACTATAAGCCAAAAATCTAATTACCTTCTTACCCCTTTTTGTTTTTTATTTACCTATATATACTATTTATTAACAAAAGATCAAAAGCTAAAATTACTCCCTCTCTCCTCTCTCCTCTCTCCTCTCTCCTCTCTCCTCTCTCACGCTTCTTCTTCTCCTCTCTCATCAAACTCGCCTGTGAACCAAGCCGTCGCCGGTGAGCCTGTGGCCATGGCTTCCCTTCGCGAACCAAAACCGAACCTGTGAACCGCCGTGAGGAGCGGCATCCTCGCTGCAATGGAGAAGAACATAGTCAATGATGGCAAGAGATCTCCCGGAGCCGTCCATGGCGTGGTGGTGGTTTGGAGTGCTGACCTCGCCGTCAAAGAGTAGTCCATCGCTGTGACGAACATGAATATCTCGATCTCGCTCTGTGTTTTTTGATACTGGAAAAATTAAGATCGATGCTTTAAAGGTATATTGCACTGTAATTAAAACTCTAATCTATATTGTTACATACTGATTGGAATTCGATTTCGATAGGTGAAGCGGAGAGGCTTTTTTATTACTTGCCAGATTATATACTAATTAAAAGTCCATTTGAAGGGTTGAAGAATAATTGGTTTCTGTATATGTAGCTTGCAGATCGGAGCCATAGCGGTGGCTGCAGCCATGGAATTACGACTGTGTGTTTATTTTGTCTATTGTTTCTCAGTTGATGAAGAAAAGGAAGGTCCTGAGCACTGTACCATTCTGCTGAGTCTAGAAAAGCAGCAAACGATTTAATTTTTTTCTGGGTATATTCAAGAGTGGGGTTGTTATGTAGTATGCATTTTCTGAATACCTTAGATTATTATATTTGTTATCTCATTGATGGACTAAACATCTTCACTTGGTATATAAGGCTATGAGTTATCAAACTTGAGTGATGTAAGATTCGCCACAACCCAAGCAGGTGCAGGACTTTTAGTGAAGTGTACTCAACACTTTTAGTGAGTGTACTTGATGTCTCCTCATTTGTGATAGATTTATGTTAAGATGAAACATCATTTTTAGTGTTTTAGAAGTCAATAATGTCGATTTTCTTGAGTTTTAGTGCACTTTCCTATTTTGTGTCTTGATTTGTAGAAATAATGTTTTTAGAGCATATTGGGTTTAATTGTTTATTTAGTGTGTAGCTTTAAAGATAATTATGGAGTTTAATTAGAGTCCAAGTCAAAGACAACAACTTATGGGAAGAGATAGGCATGGTAATTGGAGATAAGGAAAGAATTGCTAAAAAGATGGAAAAGGAAAAGCTGCCTAAATCTGGGATTCTGCAAAGATAGGCGTTTTTACCTAATAAAGAGGCCGAATTTGGTAGATTACTCCTAAAGGGCGTAGGAAATTCTGTTGCGATTCTTTTGGTATCTTGTGGAGCAAAATCGGACCAATAATAAAGAAGTTATGACCAAAACAACGCAGCAGTGTTTATCTTTATTTCCATACGAATTTGAGTTGGGCTAGAAGTCCATTACCTTAACTCTTCCTCAAGAAAACGAATTAGGTCTTCTAAACACCTATAAATACACCCTTATATCACTTGTAAATCATCCTTGCCTCATAGTAATTAGTTCTTAAGGTTTTATTCTTCCAGTTTATTGTAGAGAGCAAGATGATGTCTTTTAGTATTTCTTTTAGTTTATTTCCTTCAGGTATGAACTAAACCTCCCATAGCTTGGGTTTTTGCATATGTATAATCTATGAATTCTAATTCTTCTATCTAAGTTTCTTTGGGAATTATATGTTTTAATCTGATATTAGCTTCTTACTTTATATTTGCTTATGTGTTTTGATTTATTGTCTTTCCTAGAACTGATCACTTTAGGATTGTTTTAAGAGTAGTTAGATGGTCACCTTGTAAGGGTGTTTAACTATTGAACCACCACATAACGTCTAGTGTCGATAGCAGTTCTGACAAAACATACTTCTAACTAGATAGTCATTAAGGTTTGTTTTAACCACAGTATCACCAAGATTTGCAGTATTTGCTTAGGGCCTTAGTGACGTTTGATAACCCTATTTTAAATCACTTCTTGGTTGTGACGTAGCCCCCTTAGTCGCTCTCAAGGTCTAAGGTAGTGGAATTTAGAATCCTGACTAAGTATTACCAAGAGCTAATATTCTCCCTTATGAACTAGATCTATAGATAGAATTAGAAGGATTAGTGCATACTAGCAAAACCTAAGCTATACTTCTCATCTTATATTCTTAATCTTTTACCTTATTGTCTTTATTTTCCTAGTTTTAATTCATAAATTCGAAAAACCAAATATTTAATTTTCTGTTTTCTAATTATTTACTTTTACTCGTTATCTGTTCCTACGCGTTTAACACACTTAAGTCCCTGAGAACGAACTCTACTTATCATTAAAACTTGCATACGTCCTGTAATACTTGCAGTACTGTGCCTGTCTAGGGTGAGAGTGCATAGTTTTCCATACTTAAATTGATCTTATTTTTATCACACCCTAGGCGACACCAAGTTTTTGGCGCCGCTGCCGGGGACTTGTGTCTCGTTAGCGTGTGGGTTATCTATTTCGAGTTTTAGTTTTTAATTAGTTTTTACTTTTCAGTTTTTAGTTTAGTTTTTGTTTTTATTTTTCCAGATTTACGCTTGTGGTTTGCTTTAGTCTTTTTCAGGTTTTCACAGTGTTTAATTCTTGGCCTCCCTTACCGGAGCCTGAGAGGAGCTTCAGAGCTTATAACAAAAGAATTCGTAAGGAAAGAGCCTTAAGAAGAACTATGGCAGACATTCAAGACAATGATCCGGAGTTAGTTTACTTTGCACCAGGAGGACCTCCTGCGTTTGTTCCACCTGGTGTACAACTGCCAGTAGGAGAAGGTAATGGGCAGAATAATCAACAAAACCGAGTTGAACAAGATCTACCTGGCCTTAACGTACCATTCCATGTTCAACCCATCGGTTACCGCCCTCCTGAGATTCCGAATATCAAATTTAGACCCGATCCGGGTATGCTTAGTCAATTTCAAAGTTTCGGACTCTATACTGGTACTGCAATTCAAGATCCGGTAAAAGCGATTCAGAAGTTTATGCAGATTTGTGATGCCTACATTACTCCTGGCATTACACGCGAGCAACTGTATTGTCATATGTTCTCGTTTTTCTTGACCGGAAGAGCTAGCGATTGGCTAGAAAGACAACCACATGGAACCATTCACTCTTGGAGAGAGCTTCAAGCCGCATTCTTTAACCGATTTTATCCGAAGAGCATGAGACTTAAAGATCAAACCGAGCTTGCAAGATTTTCTCAAGAAGATGGAGAAACAGTGGGAGAAGCATGGACAAGGTTTCAACAAAAATTAGCTAGATGTCCGCTCCATGGTTATACACCTGCTCTACAACTTGCTATATTCTATGAAGGTCTTGATGACAAGGGTAGAGACAAGGTGGATAACATTGGAAAGGGTAATTTTGTGTCCATGAATCACAATGAAGCTTCCGAGGTGTTAGAAAATATTATGGAACAAGAAAGAAGTTGGCCTTCAACGCGAGCTTCTGCAGCAAAGACCCGAGGAACGCTTCGTTTAGATGCAGAAACCGCGAACTCAGCTCAAATATCCTCGTTAGAAAATCAAATCAAGGAGCTGAGAATCGCGATGGAGAAGAATTTAGCTGCTACAAAGGTAGTTCAAGAGGCACAAGGTTGTCAACAATGTGGAGTTAACGATCATTCATGGGAAGAGTGTGAATCAAATCCGCAATCTGTTTACTTCATATCTAACCGATGGGGCAACCGCAACCATCCGGGTATGCAGTATTCAAATCCACAAGGGGCCGCTAATCCTAGTCAATATCAATCGCGACCCCAGAACAACTCTTACCAACAGAGAGGTCAGTACCAAAACCAATATCAGAATCGACCTACTCCTCCACAACAACCTGCTCAAGACGCCTATACCGATACTTTAGACCAAAAAGCTTTACCTCAGTATCCGCAAGAAGGATCTATGGACAATACACAGATAGTACAAGCTCTAGAACGTTTGAACACCACTGTAAACGCTCAAGAAGAAAAGGTCAGAGGACACGATGCCATACTTCAGATGCTAAATACTCAATTAGCCCAAATAAACAAGCATCTAACAGAACAAAAGGAAGTAAAGGCAATCGAAGGAGGTGAAAACAATGTTGTGTTCGAAGCTTGCAAGGCTATATGCCTTGAAATCGAAAAAGAAAAGGAGGAAGCACCACATGCTGCCATTAGTGCCGTGGAAGTTCCCAGTATTGAAGAAGAGCCAACCGAGTCTAACCCCGAGGAGTCCGACTGTCTAGAAGTTTATCATCTGGAAAGCGATGAAGAGAGAGACGAGTTCATAGAGCTACTGAAAAAGGTGCAAGAGGAGATGCGATCAATGGTAGAGTATGCAGCGGAGTTAGCAAGAGAGAAAGAGGAAGAAGCCTCAAAAGAAGAATCGAAAGAAGATGAAGTGGCACCTGCTGTGCTAGAGGAGAAAGAAGAAGAGAAGGTGGAATCGCCACCTAGTGTTCAACCAGTGTCATCAACTATTCCTGATACAAATCCTAAAGATGACACTATTCTCAAGACATTTGTAGAGGCGTACCAACCTGAAAATATCAACGCCCAAATGCTTGAGATTGCGAAGAGAGGACTTACACCGCAACAAGTTTTCACGCAAGTTATTCCTGAGAAAGAGGCGAGTGTAGAGATCCCAAGAGAGAACCTGAGGGTTTCGAGAAGAAGTGAGAAAGAGCTACCCACTAAGCTTAAAGATCCGGGAAGTTTCAACCTTCCTATTCAATTGCATGGTAGGCTCAAAGTGAAAGCAATGTACGATGTGGGTTCTGGTGTGAATCTTATGCCTAAGTCCGTGTTCGAGAGACTTGGACTTCAAAAATCAGAGAAAACTCCAGTGAAGTTGCAGTTTGCTGACAACTCAGTGAAGAGGACGTGGGGAACAGTGGAGGACGTCTTAGTCCGAGCAGGTAATATCGCCATCCCTACTGACTTTGTTATTCTTGAGTTTGATGCAGATAAGCAGGTTCCGATCATACTTGGACGGCCTTTCATGGCCACAAGTCAAAGTGTGATCAACTTCCAAGATGGGACCATCACCCTTCATGCTAAAAATACATCCGAGACCTTCTATGTCTTGGGTAAGAAACCAAGGAAGTTGGATCCCACCGTGCCTATCATCCACAGCCTTTCGCATCACAAAGTCCCTCCTGAGGAAATCCACTTAAAACCTGTGGATACTGAGCCAAACATTGAGTTTGGGGTTGGCCATGAAGTCCTATGGAAAGCCCACAAACGCGAGAACAGGCCACGAAGTTTCAAAGACTCGTGGATGGGACCATTCATTGTCACAAAGGTTGTTTCGGCCAAGGTGATAGAAATTCGCCCCAAAACTGGGGTCAAGCGCAGATTAGTTGACGTTCATAGCCTTACTCGTTGTTGGGGAGGCTATATTCGCAAATCTTGACAGAGGTAACACGTCTAACTTTGAAAGACGTTAAACAAAAGTGCTGTTCGGGAGACAACCCGAGGTTTTTTTTTATGTTTTCATGTCTTTTACATTCTTAGTTTAAGTTTATTTTAGTTGTTTTTAGTCGATAATGCATATTTGAGAAAGGTATTAGTGTTTTTTGGTGTGTAGGAATCGGAGAAATCGAGTTAGGGAACGCGAGGAAAATTTTTGGAGCGCAAGAAAGCACCCCGCGGACTACCCTCACGGACTACCCCATGGTCCGCAGGGATGGTCCGCGAGGTCAAAACCCGTACCACGGGTTGCTACCGCGGGTTTAGGTCAGAAACACGAAAAAATTCCACGGACTACCCCGCGGTGCACCGCGCCATGGTCCGCGCCCTAGAAACCCGTACCACGGGTTGACTACCACGGGTATTTTGACGGAGCAGCTACAGAAGCCGCGGTGTACCCTCCGGTACACCGGACCCTAGTCCGCAAGCCAAAAACCCGTGCCACGGGGTCCTACCACGGGTTTAGGTCAGTGAGCAAAAAAAATTTCGAGCATCAGATGTCACGGACTACCCTGCGGTGCACCCCATGGTCCGCAGGGGTAGTCCGCAGCGCCGCCAGAGGAGAGAGAAAGTTACGGGATTGAGTTATAAAGGAGGTATTAAGCCTATTATTCCGAATTTATTAAACCTTAACCCTCTCTTTCTTCTCCACAACTCTCCTAACTCCATTGAAGCTCATCAAAACCTTCACCAATCACCAAAACACTACCCAATCATCAAGGAAAACACATCAAACCTTCTCTCCACATCATCACAAGAGAGAATCAAGCTACCAATCATCACCAAATTCATTCAAAATTGAAGAATCATAGAGCCAAATTTCACAAATTCATCACACAATTTCTAAAATCCAAGCCCACCCATTACAAATCATCCTCACCCACATAGAAAATCATCACCAATTCACCCATCCTAGGCCAAATCAAGCTTGTTCATCCATTAATTCAAGAGTTAAATTTTAAGGGTTGCTAAAGCTTTGAGTTGGGGGTTAATTGAAGATGACTAATAGAACATCAATCTTATCTAGCAAGAGGGAGGTGAAGAGTAACAAGGGATTGGATTTAAACAAGAAGAAATCAATTGACAAAGGAGCTAGTTCTAAATCAAAGGGTAAAGATAAATTGAAGAGTGGGAAACCTTCGTATGATAGTAATGGTAAAAAGCTTTATTTTTATGCAAAGGAAAGAACACTACCGCAAACAAATCCTATACCTATAGAGAAAATGGATACTTCAAAGGCCTTGAAGATTTCTGCGGAGAAACAATTAGAAGAACTACCTTTTGCCTATGAGAAAGTATTCAAGGAGGAAATTAGAGATGGAGAATACAAGAGATTCTTTGAGCTTGGTGAGAATTTGGGTTGGTCTACGTTCATGGTAAGCCGTTCTGAATTATGTCCTGAATTAGTTTTGGAGTTCTATCTAGGCCTCTTTAGCCGAGATAGTGATTGTGTTCCGATTAGAGGAAAGTTAGTTCCTTTCACAGTTGAGGAGATTAGGAACCACTTCAAGTTTCAGAATCCGAAAGGTTGTTGCAAATTTGAGGAAGCAGTTGCTAAACGAAAAATCTTTGATAAGGAATTACTTTTTGAGCATGTGTTAGACAAGGAGAAAGTGCAATTACATAAGGGAGAATTGAAGGCACCTTGGCCTTACAAATATCTTCAAGCAGATGCTAGAATTTGGCATAATTTCCTTATCCCTAATGTCTTTGGAAACACACGAACTTTGGAGGTGACTATGAAGAACGCGCTACTGTTGGACTGTATTTTGAGAGGAGAAGAAGTTGATGTGGCACAGTTGATCTATGAGGAGGTGATACGATTCTCGGTCTCTCCTAAATCGGTTTATAACGTTAAATTTCCAACTATGATCACGTGTCTTGTGCGAAAAGCGAATGTAGTATTGGGTGAAGAAGAGAAACTCGAGTTTAAGACGAGTTATATTGATAATGCTTGGATCAGAGAAAGCCTTCGAAGAGCGGGTTCTACTCAAGCCTCGAAGGAAGAAAAGGAGCAAAATTGGCAAGAGAAGATGGAGGAGCGTTTAACGAAATTTGAAGCAGCTCAAACTTCCTTAGTCAATGATGTGGCACAAATCAATGCTAATCAAGTGCACATCATGAAACTCCTTGAGCAATTAACGAAAGATCCAGCAATTCCAATCTTGGATATCAATGATGCGAGGCAATAGCCTCGAGAGTATGTTTTCTTTCTTCCTTACCATTTCTGTAAATATGTCTATCTGCTAATTTTAATTTCTGTTTTCGAGTCTTTTTCGAGTCGTGGGGACACGGCTCATTTTTGAGTTGGGGGTGTGGGGATTCGTTGTCTCTCATCTCCATTTTTCAGTTTTTGAGTGAAATTAAAATTTTTGATGCATGGGAATTAGATGTAGAGTGTGTTTAATAGCTTGAAAGCATAAGCTCAGTAGGTTAATGATAGTAAGTGATATGTTTATGAGCTATGTATTTGTATACTTTGAGTATTTGCAGGAAAACACACGTTGATAGTAAAGAAAGATTAGTGAGCAATGCGATAGAAAGTATGTTCGATCTCAGGGAACCTTGAAAGTGTGTAGGCCGTGAGATCCAAGCTAGTTGAAAAACCATTTGATGAGAGTGCTAAAGGTAAGAAATTTTCTAAATTACATAGTGTAGAAAGTGATCAAGGCGGTTCTTTCATATTTTTAAGCCTTTGAAGCCTTTTTATACCTTCTCACCTTGTGATTTTTGAGTTTAAAAGTTATATCCTTCTTAGCCCCTTCTAGCCTTTC
The DNA here is from genome assembly GCA_029959085.1 of Nemophila menziesii. Taxonomy (NCBI): domain Eukaryota; kingdom Viridiplantae; phylum Streptophyta; class Magnoliopsida; order Boraginales; family Hydrophyllaceae; genus Nemophila; species Nemophila menziesii. The sequence goes on along the minus strand of JARWIR010000016.1, from coordinate 3,473,416 downwards.
TAAAGCCTTTTTATTGAAACACATTATAAGCCATATCCTTTAGATTTTTAGGACTTTTACATATGACCCGCACTCGAATCGCGATGCTTAGACAGTTGTTTTAGAGCTTGAGTTTGGGGTGGTGGGTCCACCATTATGGGAGTTATTATGTTGGGATTTTTGAGCTTATTATTGTGCTTTGTGCTTTATATTGAGGATGCTTTACAACATTGTATTGTAACCCTTTGCCGGGGTAATAGTGAATGAAAAAGAAGCTTCGAGCTAATATTGCCAACAAGGGCATTAAAAGAAAAAATATATATATGAGAAAATTAGCGTGATATCTCAACATTAAAAGAGAGTCATAGCTATAGAAAAGAGATTGATGTGAAAAGAAAAGAAAATATATATTCGGACCGGCAAAGTGGATTTTTATGTGAACATCTTAAGCTTTAATTGTGTTAATTGGGGATGCTAAATTGTGCATCAAGGAATTCATTGGGTTGAGTGAGAAACGTTTATGAGAGTAACTCAAGCTCTAGGGCGATTCGTTGATGGCTAGTGAGGAGAGAGCCAAAAGCTCACTCCAAATTATCCAAATATATGATCATACCGTCCCTAAGCCTACATTACAACCTTAAAAGACCTTGTGATTCTTTGTTATGTAATTGAGAAGTGATTAAGCCATTAGAGATTAGTTAAGTGGATTCTTGGATACTAGCAAGGTTTGATGAACAATCTATAGCTCTCAAGGGGAACTGAGTAAAGTCCCAATCCTTCTTACATTGCGAAACTAATCTGATCTTGAAATCAAGCCGTGTTGACTGTGGATATAAGAAGTGTACAGGTATGTAGTTTATGAATATTATTGCATGAAATTTTCTGAGTTATGTGCTTTAGGTTTATTCTATATATTCTGCTATGTTTTTCCCTTGTGTTGAGAATTTTATAAGAGTGTATTTCTAGACTTCCCTTTGTTTTATCTTTTATTGTATCGGGACGATACAACTTTGAGTTGGGGGTCTTGATGTCTCCTCATTTGTGATAGATTTATGTTAAGATGAAACATCATTTTTAGTGTTTTAGAAGTCAATAATGTCGATTTTCTTGAGTTTTAGTGCACTTTCCTATTTTGTGTCTTGATTTGTAGAAATAATGTTTTTAGAGCATATTGGGTTTAATTGTTTATTTAGTGTGTAGCTTTAAAGATAATTATGGAGTTTAATTAGAGTCCAAGTCAAAGACAACAACTTATGGAAAGAGATAGGCATGGTAATTGGAGATAAGGAAAGAATTGCTAAAAAGATGGAAAAGGAAAAGCTGCCTAAATCTGGGATTCTGCAAAGATAGGCGTTTTTACCTAATAAAGAGGCCGAATTTGGTAGATTACTCCTAAAGGGCGTAGGAAATTCTGTTGCGATTCTTTTGGTATCTTGTGGAGCAAAATCGGACCAATAATAAAGAAGTTATGACCAAAACAACGCAGCAGTGTTTATCTTTATTTCCATACGAATTTGAGTTGGGCTAGAAGTCCATTACCTTAACTCTTCCTCAAGAAAACGAATTAGGTCTTCTAAACACCTATAAATACACCCTTATATCACTTGTAAATCATCCTTGCCTCATAGTAATTAGTTCTTAAGGTTTTATTCTTCCAGTTTATTGTAGAGAGCAAGATGATGTCTTTTAGTATTTCTTTTAGTTTATTTCCTTCAGGTATGAACTAAACCTCCCATAGCTTGGGTTTTTGCATATGTATAATCTATGAATTCTAATTCTTCTATCTAAGTTTCTTTGGGAATTATATGTTTTAATCTGATATTAGCTTCTTACTTTATATTTGCTTATGTGTTTTGATTTATTGTCTTTCCTAGAACTGATCACTTTAGGATTGTTTTAAGAGTAGTTAGATGGTCACCTTGTAAGGGTGTTTAACTATTGAACCACCACATAACGTCTAGTGTCGATAGCAGTTCTGACAAAACATACTTCTAACTAGATAGTCATTAAGGTTTGTTTTAACCACAGTATCACCAAGATTTGCAGTATTTGCTTAGGGCCTTAGTGACGTTTGATAACCCTATTTTAAATCACTTCTTGGTTGTGACGTAGCCCCCTTAGTCGCTCTCAAGGTCTAAGGTAGTGGAATTTAGAATCCTGACTAAGTATTACCAAGAGCTAATATTCTCCCTTATGAACTAGATCTATAGATAGAATTAGAAGGATTAGTGCATACTAGCAAAACCTAAGCTATACTTCTCATCTTATATTCTTAATCTTTTACCTTATTGTCTTTATTTTCCTAGTTTTAATTCATAAATTCGAAAAACCAAATATTTAATTTTCTGTTTTCTAATTATTTACTTTTACTCGTTATCTGTTCCTACGCGTTTAACACACTTAAGTCCCTGAGAACGAACTCTACTTATCATTAAAACTTGCATACGTCCTGTAATACTTGCAGTACTGTGCCTGTCTAGGGTGAGAGTGCATAGTTTTCCATACTTAAATTGATCTTATTTTTATCACACCCTAGGCGACACCAGTACTCAATACTTTTAGTCAACACTTTTTTATTTACTTTTTCTTTATCCTGATTAATTGAATTAATCATGAATGTAACGTATATTTTTTATTCTTTATTTATTTTTATTTTAACTGACTAAGAACTTTTACGCTCAACACTGTTGGCGATTAAAAATCTGGCGTTAATGGAACTTTTGCATTCAGACTCAGAACTTTTGCACTCAGACTCAGAACTTTTGCACTCAGACTCAGAACTTTTTTTATTTAATTCATTAAAGATCAATTGTATTGCTTTAATTTTAATTCAGTGTTATTAATAGACAATTCTCTAAATGCTCAACAGTTTACTAATTATACGAGAAACGCTCAGCAAGTTACTGAGCAAATGAGCATGTTCAGTAAAACTAGTCAATAAAAAAATTCGAATACTCAGCAACTTTTTTGACACTCAGAACTTTTTCCGATAATCAGCAACTTTTTTCATGCTCAGTACTTTTTCCATGCCGAGTACTCCAGACTCGAAACTTTTTTTCACGCTCAGAATTTTTTTCATGCTCAGAACTTTATTTCACGCTCAGAACTTTATTTTACGCTCAGAACTTTATTTGCTCAGAACTTCACTTTACGCTCAGAACTTTACTCTACGCTCAGAACTTTACTCTACGCTCAGAACTTTATTTCATGCTCAGAACTTTTTCTGGCGGTGGCCGGAGGTGGCCGGAGGTGGCCGGCGGTGATCGATGGTTGTGGTCGGAGCTGGAAATTATTTGATAATTAATGAAGGAGGAGAGAGAAAAAATGATAAAGGAGGAGAGAGATTAATGGTAATGGAGGAGAGAGAGTAATGGTAGTGGAGGAGAGAGAAATAATCTATTTTTTTGTCTTATATGCACTAGAAGGGTAGTTATGACATTGGACATTTTATTGGCCTCTAAGAAGGAGAGAGGAATTGACTAGCTCCTAAGTGGCACATTGATTTTTCTCAAGTCTCCTTGGGTAATTGACCCATATTTTATATACCTTAGAGTTTTTTTTATATGCGTGGTTTTTTTTTCATAAAAATTAATGTATTTATTAAATTATCATTTGGTTATGGTTAAAAACCGTAAGACCGTTTAAAAAACCAAAACCGAATAATGCAGTTATGGTTACGGTTTTTAATATTTTTGCAAAAAACCAAACTTTTCGTTGTCATCCCTAATTGTCAATAGAGTAGAACTGTTGCGGGGAATTAAAACAAAAAAAAAATGTTGCAGGAAATTCATGATATTAAGTCGTGCAAACACACAAGTAGTATTTCTTTGGGGCAATTATGAATAAAGGCGTGAGGTCACCCACCATTTACTCAGAACATCCCTACACCTAAAGACCTAATTGAAACCCAACTAAAAAGAAAAATCCCCAAAACCCCCCTCACCCCTCTTTTTACAGAGACAACCTATAATCCAAAACACAACCCCTATAATGTTACGGAAACTCAGTCTCATCCCTTTCTCTGTTCTCTCTCATCCCCCCCTCTCTCTCTCTCTCTCTCTCATCTCTCCTACCTCTCTCGTACGAGAACAACAATGATACATGAACAACAATGAAAAAGAATTCCCTTCCCAGTCAGATCTCACCTTCACAAGACACTCACATGCACAAGATATCCAAGCTCTTTATAGAATTTCCTTACCTTGGTCGCTCCCTTGCAGAAGAAAGCCGTCACCGATCAGGTCTCACCTTGTCGTCGCTTCCCTTCACGTCGTGGGTCTGCTACACAAGAAAACCGCCTCCCTTTGTGGACTTTTTTCCACCATCACCGAGAGTAAAAAATCAAATTATTTTTAACCTAAAAAATTGAATGCTTATATCATATGAGAAGTGATTCCATGGAAAGAGATTATTAATTGTTTTTTGTTCCAGGTAGTATGAAGAGGTTTTTAATTGTTTTCTGTTCCAGCGAGTGTTCTTTGTTTTTTGGATCCAGCGAGTGTCAAGAGATGTCTTTATTTTAGATCCAGCGTGTGAAGAGATTTGAATTTATTTTTTATTTGACCAAGTGTGAAGAGACTTCTATTTATTTTTTGTTCCAACGAGTGTAAGGAGACTTCACTTTGTTTTTTTATTTCTACCTGCTGCTGGAGATGGTCTGATTTGATGATTGGTATCGACCCACATGTTATTTTGCACCAAAATGGAAGTACATACCAATGTTGATACCTACCCACATGGATACCAATAACTACAGGAGATGCCGTAGTTTGAATTGGATTTTGACTTTTTTACTTTTACACTACCTACCCATACTTTGGAAGAGAGTTTGACTGGATGTAAACCCAAATGTAGAGGCCTAAAATTCACATTCTTGCTCATTGCTGTTGTTTCGAGATCGGTGCTTACCAACATTGGTGCTTACCAACATTGATACGTACCAAGTGGACCTTATAGCATAAATTTTAACACGTTGTAGTAGTTTTGCGATTGGTGCGTACAAAAGACGGATCTGGAACCAAAAAAAATACTTTTAATAGCAAGGGTAAAAGTGTAAGTTGGCGAAATCAGATTGCCAACCAATGCCTTTGTTAGTATAGTTAAGGAACTGGGCCTTTAAAAGTAACTTTTAATTTAATTGGGCTCAAATTAGTAATTTACTCTATTTCTTTAAGGTGACGTTAGGACTTAGATCCTAGAGTTCTCAATTGCATTGTAAATTTGTTTTTTTCCAAAATAGGATCATTTTATTTAAAACATAAAATTATTACAATATATAAATATAATGAAATATACAAACCAAACAAAAATTATATATCAACAGTTCGACTATGTAACAAAATCATACCTAAATATTAAGTCATTTTTTCCCATCCACTAACAAAGTTGAGATAACAACATGGATAGAAAAACACGACAAATCTTAGTCATTAACCACAAACAACGTCAACGATATCTACAACCTATAACAGTGTAAACCACCACAACTCCTCTTATATACCCACCAACAAAAAGGGTTGGACCTCGGTGGACACGAAAGATAAAAGATTATCGACTGAATAACATACTACAAAAATTTGATTCACAAACAAAAACCAAACAATAGATCTAACTATGTTGAACACCATTAGGACCAAAAGAGTCAAACTATCCTTGGCTATGGTCGAACCTGTATAAAGCTAAAATGATACTCACACAATTATATTTTCTTCAAAGAAAACCACCTCCAAACTTGTTGTTACCTATCTAAGAATTTTTGTTAAAAATTCTTACCCTAGATAAGAATAAACATTTATATCTGGGGAATCCCATCTTTTTGCGTAGACCATGTTGCTCCCAAAACCCCCTTCTTATTTTACCAAAATATCTAGGGATTTAGATACAACAACGATGAAATTGGTCTTTCACCAATTGCGTCTTTGTAATCAATTAGGAGTCTTGCACGAGTAATTAGACATGTCCTATATGTTTTGCCTAGTTTATTTTTTTTATCGTTTTGGAAAAGACCGTCACATTATCCTTTGCATGATTATATCGTTGTCATTGGTCGTTCATCTAAATACACGATTACTAAAATTATGTTTTTATTATATACTGGGGAACATTACATAATTAGTAGGCTAACCTACTAAATTTTTGTCGGGGATTTCAAAATAATCTTTAGTATGGACCAACCAATCTTTTTTATGGTGATAAGACTCCCTAGTCCTTCTGGAGAGTCTATAAATTGTTAAGGATCACCCAATGAATCTACTCCTCTCTTATTCCTCTATTTGTAAGCCATTCTCACATTTATTTTCCTCCCAAACATGAGGTGGACCAAGAAACGCTCATTGGGATGTAGTATACCCACAGAGTCATAAGGAATCCAATTCAATTGATTTATAAGTTTGCTTCACCCTTTACTAGCACCTGCAACTCTAAATAATCTGTCTCAGTACACAAGACTGTAAACCCTCTACTATATTTCATTCTCATCCCATACTAGAGAGCACATAAATATGAAACTAACGCTAACTCCACAATGCACACAACGTCAAAATTAGCCAAAGTGACTTTGAGCTCCGATTACGCCTTGGCATGGAGTTTATCTTGACTTTTTGACTTATTCTCTTCATTTTCCCATCTTGTATTAACCACATACCTAACAGCTACACATTTAACACACAATTAAGGCATAAAAGCTCTATAAATATTAGTATATCCAAAACAAGATAGAGAAATATAATATGATAAATACTAGGGAAATACCCTCACTTAGGCCCAATAAACTCTCAAAAGAATGTCTCGTGAATAGATTAATCTATCACAAAAAGAAAGACATTGATATTTGGTGGTTGGTAGGGTGTGATAAAATAATGATAATAAAATTAAAGAACTATCACCCTAACCAATCACGTTACTCACTGCAAGTATCACAAATTGTACGCAAGTTTTATTGATAAGTTTGATTCGTTCTCAGGGACTTAGTGTGTTATACGAAAGGATTGCAAAAAAGTGTAGTAAGAATTTAGTAGCAAGGAATTAAACAAAGTAAAATAAATATGAATAATTATGGAGAGATTAATTAAACTAAAGACAATGCAAATAATTAAAAGATTTAAGAATGAGATGAGAAGTATGTCTCAGGTTTGCTTGTATGCACTTATCCTTCTATTTCTTCTACTAGTTATAAGAGTGATTAAATCTCTTAAAGTAAGTAGTCAGAATTCTATATTCCTCCTAACCCCCTTCCGGGTGGACTTAAGTGGCGACCTAACAATTACCAGGGGACTTGGGTAAGGGGACCCTGCGCAATGATCGGTGGTTAAATCTCAAACCTTAATGAATATCTAGTTAGGCATGCCCTTCCGGATCACTACAACACACTAGACGTTTATGTGGTGTTTAAACAATTAGACACCCCTTTCAGGTGACCATCCAACTACTATTAATGGGGGTAGTCTATACTCGTGCACTAGCAAGAACTACATCCAATAAATCAAAAGCACATAAAACAAATATAAAGGTTAAGAAGCTAGAATCAATTTAAAAATGTTTTCCCCAAAACAAACTTAGATAGAATAAAATAGAATTAAAAGATTATACATATGCAAAACCCAAGCTATTGAAAAATTAGTTCATGCTGGAAACAAAATAAACTAAAATAAAGATACATACTGTCAACTTGCTTCTCTCGAATGACTAAGGATTGATCTAAGGTTTAGAACTGAGCAAGGACATGTTTACAATGATAATTGGGTGTATTTTATAAGTGCTAAGAAGACCCTAGGTCAAAACCTTGAGTGTAAGGCAAGTAATTGGAATCCTTTTCCAATTTGAATTCGGTTCCTAAAATATCGGAGAGGATAAACACTGCTCACTGTTTTGATCGTATCTTCTTCGTTATTGGGCCGATTTTCACCCACGAGATATCGAAATAAGCGCAGCAGAAAGATCTATCTAAAAATTTTAAGGCTCATCCAAATTCGAAGCCAATTTGAAGTTATATTCACTTTAGTGAACGTAGCTGTAGAATTTTATATTTACTTGACAGGTTTTCCCCCTATTTTATCTCTTGATTCCTTCCATATCTTCTTTCCTTATCTATTAAGAATTGATTTGGAATCTACATATATTCCATAAACCTCAAGAGCTTCACATTAACACACAAATTAAACTAAATATGCTCTAAAACTAATAAATCATCAAATCAAGACAAGAAATAAGAAAATATCTAAATATAGGTAAAAATCCATAATTAATTAATCAAATACACATAAAATGATGTCTCCAAACTAGATTAATATATCACAAATAGGGAGATATCAAGACCCCCAACTCAAAGTTGTATTGTCCCGATACAATAAAGATAAGAACAAAGAGAAGTCTCTAAATACACACCTAAGTCAATTAAGCACAATAAGAAGAAGATATCAGAATATGGACAATAAACTCAAAGCAACTACTCAGAAAATTTCATGTAATAATATTTACAAACCAATTTAAATGTACACTTGTCATACAAACAATCAACACGGGTCAGAATCAAGATTGGATTAGCTTTTTAATGCACGAAGGAGAGGTTCCTCATTTAGCTTACCAAGGAGGCTATAGATTGTTCATCGAACTTTACTAGTATCCAAAGATCCATCTAACTACTCTCTAATGGTTCAATCGCTTCTAGATTACATAACAAAGAATCATAAGGTCTTTTAAGGTTGTAATGTTGGCTTAGGGACGGTATGATACGTATATTTGGATAATTTAGAGTGAGATTTTGGCTCTCTCCTCACTAGCCATCAACGAATCTCCCTAGAGCTGGAGTTACTCTCATAAACTTTTCTCACTCAACCCAATTTAATGCACTAATTAACATCCCCAATAACCCAATAAAGCATAAAGATGATCTCATAAAAATTACACTTTGTCGGTCCAAATATATATTCTTTTCATATCAATTTCTTTCTTTCTTTTAGAATGTAGCTATGACTCTCTTTTTAATGTGAGATATCATGCTTCTTCTTTTTTACATATTTTTTTCTTTTCAACTTTTTTCATTTACTTTTACCCCGACAAAAGGTTACAATATAATAAATAGTGAATCGTCATCAAAATATAGAGCACATATACATAAGCTCAAAATTCCCAACCCAATAATAATTCTCATAAGAATGGACCCATCACCCCAAACTCAAGCTTTAAAACTACTGTCTATGCATCGCGATTTGAGTGTAGGTCATATGGAAAAGTCATAAAATCTAACAAGATATGACTTATAATGTGGCTAAATAAAAGGTTTTAAAAAGGCTAGAAGGGGCTGAGAAGGATATAAATATAATAAATGGACATCAAGCTAAAAGGCAACAAGGGATCTATCAAAGAACCGCCTTAATCACTTTCTAAACTATGCAATTTCGTCATTCTTTTACCTTTAGCATGTTCATTAAATGGGTTTATCAACTAGCTTGTTTCTCACGGCCTACACACCCCTCAAGGTGCCCTAAGATCAAACATACTTCTACCGCGTTGCTCACTAATCTTTTCTTTACTATCGATGCGTGTTTCCTGTAAATACTCAAAGCATACAAAATAAAACAGCTCATAAACATATTACTTTCTATCATTAACTTACTAAGCTTATGCTTTCAAGCTATTAAACACACTCTACATCTAATCCCATGTATTAAAAAATTTATTCCTGAAAACACAAAAAAAATGGAGATGAGGAACAACGAATCCCCACACTCCCAACTAAAAAATGAGGTGTGTCCCCACGACTCGAAGAGGACTAATTAAATAAATTAAAAAAAGCAAATATTGTATATACAAAAATGGTAAGGAAGAAAGAAAACATACTCTCGAGGCTATTGCCTTGCTTCATCAACATCCAAGATATGATTTACTAGATCTTTCGCTATTGCGGTCCGCAAATAATGTTTTATTGATAAACCTAATATTTGTAATATAATTTGTTTCTGAAACTTGTAATCCTATATTTGATTTTGTTAAGAGAGATAACAATGTAATAGCTGACTAGGTTGTCAAACACAAGCTATCTGGCAAGTTGTTTGGCAATTGGATGAATCCTTTGCCTACCCAATTAACTAAAATGCTTGATCTTGAAATCCCCTACTAGAGGAGTAGGATAATTTGTAATGGTTATTTTGTTATCTTTCTGAAATCATTTGAGAGGAAAAAAAGGTTGGATGGCCTTTACATGACTACTATTTTCTTTTATTAATATGTCTTGAAATTATCCAAAATAAAAAAAGAAATAGAAGTTTATTTAATTATTTTTATCATAAAACTGAGGTCTTAGCAAAGACCGGTAAGTACAACTAGATTATTGAACTCCTAAGGGAGCGCTTATTCGTCCAAGGTGTAGCCTAACCATTTCTATACCGGGTTAAGAACGTCCATAAACTTCTGGTAGGTCCCTGTACGGAGTTGGTTCTCCCTTCAATTCAACCTCCATTTTCTCCATCCAATCCGCACTAAAATCCGCCTCACGATATGCATGAAAAATCTTGAAATTAATATGATTTGCAAGTATGGTCTTATACTCTTCAAGTATCTCATCTTACCACTCCCCCTTTCTCTCATCGCCATTCACTAGAGCATGTAGCTCAAGCGAATCGGTCTTAATAAAGACCATCTCATTTTTCCGAGTAATTTCCATGTATAATCCAAAGTATAGTGCAAAGAGTTCCTCCGATTTTACTTGACAGGATCTTACAAAACCTCTTAAAAAATCTCCATTATTATTGCTAAAAAGGCGCTCAACTCCCGCTCTACTTGACACATTTGCTAATCCTCAATCGATGTTGAGTTTAACTCCAAAGGCTGACCAATTTAATTAAAGTGCTTCTTGCCGAAACAATAACCCCCATCATGTTCTCGACCCCAATACCATACACAACCCACCATCATGCTTTTAACCATTTCTCTTAGCGTTTTACTTGATTTCTTAAGGTTGCTTCCTTCGAAACACGTCGCATTCCAATCGATCCAAATATGTCAGCATATGGAGGTTGCTACAGTCACCATTTCTGCCTTCCACCATTCCCTGTCCGGCAAACTACCTATCCCAGTTGCAATATATGTCACAACATTTATTTTGTTACCTTTTGTACTCGTCCTGACCTGCAACTTCCCCATGGTACTCGCTTTTTGTGCGCAAATAGGCCTAATCACATTCTCTTTCTGTAACAAAATTAAATTTATGTTATTTTGCATCCTAGACTATGTTTTGCCCCTGTCCGAAATCCTGCATTCCCTAAAGATGTTGTTATTTTGCATACCAGTCCCTGCTACGCCCCTGTCCATAATTCATGTTTCCGTATGGGTGACTCGCATAATATTCACTTCCGTTTTTTGGAAAAATCTATCAGTAAGGATGCTTTCCAACCCATCTATATTGTCATTAATACCAAACTGAACACCAGACACTCTATTCACATGACCCTGCTTTAATATAGTTCTTGCTACAATGCACATTTTTGAAAGCTTAGGCTACCCGTACCATATATCATCATAATACCCACAACCTTGAAATAAATGGGGACACATCCATACCACGCTTCATGAGACTAACTGACGTGGGTAGACGGTCCCAAACGACTTTCCAAAGTAGGACCCAAATTTTTGCATATATTTGAGAGGCCATAGCTCATTCTATCTAAACTCCGTAGCCGCAACCTACGCCTTAAGTGATTTATAGGCTGATTTGACTGAGAAATTCCCCCAAGCCTCTAAATTCCACTTAAACTAGGACCCTTATTATACAATCCTTCAATCGCACTCACCAACGTCTCTCGCCCCCAAGTATACTTTTACATACTCTTGAGTCCGAATGCTTGGGTATACGATTCATAAAGCCTTCCTCATAATATCTATGCTTTAGCGCCTTGGCCAAAAGTGCGTGATCCCCTTTAAGAATCTTCCATCCTAACTTAGCGAGTAGTGTTTTATTAAAGTTTCTTGCATCTCGAAAACCCAACTCATCATCAATCTTATTTCTACACAACTTCTCCAAAGAGAGCCAACATATCTTCTTTGACTCACCATCCGTACCCCAAATGAACTCAGAATAATTTTGTTGATTTCATTACGCACATAGAGCAGAAGTTTCATTGTTTGCATATTATATGTTGCTATGGCACTGAAACCGCTTGTGCCAGCGTTACCCTCCCTGCTAATGAGAGATTCTATGACTTCCAATTCGGTAATTTATTTCTCATGTTCATAGTTTTCCGTTTATAGAAACCCCTAGGAAGTCGACTTACACATATAGGTGTACCCAGATACATGCCTACTGAATCACTTAACATGAAACCGCTTCTTGCTGATAATTCAACCTTCCTTTCTTGTTAGATATTTTTTGAGAAAACAGATTATCGATTTTTCATCGCTTATAGTTTGGCCTACTTCGTCATGGAAAGACTTCATTACACTCTTCATTAAAGCAACCTGGTTTTCTGAAGCCTTCGCATAAGGATCAGATCATCGACAAAGAACACGCGAAAGATCGGTGACCGCTCCATACACATGACAAACAGATATGTGGAGAGAAGGTCTTCTTAACGGATCCCTCTACTTGGTATGAACATATCTAGTGGAGCACTAATCCATAATATCTGTATAAAATTAGAACGCGTAGCAGATATAATTAGACTTACCCAAGTTAAAGACAAACCAAAATTCGTGATGATGTTTTCTAGAAACCTTTAACTCGACTTATCATAAAATTTTACAAGATCAATTTTCAACCAATATTGACAAAAATCTATTCACCATAGTTGTCATAATAAATTTAATTAGAACATTAATCAATCAAGTCTATAGGGCAAAAATGACTAACCTTTTGCTATGAATCATTAATATTACAAGTTCTTTTGGGGCGAGGATTAGTATTACAAGTTTTTTTTTTTGAATACATGAGAGAGCCACTTTGGACTCGGAGTAAATGACTCCAACGAGATTCGATTCCAAGACCTCTTGGTCTCTGCGGAGTAACCTAACCAATAGACAACTATCGATCTCAATATTACAAGTTTACAATTACATGTCCTTTTTATTTTTTTCGACATGTTCTAAAATATAAACAAATGAGTACTTCCAAATTAGGATAATTTGAAAAAAAAAGAGAGTAGGAAATTAGGATAATACTCCTGCAAGTAAAGGAAAGTAACAAAAGAGAAAAGAAAATTATTTGGAACAAAAAAAAAAAAAAAGAGAAAAGAAAATTACAGTAATTTCACACACAATTATATTCCACATCACTTCAAGAAGCCTTGCACGGAATAATTTCTGCGGCAGCGATTACGGCCATCAAATTTCTCTTTGTTTTACTTTCATTAGGGTTTTAACTCCTACTGCAAACAATAATGGTGCTCTCTCTCTTCTTTCTTACTCTACTCTACTTATATATGTGTATATGTCAATATGTATGTACAGATACATAGTTTTCAATTAATTTTTTTTTTCCTGTGCAAAATTAGGAGGTTGAGGAGGAAGCTACTTTGGAGGAATTGCAAAAACTTATAGAGTCCCAACCGGATGATCCGGCTCTCAATTTTGATCTCGTAATACTCACTTAATCACTTTCTTTTCTGTTTAAATGATACGCTCATATAGCAATTATTATCAATCATCGTAAATTATAGCAAATATAATCAAGATGCTCGAAATGTACATGCCTTTGTGTGATATACTATTAGCCTCTTTGTGTATGTTATGATATATTACACTTTACTTATGAATTTTGGCTTCCGAAAGTATAATGTTTACAGTGAATTCCTTCTCATGATTCTCGAGACCTTAAAGACTAATATTGATGTATATATATGTGGAGTGCAGGGGGTTTTACTTTGGAAGAATGGGGAGGAATCAAAAGCTGCGGAGCATTTTGTAATATCAGCAAAACTGAACCCAAAAAATGGATCAGCCTTTAGATATTTAGGTCACTATTATGGAAGTTTTTTATCTGATACAGAGAGAGCACTCAAATGTTACCAAAGAGCTATTACACTTAATCCAGAAGACTCTGAAGCAGGTGAAGCTATTTGTGATTTGTTGGACAAATCACCAATTTTGGAGGTTTCAATTTGCCGTGAAGCTACTAATAAATCTCCAAGGGCGTTTTGGGCATTTAGAAGGTTAGGTTACCTTCATGTTCATCAGAAGAAATGGTCTGAAGCTGTTCAGAGTCTTCAACATGCTATTCGAGGCTATCCCACTTCTGCTGATTTATGGGAGGTCTTTTTCTTACTTTGGGTTTAAGTCTCTTGAATTATTTTTACTTTTAATTTATCTCACCTCTATAAATTCTTAATGTGTAGGCCTTGGGTCTTGCTTATCAGCAATTGGGCATGTTTACAGCTGCAGTTAAGGTATTTTAAGACCATTTATACAAAAATGTTTCTGTATTAAATTACTATATGCAATGTAATCACAAGTTGTAATAACCTAATATCATAGGATTACTAAATTGGAAATATATTTGTTTATAATCTTTTTTTGTTCAGTCGTATGGACGAGCTGTTGAGTTAGAAGATTCAAGAGTCTTTGCATTGGTCGAGAGTGGGAACGTCTTTTTAATGCTTGGCTCTTTCGCAAAGGTAATATATATTTTTATTACTTAGTTAAGTTTCAGGATTCTATTGTGTGATATTCTATGTTGCGCGTTTATAATTAACCGAACATTTTCCTTAATTATGACATGTGTCACCTCTCAGTTGTTCCAAATATAGAACAAATTGATATCGAATTGAACCAAGAGAAGTTATAATAGTAACATAATCTACGATGATCTCGCGTTTTCACAAATTAGCATTAGCATTTATATGACCGATTAAGTTAACTCATCTTGGTTCAAACTAAAACTAAGTTCCGAATTTGTGTGGTTTAGTCAAGTGAACAGGGTAAAGCTCTAGCTTTTGCATTAATTGGGGGTTGCAAATTGCATTGAGCTAAACCTGAACTTGATGCACTTTGACTCATAATTGTATATTACACTCTTGTTTTAGTTTCACATTGGGTAAATTTGCTTCATACACCTTGCACTTTTATCAAACGGAAGTCCGATACCTTAAACTGGACCACAAACGAGATTCATTTATCTATCAAAGTTTCCAAAATGAAGTTTATATTTGCTTTTATAACAGGGTGTTGAGCAATTTCGGAAAGCACTAGAGGTTTCACCAAAAAATGAGTCTGCACAATATGGGCTTGCTTCAGCACAACTATCCTTAGCTAAAGAATGTGTAGACTCAGGTGCATTCAAATGGGGAGCTTCACTTTTAGAGGTATATCTTCTTTCTGAATTCCTGAGGATGTTTTTCTTAATTATTTATTTTTATTATGTTCCCTCTAAATGGACCAATAAAAATATAGGATGCATCTAAAGTGGCTATAACATGTGCATCAGTAGCTAGCAATATGTCATGTGTATGGAAGCTTCATGGAGATATTCAGGTACCTTTTGTATTAAATATGTTATTCTACTGTAATAAAGAGGTGACTTTTCTATTTCTTTTTTAGCTTATGTATGCGAAATGTTATCCATGGATGGAAAAAGACCATGAATTAGAAACTGATGAGTCAGCATTAAGTAATTCAATCCATACTTGGAAAACCACCTGTTACGAAGCTGCAAAATCTGCAAATCGTTCATATCAACGAGCTTTACATTTAACTCCTTGGCAAGCAAACATGTATTCTGACATTGCAATAACTCAACATCTCATTGTCTCTTTAAATGAGAAAAGTACAATACAAAATGAGAATACTTGGTAATATTTCGTTACTTTAATGATTTTACATTAAATTTATCATCTTATGTGACATTTTCATTGTAATCAGGTCTTTACCCGAGAAAATGTGTGTAGGTTCTTTATTACTTGAAGGAGAAAACGAAGAGTTTTGGGTTGCTTTAGGGTGTTTATCTAATTACGCTTCGTTAAAACAACATGCTTTTATACGTGGATTACAATTGGATGTAACTTTAGCTGTGGCATGGGCATATCTTGGGAAGGTGATGTTGCTTAAATAGATTGATTATATAATAACATGTGAACTAGTGTGATGTTAAATTTGTTGGATATATTATTATTACAGCTTTATAGGCAAGAGGGTAAAAAAGAACTTGCTCAACAAGCTTTTGATCGTGCCAGAAGTATCGATCCTTCCCTTGCTTTACCATGGGCTGGAATGACTGCTGATGCTCATTCAAGGTAATTAATTAATTTTTTAAATGGAAAATACAATAAAATGTCCATTTCATGGGCTAAATTAAATACATGTCTTTTGTTATTGATTTTTAATTAGGAAGCTTAAACCTGATGAAGCATATGAGTGTTGTCTTCGAGCTGTGCAGATATTTCCTGTAAGAACTCTCTCAATTTACACACACAAACACACACACACACATCATAAATACTAACTGCTATATTTGAGCAGCTAGCGGAGTTTCAGCTTGGTCTTACAAAACTCGCCATGTGTTCAGGACACCTGTCATCTTCCGAGGTACTGAGAAAGATATCTTCAGTTTATACTTGTGAAGGGTATAATTGTACTTATTGAATGAATTCTCTGACAGGTATTTGGAGCGATCAGGCAGGCATTACAACGAGCACCTCAATATCCCGAGACCCATAATTTAAACGGTCTAGTCAGCGAGGCACGATCTGATTATTTAGGCGCTGTTTACTCATACAAACTAGCACGATCTACATTAAACTCATTTTCTGACACACAATCAAAATCTTATCTCCAAGATATATCAATTAATTTAGCTAGATCTCTTTGCAAGGTAATAATAATGTCTTTAATATTTTATCCTTATACATGGTTTAAGTCCTTCATTATATCAGGCAGGGAAAGCTAATGATGCAGTTAAAGAATGTGAAAATCTCAAGAAACAAGGTCTGATTTATGTGTCTTACAAGTTATAACTTGAGATTTGCTTATTGAAGTGATTTTTTTTTAATATTTTGTGATGTTTTGGTGTTTATTAGGTTTACTTGATGAGAATGGTTTGCAAATATATGCTCAAAGTTTATGGCAACTTGGGAAGAATGATGTGGCACTTTCGATTATAACAACACTTGCTCAAAGTGTTTTATCGATGGAACATTCATTAGTTGCTTCATCCATTAGTTTCATTTGTAGAATGTTATATTACATTTCTGGTCAAGAATCAGCTATTCAAAGAATTTCAAAAATGCCTAAGGAATTGTTTCAGAGTTCGAAAGTAAGTTTTATAGTATCTGCTATTCACACTTTGGATAAGAGTAATCAACTTGAATCGATAGTTTCAACTAGTCGTGCTTCTATTACTTCTTCTGAAGATATTTCAGCTATGCATGTTTTAATAGCACTTGGAAAACTAGTAAGTCTGTGACTTTAGCCTTATATAGTCCATTTAAAGTTTCGTTTTTATTCAGTTTTGCAATAATACAGGTCAAATTTGGGTCTGAGAAATGTCTAGCGATTCAAAAAGGAATTGATCACTTGAGAAAAGCTCTACATACATACCCTAACAGTGCTTTGATGAGGTATTCAGAAGGGAATTATATTCTTTAAGTTGTGTACTCGTTAAGTAAACATTTTTTTTTTTTTTTTTCTAACAGGAATCTACTTGGTTACCTCTTATTATTAAACAAAGAACGTGACGATCTTCATTTATCAACTAAATGCTTCACTATAAACCATTCTCATGGACAAAAATTAGAAGATTTTAAATCTCCATATGAAATTATTGGAGCAGGAGCAGTTTCTTGCTACACAACTCGATGCTTTAATGACGATAACTCGTTTTTTCCTAAATCCAAAGCAATTCAAGAGCTTCAAAAGTATAATTCAATTTCATTTCCTCTTTTTTATTTAAATTTTCTCTCTATAATCTCTTCTCTGCATTTATTACAGATGCTTACATCAAGAGCCATGGAACCATAACACAAGATACTTACTTATACTTTGTTACCTCCAAAAAGCACGTGAAAATATGTACCCTAAACATCTTTGTAATTTGATCGAGCGCTTAATAGACGTAACAATTTCCGATCCGTTTTATTTACATCATCAATATAAAAGGTTTCATCTACTTTTATGTGCTTCTGAGGTTTGTTTACAAAATGGAAATCATTATGGCTGTATCAAACACGCTAAAACTGCTTCGGAGCTTTCACTTCCTAGTGGGACCCGTTTTTTCGCGCACTTACAACTGTGTCGTGTTTATGCTATGGAGAATAATTTAGTTAGTTTGAGTAAAGAGTATAAAAGATGTATGGAGGTGAAAACTGAGTATCATATGGGTTGGATCTGTCTTAAGTTCATTGAATCTAGATATAAGCTTCAAAACGAGACTAGTGAATTGTTTTTTAAGTTTGAGGAATGTTGTAAAGGTATAAATAGCTCGTGGAATATATGGTTAGCTGTGTATAGTTTAGTTCAAGGTTTGATTGCTATTTCGAGTGAGGATTTTCTTACTGCTGAACAGTTTCTCATGCAAGCTTGTTCTATAGTCACTAACGAGAGTTCTTTTTATATTTGTCATGGTAATAATCTACCTATTGTATTAAAAAGAGATCAATTTTTATTTATTTATACGTTTTTTAAAATATTTCAGGGGCAATATGTATGGAGCTTGCGAGAAGAGAGTGTGATTCTGAGTATGTGGGTTTAGCCATAAGAAGTTTGAAGAAAGCGAAAGAGATGTCTCTTATTCCTTTACCTATTGCTTCGTTATTGCTTGCACAAGCAGAAGCAAGCCTTGGTTCGAAAGTGAAATGGGAGAAAAATCTACATGATGAATGGTTTTCATGGCCACCAGGTGAATTTTTTCGGTTCTATAAAATTAAAAAAGTGTCTTATTTTCTTTTATTTATATGTGTTTAGTGTTTTGAGTACTTGTTAATTTGTTGCAGAGTTTAAAAGACCTGCGGAGCTTTATCTTCAAATGCATTTACTTTCAGTTAATCAAAGAGATACTCCGAATTTGGAGTATAATTCTATAGGTTGGATTCTTCGAGCGATTCACATGAACCCTTCTTGTGCGAGATATTGGAAAGTGTTGGAGAAGTTTTGTGAAGCTAACTAGGTAAAATCACATGTCACAAATCTGGACCTTTTCAGGGAATCTGTAGAGATGATTAGTGACTTCACTAACATGAAAACTTCAACTGTGGCAATTTATGTTTTAAGCTGGGTTTTGTTATTGTATTTTCTTTTATTCAAGAATATAGTTTATGTCATTTTCTCTTTATTTTTACTATCAACTACTCTTGGACCTGGGTGAATAAGACCAATTCACTGAACTCTCCCCCCCATAAATTATTCGAGCATGATGTGAACAGGGAACACACATGGCTAGTGTGCATGGAGAGGAGATTGCTTACCCAAATCCTCATATCTAATGCCATAAATGAGATCATGCTACTAACATGTATAAATGCGTGTGGCATCTTTCATATAACCTTTCAATCTTGCATTAGAGTGACTCTTTGTTCTTATACCCATTTTGAAACGTAAAATGGACGTATTTCGTCCAAAAGGAGTATCGGGGCACGTTCTGAAAGTTCGAGAGGGGTAAGTTGTTAGCCGGGCAAAATACAAGTATAGTGGGCAATATTTACTTTATTTTCTTTTACTCTATTTAGTCAGAGCCAAGTCCAATATACGCATATTATATTAGTTTGTAAGTGTGCGACTATGCGAGTTCAATGTTAAATTAGTAGTAACTAATTTCATTAACAACTAATCAATATTGGCGTCTAAGAATTCTCCTCAACTCTCTCTATCATTCCAACTTCGAATTGTCGATTGACGAATGACCTAAGATGAAACTTTCTTTATTCATTTTATTACCTTAGACCAAGGATTTGATCTATTTTCTATGGACAATTTAAATATGGAAATTTCAAGGCCGGCAATGCTTCTGCTGCTGCCACTACTATGCTGATGCCACTACTACAGAGGAATCTTCTGCTCCTGCCTCTAACCCACCTGCCTATATGTTTGATCTTCATGATATTCTTCAACAGGTTTAGCTTAGTCTAGTCACCCATCTTCTACCGCTCTATCCACCACAACTGGTAAGTCTACTTGGTTTTTTGACTCCGCTTGTTCAAATCACATGACTTCAGATTCTCATTGTTTAATAAATCTCTCACCCAATCTCATTCCCCATCCATATACAACTCCAGTGGTGCATCTATGGATGTTAGCCATGTAGGATCCATATCCATAACAATTGCTTCTTTTAGTAACACTTATCTCGTTCCAAAACTTACTCCCGGACTTATTTCTGTAGGTTAACTGTATGATCTTGGTATAACAGTTACGTTTTCATTTTCTGGTTGTCGTGTGCAGGGACTTTAGACAGGACAGACCCTTGGGATAGGTCGTAAGGTTGGACGACTCTTCGAACGTGTTCATTTGCACCTCCCACCTCGTCGTCACACTGTAGCAACAACGACTTCCACATCTGGTTCTTCCTCTATCCATCTCTAGCATTCTAGATTAGGTCATGCTTAGATAGGAAAACTTCAAACTTTAGTTTCTAGTGGGTTACTTGAAAAAAATTCTATTGAAATTTTTGATTGCTTATCTTGTCACCTTGGAAAACAACCTGCTTTAAAATTCAATAAAAGTGATTCCATATCTCATTCATGTTTTGATTTAGTCCATTATGATATATGTGGGCCTTCACCTACACCTACAATGGGGGGATCTCGATATTTTGTGATTTTCATTGATGACTATTATCGTTTTACTTGGATCTATCTCATGCACAAACAGTCTGATTTGCCTTGCATTTATTCTGAATTCACCGCCATGATACACACACAATTCTCCCAACGTATTAAAATTCTTCGTGCAGATAATGCCATGGAACACAAGACTCTACTATATTAGACCTCCTTCGTCAACATGGTACTATCTCGCGCCGTTTATGTCCCCACACCTCTCAACAAAATAGACCTGTTGAGCGTAAACATATACATATCCTTGATATGATTCGCACGTTCCTTATTTCTTTCTCTTGTCCTTAACGTTTTTGGGGGGAAGCTGCTGTTACATCAGTATACATTATAAATAGATTACCATCTCCTATTACCGATAAGGTCTCTCCTTATAAGCGTCTTCACAATACACCACTTGTGTATTTTTGGTTGTGCATGCTTTGTGTTAATCCCTCCCCATGAGCGCACTAAACTTGAACCTCGAGCCCGACTATGATGCTTCATTGGGTATGGGATTGAACATAGTATCGTTATTGGGATCCACTCTCTAAACGCCTCTGAATATCTCGCCATGTGATACATTGGGAACATAAAAGGTTTTCTTTGATCTCCTCTTTCTCTATTCCCCATCCACCTTCGCTTCCTTTATTTACAGACTCTGACAGTGTACAAATACAAGTTTTAATGCAAGTCCTTCACCATAAATGATCATTCCAAAGGCACCTGCTTTGACTGATGGGTCTGTACTCGACCCTATCCTTCAACATTCATCTTCAGAAACCATAGAGTCCCTACCAATCACAGAGTCCCTACCAATCACAGAGTCTCTTCCTCCCTGAGAACTACTCCTGTTTACCTCCATGATTACGTTATCTATTCCACTTTTTTTTCTATTCATGAGCCATAGACCTATCGCGAGGCTAGTGCAGATCCTTTATGGAAGAAAGCAATGGCAGAAGAATTGCAAGCCTTGGATGATAAACATACATGGGATTTGGTTGATCTTCCCTCAGGAAAATGTGCTATGGGATGCAAGTGGGTTTTTAAAATAAAAACTTATTTTGATGGATCTGTGGAGCGTTATAAGGCCCGTCTTGTGGCCAAAGGGTATACTTAAGGGTATTGGAGTATAAATATCCTATAATCTGTTCTCCGCCTTTTTCTAACAGTTCAAACTTTTAGCTGAGTTGGAAAGTTAACATGGTATCAGAGTTCCATGTACTTGAGGTCCTGGGTTCGAGTCTCTCCACCGCCACCCACCTTAATATCTCCACGTGCATGGCTTCGATCAATACATCTCCTCTACGTGCATTGCTTAGATCAGTCCATCTCCTCTGCTAAGCACGCACGTCTCCTCTAAGTCTGCACGTGAGGGGGCGTATTGTAGTATAAATCTCCTATAACATGTTTCTCCGCCTTCGTGGTTTGTACTTCATGCATTATTCTAATCTATTTCTTATTTTGCCACGTGTATACATTCTAAATTCTTGTGATTTTTATTAAATGACAGCTCAAAACACTTCTAAAAAATTCTTCACAGTTCCTACTTTTCGAAATCTGACATTGCAATGCCTGACTGGGGTATTATTTGTTTATTTACTCTACAAATTATTTCTAATACACAGAGTTTGATGTATATAAGAATGTGTATACAATTCATCTTATATCTTCCCGTACCCTTGTCGATATTATCGGGAATGAGATATACAATTCTTTCACATCACCACCTAAACTAATAATTCATTCTATGTTTACATCTTATATTAATAATTCAAGCAAATAGAACATTTAAAACCATCAAATACATTGCAACAAAAATATTAATACATAATATAACACAACATTTAATACTTCACAACAAAAATAATCATTCGTAATGTGCAAAACATATCGAAAGGGGATAGATGAGACCCTAAAAATTACACAACAATCAATAATGTGCTAGCATTGGCCTAACAACACAACATGAGGGATCTATTATATGATATAAAGCTTTAAATTGAGATCAACTTCATTTTCTTTTCCGCATTATCATCATTCTCAAGTTCCGGAACTTGAGGAATCGACACTCTCAGGGGCAAGAAGCTAAGGAAAGGCTGCTCAGTCGATCTGCTCGTCCCAAGCCTTTGGAAATTATCATCTCTCTCATGTATATCACATAAAAGCGAAGTAAGTGGTATATTAATAGCTTTAGGAGGAGGCAATGTGACGCTGCTAAAGGGTATGAAGTGACATTCCAATCTTACTAAATCAAAAGGGAAATCAGTTTATCTCCCACAATTCTAGATGTCTTCTTTTAGCATTGTGCCTTCTCGTGCTCTTAATTGATGGTAAAACCTCACACAGATGAACTAACATTTCCTTTAAATTTAGCATTGTGCCTTCAGAAATATTCTTGTGATCTTAATTTCGAGTGTCACTTTTGCGTATGTGAGAAAATATTCGCAACTTAATGAAGCTTAGACACAAAAAATCTAGACAATTCGACAAATACCTGGCTAGAAGGGCCTGAAATTGCTAAAGGAAGTGGTGTATTGCTAGCTACATGAGGAGCCAATGTGAAAAAATATCCATTGCAGTGGCCATTTAGTACTTTCCTGAAACTTGGAGGGCTTCTCTGAAAAAGGTAGAGAGTAAATATGTAAGAAAGAAATAATTTTAACATGTTAATGTGTCGTTCTAGCTGGTGGCTGCCACCTCTCAGCTAGCAAAGTTCAAAAGATCTAGCATAACAATCCGTCAAGAAGTGTTCACTTTTATCCGTTTAAAGAATCATAAGAATAGGAGATTATCAAAATTTTAAATATTATAATCCATTAAAATCTATTGAAATCCATTTAAATACTAGCATAACAATTCGTCGAACTCAAAAATAAAATGAAAAATAATCTTTTAAAATCTAGATAGATTTAAAACAGTCAATAGATTGTACAAAGTCAATTCAAAAACTCTAATAAAGTCTTTTAAAATCCAGATTGATGACACTCCTCTGAAGATGTTCTAATATTTGAAGCATTTCATAGTGAAATTAATTCTACTAAATTTAAATACAATCATTCCAAAGTAGGAGAACTTTATCAACCTATGATTCTTGCATATAAATATATGTTTATCTAATATAGCATAAGGTATTTAATAATTTAATAAGATGAATATCATAATTTTGAGAGAAGTTATCATAACACACGGTTTAAATTGATTTATTTAGGAATTTTGAGAAATAAAAAGATGTTAAAAATCACATCAATAATCATATTTCGGTAAGATTCATAACTAAAAGACACCAAAAGGCACTTTACTTCATCAATTTTGACTAAACTGAATGAGTTTATTACCATCTAAGTCATAAAACCAACAATAACTACCTTCAAACCGAATAGTAAAATTTTAAAAACAAAATAATAATATACAACTATTAAGTTAACTAATAAAAAAACAAAACAAAACATGTATTCCCTCTGTTTCAAAAAATTTGTCCACTTAACTTTTTACATATATTAAGAAACATAATAATTACATTCACTATTACAAAAATATCCTTAAAAAAGTATGTTGATATTTTAAATGTGTATTAGAAATATAAATTTCAATATTTTAGTAAGGATAATAGTGGAAAAAGTAGGGAAAAAGTGTCTTAAAATTCTAAGGGGACAATATATTTGAAACATTATTTTTAGTAAGTAGACAAGTTATGTGGAACAAAGGGAGTATATATGAACATACATAAATGGAAAAAGAGACCAGTGGCATTATATCTATCTTTTGAATGAATAAATATGACTATGAAGAACTGTAAATTTGAGCAATGGAAGATAAAAAGTTTTAAATAAGTTAGCATTTCTTACCTTTTCGAAATGTCATAATCAACAATCTTGTTATTTGCCTAGAATCATGTTGCACTGTAATTTAGAAGAAACCATATCAAATCTAAATCTTGATAAAGCTTAAATTGAATTAATAGTTGAACTTAGTATAAAATAATTTAAACATAAATAAATATTTGAAAGATTTTAAATACAATACAACCCTTAACATTTTATAAATACATTTGCGAATCATTTGACTCGAGTAGGGTTCGATTGCAGGACTTATCACTGCACACTAACCACTAAAGTGATTATTGATCTTACAATTACTTTAGTTTATAAGTAAACAAACTCTAGAACCTTTTTTTACATATTCAACAAATATACAATTTAATATCTCAAATATTCGTAAATATATCATAATCGTATTAAATAACCAACTATTCATTACACATAAATTCTAGATCTATATGAAATTTAAAGAAAAAACATACAAAATGGCATATACATTCATAGAATATGTAAAGAAGACAACCATTAGTTATTATGATTGATGAGTGTGACTCTAATCTGATAAAAAAAATTAAATTATAATTAAAAATGACAAAAAGTACCATTAAAACATGAATCAATTACATTTTGTTCCATAATATAAATAACTCAACCAAGTATATTAACTATCCCAAAAAAAGGGATTCTTTTGATTATTGGTTTTTAAGAACAAAAAAATAAATATGCCTTAAAATGAGTGGGGTCCAAAGCTACCACCTTATTTTCTTTGGATCCAGGCGTATCAACAATAATATAGAGGGATATTTTTTAAAAGTAATAATAGATTTGTATATGAGATGAGTAATCAAATATTTAGATTTAAGAAGGGGATACCACTTTGAATCGGTAGATCTTGCGATTCTAAAAAATCAGGCGTGACGATAAAAGTTAATAGGGAGATTTAGTGATGAAAAAGGTAAGGAGATGGAGAAAATACACAGTGAGATGTTTTTTTTATTTGGTTTGTGTTTCCATTAAGCGAGAGAAGAAGACTTTGTCGAAACGTATACAATATGGAGTGATAAAATTATATTGAAGGATTAGGGTTTTATTTAATATTATATTGATGTCTCTCTTTTTGTAATGAATAAATCCATTTACGAGACACTATTTGGGGAGTTTATTGGGCCTAAGTGAGGGATTTTCCCCTGATATTTTCTATTGCACTTTTACTTCTTATTTTGGACTTATGACTGTTTATAGAGATTTTTGTGCTTTAACTGTGTGTTTAGTGTGTATATTTTAGGTGCATGTTTTATACAAGGTCCTAATAGGAGTATAATAAGTCAAGGAGTCAAGAGAACCCAAGTCACAGCGGAAACAGTGGAGAGTTGGAGCATTTACCAGAGAATTCTTACACCTTACTGTTTCTGTCACTATGACATTTTGGTGAGAGCTTTGGACCTGATTCCTTTTTTTTGGAAAGAGCGTGAAGTCAGGGTCGTGTGGCAAGTGACGGAAGTCAATTCGGAGTTAAGTTGAAAACGTTATGTCAGTTGAACCCGCCGTGGTTCGAACTAGAAATCTGATTAATTAAAAACGGGTTGCACCCTTCTAAACCAAATTTCCTAAACCTAAAGAGGGCCCAACGTTTCTAGAAGCTATATAAGATTATTTTACAGCCCCATATCAGTATGCTTCATGTTAGAAATTATTTTATCCATCAGAAAGAAGAAGGAGGAAGCGCCAGAAGAAAAGGAAGAAGGAGATCAAGGGTTTGTCTATGAACCCAGCCATTCTACCTCAACCAATCACCATCTCCTCTTATCATCAACAATAACTATCATTTATTTTCAGTTTTAATCATGAATTTATCTTTAGTTTTAATATTTTTTTCTTTATTTAGTGTTAATCCAATTATGAGCTAAAATAATACTGCTTGATGATGCTTTTGTAGTACATTGTGTTTAGCGAATTGATTATCTCATTACATTCGGGATTTTATTGATGTTTATTTGAAGTGGGTTTTAATTATAATTTTCATTATTTGTGTATTTATTGTAATTACTCCTATGCTCTGGACAAGTAGCAAGAGGTGTCGTAATTGACCTTACACCCAGACGAGGGGCGATATTATAGAATTAGTACACAAGCGCCTAGTGCCTTGAGGCTGTGGGTTCTTGCACACTAGGTAGTCTATAGGGTTAGTGAGATTAAACCTACCCGAAAGTCGAGAGGATGAATAAGGTAGAGCTAAGAGCGCATGTGCGGGGACTTAGGTTGAACTAGAATTCCAACAATAAAACCACTCACCCTTATGAATAACAAATCCAATTAGCGGCATAACAGATTATTTAGCAATATGCTCAAACATCTATCTCATCGAGTTTACCTCTAATTAATTTAGTTGTTTATTTTCAATCCTGTATAATCTAAATTCTTAGTTTAATTATATTTTCATTATATCATCATATTTGTTAAACTTTACAAAATCCAACAAATATTCCCCATTTTATCTTTAGCATTTCGTTATTGGAATTACAAACTTCACGCATTAACATTATATTGAAAACCTTGAATCGCAACAATCCCAATGGAAAATGATAACCCTACTTATCATTCTTGATTACCTACGGTCCGTACTCAGTGGAGTCGCTCCCCTTATATTTGTCACTTTATTTTATCAACGAGGACGTCAAAGGTCATATATATAAGAAGCATTTATTTTATAGTTAATTAAACATAAATCCTATGGTCTACCGAAATGGCATCACATGTCCATATAGTCTAAAAATGACACTGACGTCACCAACTTTTCATATTATGCACTAGAGCCCCGTCAATATATTTTTCCATTAAAAGTGATTATCTAGTGTGTGAAAATCCAAAGAAATTTGTACTTTTCTTCTTCAAAATATCTGAGATGGAAAAATAAATTTCCAGCTCCATTAAGGAGGCTCAAAAGATGGCTTGGTGGGAGAGAGGAGAGAAATAATTTTTTGCTTAAAAATTATGTTCACTTTATTTTTTATCTTTTGAATCTTATTTTTTTTTATATTAGAGAGAGGCCTAATAGAATTCTAAAACTCTTATCTCCTAATCAATTGCAACTACCTATTAAATTCATAATTAATATAACTTTTAGATATGATAAGAAACTAATATGAAAAGACTATAAAAATAAGATAGAGATATAATTATAGAGAGAATAACTTCATTTCTTTCTTTTAACTTTTAGTGTAAAGTACAATGGGATGAAGGTCATATATTTATAGGAGATATATGACTCCTCATTTCATACAATAAGTATCTTTCATAATAAAGATGGGAATTAAGGAGGTCTAGAATCTAAAAGGACACCCACCAATAATCATTATTTAACTAATTTATAATACTCCCCCTTGGATGTCTGTTCCTTATGAAATATGCCTCATTAAGACCTTGTCAAAAAAAACCATGTGGTATAAAAACTTGATCGAAGGAAAAAGAGTACATATGCATATGTTATCGTCAAATAATGTCTCGTTACAACATTACCAAGAAAAACCCAGTGGGATAACAACTTGGTAGAAGGAAAAAGAGTACACTGTCTTATTCATGCTCCCCCTGATGTTGGCAAGAGATCTATGAGCTGTCGCATTCCAATATTGTGGACCAACTTTTTGAATTTTGTGGTTGTCAATGATTTCGTAAATGAATCTGCAAATTGTTACATGATTGTATATGTCAAATGTCAATATCATCATTCTTCTGTAACTCGTGTGTGTAGGAGAAATTTGGTGAAATATGTTTCGTTATGTCGCCTTTGATGTAACCATTTTGAATTTGTGTGATACAAAAAACATTATTCTCATACAATATCATCAGTATATTTCTTATTGAGGATAACTCACACGTTTCTTGGATATGTTGAATTAGGGATATTAACCACATTTATTCTCGACTTGCTTCATGTGCTAACAATAATTCAGATCGATTAGATTAAGTGGAAACGAAAGTTTGTTTCACGGATCTCCATGATATCGCAGAGCCAGCAAAAGTAAACACGTAACCACTTTGATATTTTTCTTTGTGATGTCTGAAAGATAACTAGCACCAGCATAGCCTACTATTTGTCGTTCTGAATCTTTTGAGTAAAACAAACCCATATCCGTTGTTCCAAAAAGATAACGAAAGACATGTTTAATTCCATTCCAATGTCTTTTTGTTGGTTCTTAGTTATACCTTATCAATAGATCAACTGAGAATGTTATGTCAGGTATTGTACAATTTGAAAGGTACATTAATGCTCCAATGACACTAAGTTATGGTACTATCAGACCTACTAATTCTTCTTCTTTTTCTCATGGACGAAACAGATCTTTATTTATATCCAGTGATCGAACAACCATAGGGGTACTTAATGGATGAGTCTTATCCATATAGAAACATTTAAAAAAACTTTGTCTTTCCAAGGTTTTTCAGATAATGATTTAAAGATCCCTAATGTTATTTGATAAAGATCCCGGATGACAATTGTTCGATTTGCAGATCGAGAAAAAACTTTGTCTTTCCAAGGTTTTTCATCTCAAATTCTCTCATTAGATAATTAGTAGTCGCGGTAAGCTCTTCTGAAGTACCCACAAGATTTAAGTCATTGACATATACTGCTATTATGGCAAATCCATTTTTATATTTCTTGATAAAAACACAAGGACATATTGGATTGTTGATGTATCCTTGTTTTTATCCATACAAGTATTACTAAGGCGGTTATACCACATTCTCCCATATTGTTTTAATCCATACAAGGATATTTGTAACTTAATTGAGTATAAACCAGGAGTATTTAATTATATGCATCATTTCTTTTGAATCCTTCAGGGATTTTTATATAAACATCACTATCTGACGACCCATACAAATATGCGGTGACAATATCCATAATACTCATATCTAGATTTTCAGTGACTGCTTGACTAATCAAGTATTGTAATGTAATTGTGTCGATCACTGGGGAATACGTTTCATTATGATCAATCCCAAGTCTTTGTGAAAAACCTTATGCCACAAGTCGTGCCTTATATCTTTCAATTTCATTATTCTCGTTGAATTTTCGTACAAATACTCATCTGTATCCAACTGGTTTTAAATCGTTAGGTGTTTGGACTATTGGTCCAAAAACTTTTCTGTTTTTAAGGATTTCAATTCAGCTTGTATTGCATCTTTTCCTTTAGGCCAATCTTTTCTGCGTCGACATTTTTCTACCATTTTTGGTTCAGGGTCATCATTCATAATGTCTAGGGCTATTTCATATGCAAATACAGTATCTATAATGACTTTATTTTTATCATAATTATCTATTGTATTCAAATAATTCAAAGAGATCTCTTTAGACTCCCCAGTCATATTTTTCTTTTCATACTCATCATCCTCTATCTCTACGAAGGATTTTTCTTTAGAGTCATCAGTCACATGTTTATAGGACTTATCTATTCGGGAGAACTTGCTTCTTGTACCATTTTCTTCTAAGGATTCTTATCTTTTTCACCAATAGGACGTCCGTGTTTGGTGCCCAAATTTAACATATTTTCAGTTTGTCCTTCAGAGATATCAACTCGTGTTGGTGCATTTGCAGCCGGTATATAAGATTTTGTTACTTTCTCAATATCAGTAAACGCGTCTGGTAACTGATTTGCAATATTTTTTAAATTAATTATCATTTTTACTTCTTGCTCACATCTATTAGTACGTGGGATGCATTTAATTTCAGTTCATCAAAGAGATACTCCGAATTTGGAGTATAATCCTATAGGATGGATTCTTCGAGCAATTCATATGAACCCTTCTTGTGCAAAATATTGGAAAGTGTTGGAGAAGTTTTGTGAAGCTAACTAGGTAATGAATCACATGTCACAAATCTAGACCTTTTCAGGGAATTTGTAGATGATTAGTGACTTCACTAACATGAAAACTTCAACTGTGGCAATTTATGTTTTAAGTCGGGTTTTGTTATTGTATTTTCTTTTATTCAAGAATATAGATTATGTCATTTTCTCTTTATTTTTACTATCAACTACTCTTGGATATGGGTGAATAAGACAAATTCACTGACCTCTCCACCACATAAATTATTCGAGCATGATGTGAACAGGGAACACACATGGCTAGTGTGCATGGAGAGGAGATTGCTTACCCAAATCCTCATATCTAATGTCATAAATGAGATCATGCTACTAACATGTATAAATGCGTGTGGAATATTTCATATAACCTTTTAATCTTGAATTAGAGTGACTCTTTGTCCTTATACCCATTTTGAAACGTAAAATGGACGTATTTCATCTAAAAGGGATATCGGGGCACGTTTTGAAAGTTTGAGAGAGGTAAGTAAATAGTTAGCCGGGCAAAATACAAGTATAGTTGGCAATATTTACTTTATTTTCTTTTACCCTATTTAGTCAGAGCCCAGTCCAATATACACATATTAGTCTGTAAGTGTGCGACTATGCGAGTTCAATGTTAAATTAGTAGTAACTAATTTCATTAACAACTAATCAAGGTTGATGTCTAAGAATTATCCTTAACTCTCTCTATTATTCCAACTTTGCATTGTCCCTGAGATATGCTATAATCATCAAATCTCATTAGATAATTATGTCACACGTCAATTATTGACGATTGATGAATAACCTAAAATGAAACTTTCTTTTTTCATTTTATTACCTTGACCAAGGATTTGATCCATTTTCTATAATCTTATGATATTGTAGAGTTTAAAATATTTACCTAGATTTGATAGATTATATTTTGCTCGCCTCTAGTTGCATAAGGAATCAAATAGGCTTAAAATCTGTTTGACTATCAATTTAACATACTAGTATTCCTGTATCTAAATACAACAATTACTTACACAAACTATAATGATGATCTTAGTTTAAAGTATTACAAATATCTAAATCCTTATAAAGATTAACCCACTTAATAGTTCAAGGTAGTTAACCATTAGAATTCTCTAACTTTGGTCAGTTTGATAATTACATCCATGTGTGCATTATTTATGAACCTAATCTAGTAAACAATAATTACCGATATTTATCAAAGAAGAACTAGTTAGTACATGCTAATCTATCCGGATCATCGAGATCCTAACCCGATGATTCTACGATTAAGAATAAATGCAGATTAAAGTCATATGCACAAGATTCTCATAACTTCTTAAGATATCTAGTATGTAACTTAATAAAGGATTTACATGTATATTATTTAGAAAACTAGCATAATCCTAAATGCTTTTCACAGTTTCAAAGAAATATCCATTTAATCAAGATTATAGGGACAATTATTATCATGCAATGTGAACACTTTTGTTCAATACATTACAAGGCGATCAAATCTATGGTATTATTCCAGTATAAGGTAGTTACGAAGACTTGCGCGTGTGTTGTTTTTCTAGTATTATTGTCCAACAGGTTGTAACCATGATATCCAGAGATATGATTTTGCATGAGTAGCAAGTGATCATTATTTTGTACACTAATGATAGAGAGCTGGTGTCTTTCTGAGTATGAGATGATTTACACACCCATGAAAGTAACTTCCTGCAAGTATATGGATCTTCCAAGTAGTAAAAGTAGTCATATCATATCCATAAGGACGGTAAGACTAATATTGTATCTTACAAATTTGAATAATCTTTATGCGATAAAAATAAAAGATTGAATTTTTATTCTAACGACTGATAATTAAAAGGGTTAAAAATCATTTATTCGATAATTAAAGTACTAGAGTACAAATAAGATATTACTAAGGAGATAAATTTGGCTCGAGATAATCCAATTTACTAAAGTCTTACAAATTAGGACTAAGATAAATGAGGAAAATGTTAAACTCTTTGCATTAAGTAGGACTCTAAAATCCTCTGAAACCTCTCCCGAGTGATTAGGGGTCTACTTTCTAAATCTAGAATTTTTTATCATGTATACCTACAAATCTATTAGGCGTGGTGTTCCCCGATGTGTGATATACAAATCGATACACAGGGAAGACTCTTCGCAAGTGTACGAGTCATCACAATTAATTATAGTGATAGGATAAGATCGTAATCCACATGGAATAAAAAGTTAACACGTAATTTCAGCCTTGATCTCGATATTCGTTGGGTAAAATCTTCATTTAAGGAGATCAATGTTTTGGTTTTCAAAATTTTGAACTACTAAACTATAAATTAAGAGTTAATCATTAATTAAGAGGTAAACAAAATATTAACAAGTAAATACAATGATAAGTTAGGGAGAGAGTATAGACTAATATTGTGTACTCACAAGGAGCAGACATGATAATATTCTTGATTTATGGGTAAATTAGGAATATCACCTACTAACCGAGATTCTAAAGTCACCCTAAATCTCTCCCGAGTAAGTAGGGAATGCTATATTATCCTAGGAACCTCCCCCAGGTGATATTATCTAGCTAGTTTAGATCTTCAGATTCATAAATTCAACTAGTCATTTTATAATTCTAGTTCGAAGATTAAACCCCCTACATGGTGTAATTTAATCCCTAACACAACTCAATATTAAATATAGATATATAACTACATGAAGCATAAAATTATAATCAACAAGGCATCCATGATCTATTTAAATTAACATGTAATCCCAAATTTTATTGAAAATAATCCCAAATCATAGCTAAGGTTTAGTTATGTGTAATATAAAGTTAAAAGATGTGTAGTTTATGCTTGAAGAAAAAAAAACAAAATAAAAGATGTTCATAATTGCTTAAATTAAGAATAGGAAATACATATTACAAGAATTGATATGGAAAGAGGTGAAATAAGGCGTTGTATTCGACTTCCTTACTCCTGCTCTTTGCTCCACTCATTTTCTAGCTCGTAGAATGTTAAGTCATGTTTCTAAGTCGCACACACACATGCACACGCACACATATGGATGTAGAAAGTATTCATTATAACTTGGATCCACTTAAGTGAGTCAAAATTGACCCAATCGGCTCTTTGTTGATGTAGGATATCTTGGGCTTCATATAAAAATATCAACAACTTTCTCAATTCAACTCCGATTTAAAAAATATTTGTTCTCAAGCGATCTGAATTCAAAGAGATACCTTGAGCTGAAAGATCATGATCATAATTATCACCAATTATTTATAATGATTATCCAGAGTTGAGGTTGATGTTTTTCCGACAATTTTATGAGCTTTTAGTGAAACTAGAAGGTTGTTAACAAACTAGAAGGTTGTTAATAAATTCTTCAGACTTCTTCCTTGATTTTCCCAAAGCACCATTCGTGATCATGAACGTATATGATGAACGAGGGATTCATACCTAGTAATATTCTCCTTATTTCCGTCATCCTTGTCAAATTCCTTAGCAATACCCATAGTTTGGATTTGGTAGATATATGGAGGGAACCCCATCTTAACCACCTCTTTAATCAATACTACTTTATTGATTAGAATCCCATTCTCAAGAAAGATATCCCAATTGTAGTCAATTCCACCAAAACCAAATAAACCAACACATATACCATTAACTTAGTTCCTAATGTATCGACCATATCCTTAAAATTCACCACCAATAATCTCCTTGATCTTTAACCCTTTCTTCTTGTTGCTATAAACTTCTTCTAGCACCTATTCATCTCCTAAACTACCCACGTCCATTTCAATGAGTTTTAGATCCCACTCTGCCTTTTTCTTTTGTTTCATTTCTTCAATTCTTCTATTTTTCTTTGTCCAAACCTTTCAAAATGTAGTACATAGTATACCACATCAAAGACACATATGAATATGTGTTTGTGTGTTGATGATGGAAATGAAGAGAAATAATGAAAGATTTGAGAGGTCAAGAAACTACGAACATTTTGATCTCTTCCATCTCTGTCTCTCTCTCAGCTAAACTCATTGATTATTTAATTTTTTTTATTTTTTATTTTTCATTGGGTTTTTCTTTTTTTCTCTTTTCCTTTTTCTCTCTCTAGTTCTTGTTTTGGGTAAAGTATATCTTTGGGCCAAATTTTAATATCTGTAATCAGCGCACAAGCAACCTTGTGATGAGATAAAAGTACCTTCATCTTTTTCTGCCATACACCAAAATCAATTTTTCCAACATAGCCATATATCTCTACATGAGTTTTCTCTATCAGGTTAGTACAATCAAGATAATCAAAGAAAAATAGAAGAGTAATGATATTTGTCACCCCTTTTCATGTCACCTTTTTATCACCTTTCTATATATATGTTCTGATTTCCATGAATAGAAGATAGAGAAAAATTAAATAAGATAGAGAAATCCATTCATTGGTACATGTAGGCATACACGTAGGAGGTGATAAAAGGGTGATACAAAAAGGGTGACAAATATCATTACTCAAAATAGAAAGTACTAACACGGTAGTAAATAACTTCAAAGTAGAAAACTGCTTATAAATCACTAGTTTGTAAAACCCACACAAGAATTTTGAAACCCTAGGTCACCAAGAAATCAAAATTTTCAAGAAAATAGGTAAACCCTAATTTTCAAAAGTAATTCCAAAAAACTGAAAAAAATTAAATCCTCGGAAAACTTTGACAGATTTATTTGATACCACACAAGAAACTCAAAGAAGTTTTAAAGAATGATAGTAAATAGGTTTTAAAATCTCTGATACCACTGTTGTATAAACCTTTACTAGATTTGAGTTTATAAAGAAGTTTTGAATCACCAGAACATATAAGAAAATGCGGAAATAGTAAAGAATACTAACAATTATCGTGGTTCATTCAATAATGACCTACATCCACATGAAGATCCAATAAGAGTAGATAGTTCACTAGAAACTTCATATTACATATTACAGTATAAAACTCAAAACATACACTTTTCTTAAGTTACAGGTTTTCCTAACTAAACAAAAATATCTAGCCTACCAAATACGATGAAGGATACTGGTAATGTATCAAGATGATTCTTAATATTACAAGAGATTAACACATTATAGAAGTGAATATGTTCAATCTACAGTATCTAAGGCATGAACCAAGAGTTTTAGCTGTTAGGATTTTGAGAAAGAGCTATGAGAGAATGAGGGAAGAGAATCAAATGATTATGAATCAACACAGAAGATCTTTATATGAGACATCACTAAGGTTTATCGATTGACATTGATCTTGCACGAGATCAAGAGCCCAAGATTATCCATGTAGCCTACAAACTTAAACAAAACACCGTCGTTTGATACGTGATCCATTTTGATGTCAAATACTTTGTCACAAATTTAATAACACTTCATATATATATATATATATATATATATTATTCAACAGTCTCAACCTTGAAGTTTTATCCCCTTGAGTAACCTTATTCTCCTTAGTCTTTAGTGAACAACCAGCTCATCATCATCTTACCCCAAGTATCATGCACAAAATTTAACAAAGAAGCAACAAGTCTAAGTAGTGCTTAAACTCAGCATTACTAACAATTTTAGGACCAAAATATGTAGGACTATCCTCAGTTGCTATTTTTTGCAACTTTATTTCACCACTAGTAAGCTCATGTCTGAAATAATGGAAGTTAACATCAATATGTTTAGTCCTTTCATGCTATACACGATTCTTATATTCAAAAAATTTATTATAATAATTATATTTATTGATATAAACCAACCAACATGTATGTCTTTTTATTTCCTTTAAATTCCAAACCATTTTTTGATTTAGATTAAAATCATATTTATTAGCTTTATGTTTCTTGTAAATAACAAGTATACTTACTATCATATTACTTGAGATGA
This sequence comes from Nemophila menziesii, assembly GCA_029959085.1. Lineage (NCBI taxonomy): Eukaryota > Viridiplantae > Streptophyta > Magnoliopsida > Boraginales > Hydrophyllaceae > Nemophila > Nemophila menziesii. Next base: position 3,437,140 of record JARWIR010000016.1, on the reverse strand, counting down.
GTCATATACTTGCAGGGAATAACTCTTTAGGGGTATAAATTATCTCACACCAGAGAACTACCAGTCAATTGACTAGTGACCATAGTTGTACTGAGTATTACCAAAATGTGGTGTCATCGGCAAAGGAAGCCACATCAAGCATCTGGATAACATAGTTAAATCCCGAACTCAACGTTCCAACCCACGATACTATAGGATAAAATAAAAGTGTCACAAATTCTGTATTTTCTATCTTTTTGAAAAGTTTGTAGGCTAATATTTTGGTTGAGTATATGGTTGAAGAATTTTCAATACCATCTGCCATCACATTGTTTTTTTGTTAAAAAAATAACATATGAAATATGTATATATAATACAAAGGTGACTTATACTAAGAAAAAAGTAGGTATAAACAAAAATCTATAACCATACTATGATGTATACCTGACTAATTAGCCTATACCAATCCTGGCGAGTAAGCCTTTAAGAATTTCAAGCAAAGTCGAAGGTGTCCAAGGGTAGGTGTCGCCCAAGGTGTGATATACAATCAACTCAAAATGTTAATTTCTTGCAAATGTACAAGCCGTCACAAGTAGTAATAGTGATAAGAAAGTATCGTCTCCACATGGATTAAAAAGTTGATTGTGAGCTTTAGTTCAAGTTTAGCTATTCGTTGTGACTAAAAAGACTTAAGAAATAAAGATTTTTTTTAATATTACTAATAAGCTAAAAATCGACGACTAAATTAACTAAGAAACTAATCTAAGGATGTGAACAGATGGAGAAAGATGTAGCTCGAGACACTCGTAATCACCACTGACCATAAATGGATCTCATTGCAATTTAAGGGAAAATTGGGAAGTTATTGCTAATAGAGATTATAAAGTCTGCCTAAGTTCCTTCAAGATAATTAAGGGGATTCTATCTACCCTAGTATCGTCTTCCAAGTGAATCCTACACATGTTATCTAGACGCCTAAAGTACAAGCCCTATGTCATATTTTACTAGGCATGACGTCTCGGTTCAGTAACACACATCAAACGTTAAATATCATATTTCAACTACCAATCCCCCTCCAAGGCACATTTTAATAGCTACAACCCCAATATATGTGTACGTCATATCAAATTTAACAATTAAAAAAAGGATATAAACAACAACAATTCCACGATTTATTTAAATGTAAAATCCCAATTTCATACAAAATAAATCTAAAATCATGGATTAGGGTTCATACCCAACAATCTCAAGATACTAATTATATTATTTCATAATTAAAAAAAGGAAAAAAATCTAAATTGATCATGATTAAAGAAGGTAATAAAAAGGTAGAAGAATTACACTAATTAAGGGAATAAAAAGCGTTGTTCTTGAACTCCATCTCTTGCCTCATTTCTCTCCATATTTATATTATTAAAATATGATAAGGGACATGTTTTTCTAGTCAAAATAAGTATATATAGGCTCTAGAAAACATTTTTTCTAAATTGTACCAACTTAAATGAGTAAAAGATGGCCCAATGGACTCTTCTAAACCTGGATATCTTTGAATCTTGTAAGTAAAATGTTTATAATTATCTGAATTCAACTCCAAATAGAAAATAGTTTCCTTTTCACACAACCTACCCTCAAAGGGATACCTTTAGGTGGGATTTCATGATATAAACCTCACCGATTATGAGCTATGACTTTCTAAAGTTGATGGAAACATTCTGCAAGTAATTCCTATTGAGTTTCTTATAGACTTATTGGCTCCATTCGTGAATTTATTTGGGTTTCTTCATCACTTTTTGAGTTATTGTCATCATCTTGGGATGTAATATAATACATGCACCTAGTATCTTCACACTTAACACATAATTACCTAAAAAATGCTCCAAAGATATAATACTCCAAGAATAAGCCACTAAATAACAAACATGTCAAATATAAGGGATAAATCCAAAACTTAAATACTAAACCCCGGTCAATTATATCTCAATAGTAAATTAATCATCAATTAAGGCAAGACATCAAGACCCCAACTCAAGGTTTTTTCGTCTCGACAAAAAAAACACTAAACTAGGGCCTGAAATTCCAAAAGTCCAAAGGAGAAAGCAAGTAACAATCCTGAAAACAATGTACAACAAGTCTCATAAAATCTTACCTAAGAAACAATCCACATATATAATTTTCATAAACATAATCAAAATGTTCAATTTCTAAGAATAATTAGTTTAGCAATGCACAAAGAACACTAATATACCTCGCTCGAAGTGGTGGCTCTACGGTGTTCTTCAATCCTTCCATGGAGTCTAATGACCTGCTTACTATCTTTATTTCCGCTCATTCATCACTTAAACATATAGCTAAAAATATCAAGGTCATTTTGGTTATAGCATGGCTTAGGTTTGGTATGATACAATTTAGATAATTTTAGAGTGAGCTTTTGGCTCTCTCCTAACGTAATCTAGTGACTAACAACCTAAGAGCTTAAGTTTACGCTCATAAATGTTCTCACTCATCCCCTTTTGATGAATCAACTACACATCACCATTTTCAAATACCAACTCCTTTTTAATGTTCAACAAATTTACTTGCGGGATTCTTTTATTTCAACTTTTTTTCTTTCTTTTTGTAAAGTCAAACATGAGTCTTGTTTTTTATATAAGTACTCATCTTGCCTTATTTTCATTTCATTTTTTTCTCTTTATTTTCTTTTGTTTTCTAAAATCTCGGCAAAGATCATAATCAAGTGCATCAAATATGTATTACTATACAAGTAATAAGAAACCACCCACATGAATATCTCAAAACGACAAACACCCACCACCCCAAACTCAAGCTCGAAGAAGACTAGTCCTAAGGAATTGTGACTCGAGGACAGGTCATACGGTAAAGTCCTACACACTAAGGGGAAAAGCTTATAATAGTGGATAACCAAGAAATAGGATTGATTGCTCATAAGGCCTTATAATGACACATAATCTTTATTTGGACATCAAGCTAGAGGACCGCCTTGGTCATTTTCCTAGCTATATAATACCGTTAAATTATTTACATCAAAGTCGCAAGTAAAGTATCTTTTTAACGAGGTTAGATATCACATTCTACGCACCTACCAGTTCTCGGTTAGTTTCTAGGCTCTTATATGCATTGTTCGCTAATATTCTTTCTACACCAACATGTTATCATATGCGCATTTCAAGTACAAATCTGGGAAATTCAACAAGCAAAGAACTCTTTTATATCATCGACTCATATATACATGTTTTCACATGACATTACTAGTTCAACACCTACTTTCCTAATTTACTCCAATCTAATTTTTATTTATTTTTATATTTATTTTGGGTTTTTCTTGAAGCAAGTAAACACATAAAATAAAATGGGGACAAAGACAACTATTACTCCACCCCAACTCAATTATGAGTTGTGTCCACGCGACTCTAAAAGACTCGATAAAAAAGTAACTACTTAGAAATATACACTAACACGAAAAAAAATTACACGAAAGGATAAAACTATGTATCTATCGAGGATCAAGTTTCCATGTTGATGCACTCTTGTATTTAGATGATATGAATAAGCTCTAAACAACTACCAGTTCACCAAAAAGCTTGATGTCCATTTGATCACTTTTTGGTATCCCCAACTCAATGTTCACCTAATATTAGCACCCACAATTCAAACATCACCAATTCACACAACCTCTAACTCAATTTTATACATATATGCCACTTGATCAAGCTCGAAAAGTGTAGAAATTGTGTCTCTGATAATCTTCCATGGCCTTTGAACCACTTATCTTTTCAAAACTTTATCTTTGAAAACAGAGATTTGAGAATTTTTGAAGGGATTTGTGTTTTCTAGTGTGATGTAAACTGGTGTTTAAAATAATAATTTATGGTGTGGGAAAGGCATGAAGATTTTTCAGAATTTGTTTGGGTATAATATGGATTTTTGAATTTTTTTTGAAAATTTTGGGGTGAAAATGTAATTTTTGAAAGTTTATATATAAAGATTACCTTTTCCAAAATTTAGGGGGGTGAAATTGGACTTTTTGAAAGTTCAGGGCTAAAATTACATTTCTTTGTGGTTATGCAGAAATATTTGGGCTAGCAAATGGATAGTTCAGAAGTGTTTGGGTTATGACTTGATATACGGTGTCGCTTTTGTGCAATCTCATGTGTCGTGTTTCGTGAATATGTTTGCATAAAAGGATGTAAACAAGTTCTTGACGGGTGTTACGTTCTCGTGCCAGATTCCGGTTGCATCTTGTATCCTGACTATCTTGCTATAAATCCTATGTTGTATGGTAGACGCATAGGAAAACTTTGTGTTTCAATCCCCTTTCTGAAACCATTGTTCTCTTGATAAATCTGCCTGATAGTATTCCTCGTTAGTCCATACCGTCTCTAGCTGAATTAATCGAACCTTAATCTTAGGAAGATAATTGATTCCATCTCAGCATGTCATCATTTTTAGCACCCTGACAAGAGGTTACTAGGATTTTTTCTACCCGTCATCGGCCTTATATGGAAGATTTGACCCACTAAAATGATGTCCAAACTTGTACTTTTTGCAAAGTGTCCCTTCTTCCTCCTACTCAATTACTCAAAGGTTCTGGTGGACTTTGGTTTCAATTCAAAAATTCATTGTTGCACTCTCCCCAACAAGGTTGTGATGAAATCACAACAAAATGGTGTTGAAATCCGTTATCAACTACATATGCCTCTTGTACATGTTGACATGTTAGTCAGGAAAATATGTCAACCCAAGTCACACTAATATTCAATCATACAAGAATATTCACCATAATATCAAATATGTTTATTACAATGCTAAAATGGTATCAATCACAATCTAATTTTTTAATCACAAATCACGTATTTGACCAACTTCACAATATGCATGGGTGTTGATGTCTACTTGAGATCCTGTCTCAAGTGAGTATGTTTCAACAAATAAACATCTGGTCAATTCTTAGCAATCATATAAGTACTCCTATTCCCATATATTTTTGTTGTCCTAAAGGCCATATTTTATTTGATGTCTATGTTGACAAATTATTGTATTAGAATTACTTTATCTTACGAATGTGCCAAGAATTGCATATAAGATTTGTAGGTACGAAACAACATGAAAATGTTAAAGAAGAAAGTCTTTGAACCCCCGAAGATGAAGATGAACTACATGATGATTCATGGGACGAGTACGGGACTTTGTAGATCTTGTACAAACTGTATATGTTAAGGATGTATAACATAGAAATATATTTGGGCTCATTTGTAAGAAAAGAAGAACACAAAAGGGAAATATAATTAAGTAAAACTCATATTTTTGTTTTGGTATTCCATCATTCTCGACCTAAAAAATGTCTGAAAGACCTTCACTGCTTCTCCCTCACAATGACTCCACTACCAAAATCCAAAACGTCGTCGCACCAAGCCTCAAATCGATCTCAAATTGTGAAACGCCACCCTCCGGCATTAGCCAGCCTCCTGATCTGCTATCAATTATTTGAGACCCTACAGTTAGACCAGACAAACGAAGATGTGCTCGATGCTGGTCCCTTTGAACCTGGAGCAAATGAGAATTTTTGTTAGTAAACTCTTTGTCTGTCTCAATAATAAGGATCAAATAATTTACAAAAAAATACATTTGAATATGATAATTAAGTTTAACTTAAAGGCTAATTCCAACAATTTCTTGAATTTTTAGCAAAAATTTGAGATCTGATTCTTTCTCAAATAATAATTCCCTAAAGCAGATTTTATCTACGAATTTCTCGGTTTCAGACTTGCAATTCTAAGAAAATACGTTCTAACTTACTCCGACATCTTCCATATTTTAGCTATCTCATTAATTTATTTTATGTAAATATATGCCTAATTTTAAATTTGTCTAAAGAATATCTGAAATTAATGTTAAAATATCAATTTTAATATTATAACAATTTCAGTAATAAAATAAATATTAGAATAATTAGGATTAAGAATCTAAGGAGTGGGGCTAGATTCTTGTGGCTAAAATATATTAAATTGCGTAACTAAAAGTTGGTCATCCAATCTAGTGGTGCATGTTCGAACCGAGTCAATGACTCCGAGTCCAAAGTGCCTCTTTTATGTAACGAAAAAAAATTGTGTTTCTTACCATTGGGAGGCTAATTGAAACACTATTTTCAATATTCAACTCGATATTCTAACTTTTTGCTAGAATTAAAAGCCCATTGGATTTAAGCTTTTAAAGCTAAGAAAGCGAATAACTAGTTGATCTAAAAATTGAACAAGAGGTAAAACTTGGGGGGGGGGGGGGGGGGGGGGGGTGTTATCAATTAAGACTCATGAGATTTTTCTAGATTTTTAAAAGTATTGGGGTTTTTAAGTAGGACTATAAAGAATCATTTAAAATCTATATGTTTTCAATCAAGAATTAGGCCACCCATGATCGAAATACAATCTTTATCATAATGCTCTCTTCTCTCTTCTCTCTCCTCCTTTCAACCCACCACCACCACCACCGAAATAACCCAATCACCACCATAAACACAACAAATCATAGATTTCTCAAGCTTTTCTCTATAAAATTCATAAGTTTGAAAATCTCCCAACCTCTCTTTCTTCTCCTCAATCTGCTTCCTCACCTTCTCTCTCTCTCTCTCTCTCTCTCTCTCTCTCTCTCTCTCTCTCTCTCTCTCTCTCTCTCTCTCTCTCTCTCTCTCTCTCTCTCTCTCTCAATTTCCTTGCCTTCTCCATACCTTCGAGTAAGATGAACTTTTATTCTACAAATCATCCTCTCGCCGGAAATGGTAAGCTCACCATTACACCGGAAAACAATCCTAAGTATAAAACAGCTTAAGAATTTAAGCTTATTGCTAAGCTACTCAACAAAGAACCTGTCAATTTCATTTTCTTAAGAAACCACATCAACAAGCATTGGAACCTCACTGAAGAAGTTGAAACTGAAAAGTTAGCTTCTAACTCTGTGATTATTAAGTTCAAAAATGCTAAAGATCAACAAACAGTATGGAATCAAAGACCTTGGACAGTTATTGGAAAACATTTCGCCATTAATCAGTTCAAGAAAAATGCAGTTAACAAGGTTACAAACACAACACTCTGGATTCAACTAACGGGTACACCAATTAGTATACTATCTGAAACTTGTTTAGGAAAAATCATGGAAAACTTTGGTGATGTTCATGCTATTATGCTACCAGAGAATCAGATTATTGATGAAAATTCAATTACAAAAGTTCAAGTTGATTGGAATTTACAGAATCCTCTCATAGCGGATTTTAATTATTTTGAAGAAGATAACACAAAATCATGGATCATCTTCAAATACGAAAATATAGGACAAGTCCGTTACAAACACAACACTCTGGATTCAACTAACGGGTACACCAATTAGTATACTATCTGAAACTTGTTTAGGAAAAATCATGGAAAACTTTGGTGATGTTCATGCTATTATGCTACCAGAGAATCGGATTATTGATGAAAATTCAATTACAAAAGTTCAAGTTGATTGGAATTTACAGAATCCTCTCATAGCGGATTTTAATTATTTTGAAGAAGATAACACAAAATCATGGATCATCTTCAAATACGAAAATATAGGACAAGTCTGTTATGGTTGTGGTCTCTTTGACCATGAGGAATCAATGTGTAACAATACAAAAATCACCCCCAAATTAGGAAATTGGATCAAGATTTCAACTAGAGGTCCATCGAAATCATCATCTTATTCTAAAGGAAATAGCAGTATGAAAGCTAAAAAGATTAACAATGGAGGTAAGATCAACAATGGAGGTAAGATTACCTTCAAACCGAGTTGGAATCAAAAACCCGGTAAGCAAAACTCACCAATTACCAAGAAGTGGGATAACGACAAAACCATTAACGCCGTTAACGAGGTACAAGCTAACGTGGATACAAATATGAAGGACGCCGTCCCACCACTTCCCTTTGAATTTAAAGGACTGAAGGATGATTGTACAAATGGTGGTAGAGAGAGGAGCACGAATGGTACGAAACAATCAGACAAATATGAAGAAGACAAAATAGAGAAGAAGGCCATTTTTATAGAAAAGGAAAAGAACTTATCTCAGCTGGCCCAAGTCATGCCCAAAAACTAGAAAACTCTCCAAAGCCCATAGATATGATATATCTTTTGGATCCTTCCCAAGTCTAAATCAAGGTGGCCCAACACCGGATTATAAAAACCCAACTCCAATTATTAAGAGCCCACTACTAAATGGGACAACCCAAATCATAAACTCTCAACAAACCAACCCAACAATTAACTCTCCCTATACTGACCATACCCAAACCCCAACCTCTAACATAATCCCAAATCATTTCTCGTCTACCCCAATCTCAATCCCTAACCCTACCCTCATCGTTGCAACTCAATACAACACAGCTACCACTCAACCAGCTTCAATCAACCACAATGATAACCATATCTCCGACACTAACCCTCAACACCAAACCCCTCTTCCACCATCGGAAAATACCGAACAACCAAACATCAAAACCAAAATACACCCCATTACCTCTGAATACGAAAGTGAAGATGAAGAGATGTTTGACTCAAGAATATCTCTCTAACAAAAGTAGAAGACAAAGAGATAAGAAAGCATTCTCGAAGAAGAATAGGCGTATTAAGCTATGGAATCAGCGGTCAAGTACTAAAATACAAATAGAAAATGATGAAGAAACAAGTAAGGAGGCTGAAGGTAACTCAACCCCAGCTTTAACTGAATAAATACCAAAAGAACAACTTGAAGAAGGTGAGGTTTGCGGGATTGACCGGATTCAATCCCACCACTCTCAATGATACACCTGACCTGAAACGTTCAGGGGATTGAAACACCCCTGACGGTCCAGACCCTTCTTGATATCCGTAATAGATATCACCCGGAGGTAATTTTTCTTTCGGAAACAAAAAATTCTTTCTCTGTTCTTAAGAAACTTGAAAAACCCTTACGAATGTCCCTTATCACTACTGTTGAACCTTTAGGTTTGAGTGGGGGATTGGCTATTTTTGCTACTAACAAAAACAATATTAAAATTCTTAGCAAATTCGAAAACTTTATTAACTGTGAATTTGAGGAGCTCGATGGTACTAAATTTGTCTCAACCTTTGTCTATGGTGCTCCCTTAGATAATCATAAAGACCTTTGTCTTGAAAATATTAAATTATGTGACCCTAAGAATAATATAGCCTGGAACCTAATAGGTGACTTTAACCTTATTAGAAGCTCTGATGAAAAAATTGGGGGAAATATTGGTAACAAGAAAAATATGAAGAAATTCGATAGTTTTATTAAAAACCTTAAACTTATGCAATTAGACAATAAAGGTTGCGCCTTTACATAGTCTAATAGAAGAAACAAGGAACAACTTATCAAAATGCTTTTAGATAGAAATCTGAATAATAAAAAATGGTCAGATTTATTCCAAAATGCTTGGGTCAATGCCCTACCTGCTGTATGGTCTGACCATAGTCCCCTAATCTTATATTTTGATGATAAACATGATACAAAATATAAAAGGTTTTACTTTGAGAATTTTTGGATTGAAGAAAAGGAATGTCTGAATATTAATGAAAATATTTGGAATTCTAGAAATACTATTAAATCTATTACTAAAGGTAATTTATTGACTAAGTTAAATATGTGTAAAAGGATCCTTACAGTATGGAGTAAAAGAAAGTTTAGAAATACAAAAATGAAAATAGATCAATAGGAAAAACTGAGAATTATTACCAATAATAAATCTATTAAAGATTCAGATAAGGATGAATATAATTATATATTAAAAAAATAGAAACCCTTTGGAAAATTGAAGAAGAATTCTGGGCTGCTAGGTCTAGAATTACTTGGTTGGAAAAGGGGATAGGAATACAACTTTCTTTCATGCTGCTACAAAAGAAAGAAGATATTATAATAAAATATCCTCCATCATGGATGATCAAGGTAATTGGTTAAATACTCAACTGGAAGTAAACCAAAACATCCTTGATTACTTTAATAATATTTTTAACTCAGTGGGCCCTCGGAATTTTACCTCTATATTAAACATTATTCAGCCTAAAGTTACTAAATTTATGAATGAAATCCTTCTCAAACCAATTCTTATTAAAGAGATCGAGTTGGCAGTCTCTGAACTAGGAGTCTTTAAGGCACCTGGACCAGATGGCTACCTAGGTTTCTTTTATAAGAATTACTGGAAGGTTATAAAGTTGGATGTTATAAAAATAAAAAATGATTTTTGGTATAATAATGGTAGCCTTGAGGATTTAAACCATACTTTTATTTCCCTTATTCCAAACATTGTAAAACCTGGTACTATAAAACATTATAGACCTATCAGTGTATCAAATTTCATTTATAATATCATTGCGATACTTTTAGTTAATAGACTTCAACCTTTTATGAGTTCTATTGTTGATGATACACAAACTGCCTTTATCCTGGCAGAGGTATCCAAGAGAACACCTATATAACTCATGAGGTTTGCACCTATTTAAAAGGAAAAAGAACATCAAAAAGTTATAGTATGGTTATTAAAGCGGATTTACAAAAAGCATACGAGTTTGTAGAATGAGATTTTCTACAACAACTTATGAATAAACTTGGTTTTGACCCAAAATGGATTAAAAAAATCATGAACTATATAACCACAGTTTCATATTCAATTATAATCAATGGGCAACCCAATAAACTTAATAAACCCCAAAGGGGTCTTAGACAAGGGGACTCACTGTCCCCACTAATCTTTTGTCTTATAATACAAACTTTAAATGATTTGATTAAGAATGAAGTTGAAAATGATTTACTTGAGGGTATTAAATTATCAAGAAATGGCCCATCTTTGACCCACCTTTTATTTGCAGATGATAGTGTATTTTTTCTTAAAGCTAATCATAAATATACTAATAGCTTTAATGACATTATTAATAAATTTGAGTTTTCTACTGGACTTACTCTAAATTTGAATAAATGTGGGGTGAAGTTTAGTGCTAACACACCCCACCATATTCAACACATTTTTGCCTCTAGAGTGAATATGAACATTACAAAAAATTTAGGCTCTTATTTAGGTCTACCCATTGAATGGGGTAAATCTAAAGTTAAAGAGCTGAATTGCCTTGTTGAAAAAGCTATTAAAAAAACTCAAAATTGGAAAAATTTATACCTCTCGGAATCAGGTAAAGAAATTTTAATTAAATCAGTGTTACAAAGCATACCAGACTATTTCATGTCCTCTTTCTTGTTACCAAAGAAAATTTGTGAAACTATCACTATGAAAATAGCAAAATTTTGGTGGGGAAATAAATCTAATAAAGGAACACATTGGACTAATTGGCCTAGTGTAACTCATAGCAAATATATTGGAGGTTTAGGCTTTCGAGACCTTAATACTATGAATGTAGATTTACTTGCTAAACAAGCATAAAATTTACTTGATAAAAAAGAGTCCCTACTATATAAAATACTAAAGGAGAAATACTTCCCTAATAGTTCCTTCCTTCATGCTAAATTGGGTAATAAATCTTCTTGGGGTTGGAGAAGTCTTACAACTGGAAAAGATGCTATTAAAAGTCATTTAAAATGGAAAATTGGTGATGGGAAAGATATAAATCCCCAAATAGATGTATGGTTTTCTCGTGATTTGGAAGTTATTAAACCAAAAGATACTAATATAAATAAGGTAACAGATCTTTTCCATCTTGGTGAAAGGAGATGGAACTTGGAAAAAATCAAAAAGAATTATCATAATAAAGATTATGAGAATATTATAAAAAATTTCATTCCACTTGTCCAATTCCGAGATAATCTTACTTGGTCCCTCAATCCTAATGGACTTTTTTCAGTTAAAAGATGTTACCACCATTTAATAGCTGGAAAAATTAAAGCTGTTGAGTATAAGAAAATAGCTAAACCCTCCTCTTCACATGTTACAGACTCCTTTGTGTGGAAAGCTATATGGAATATGAAAACCCCCCCTAAAATAAAAAAATTTATTTTGAAAGCGATTAAAAATGTGATTCCAACTTCAGAAAATCTATATATAAGAAAATGTAGAGATACTAAAATATGCAGTATATGTAATAAAGAAATAGAGAATGTAGAGCATATGCTATTTGATTGTGATTGGGCACGTGCCACGTGGCTAGCATCCCCTCTCTCTTTAAAAATCAGCAACCACTCCAAGAAATTGGATATATGGATGGCTGATTTATTAAATGGAATGGGAAAATCAAGTAGTAACTTTATCTACTCGTTTGAAAAAATCTGTATATTGGCGTGGCATATATGGAAAGATAGAAACTCTTGTATTTTTAACAATACAAAATTGGACCCTATGAATACAATAAGAAAAGCTGAGGCAACATGGAAAGAAGACTTTGACTGTTTTGAAAGAAGTGAAAGCAAAGATAAATTGTGGGATATACAACCGGAAATGGTAAATAAGAACAATGCTGAGAAAGGTAAAAAATATAAAAACCCTTATGATGTTAATAATAAACTGAAGGGAAAAATGATTTACCCCAACTCTGGGAATAATACAACTTCAAATATTCAGTTGTGAGATCACAAAACAACTAGTAAATGGGTACCTCCACCAAAAAACTCTATAAAAATTAACTGCGATACTTCGTATACTAAAAATGGTTCCACTATTGCGTGTATTGCCAGGGATTATAAAGGAAGAGTGATAAGATGTCAATGATGGAGAATTAATGCTGACAATATCTTGGAGGCTGAAGGATTGGGAGTTTTGAAGGCCTGTCTATGGGCTAAGGAGCTCAACAATTTCCATTGCATAGTGGAAAATGACAATCTTACCCTTATGGAGCCATTAGTTAGCAATTTTCCCTTTAATTCTCCATGTATTGCGAATGTAATTAGGAGTATTTATTTTGTTTCCGAAATATGTAATTCATCCTTTTCATTTGTTAAAAGAGATGGAAATTTGATAGCGGATTGGACTTGCAAAAATTTGCCTTTTGGTGAGTCTTTTGACTTTTGCGCAAGTCTTTTTCCTACTAAGTTAGCTAAATTGTTAAGTCTTGATTTGTCCCCCGTGGGGATAGGCTAACAAAACATTGTATTTTTGGTTAATTGATATAAGCGTTTAGAACAAAAAAAAAATCAAGAATCTTATAGTTTTATAAAGTTTTTGGACCCTTAAAACTTATAAACTTTATAGGATTCTTAGGCTTAGTTATATATAAAATACTACTCTACAAATCTCAAGTTAAAAGAAGAGATTTCATGAAGTTTACAGCAAAAAGAAAAAAAAACCTCTAAGCGAGTGGCACACATGTAGAAAAAGTCCTTAGTTTGATTTTCTTTTCTTTTCTTTCTTTCATTCGACTTTGATATTTTTTTCTTTTTTTCGTTCGACTTTGATTTTTTTTCTTTCGTTTGTTCGATTTTGATTTTTTTTCTTTGGTTTGATTTATTTGCTTTTTGTACTTGAATATGTTCTTTATATTCGGCTAAAGCAAAAGGTTTGGCATACAAAAGTAATGCATATTCCATTAAGCATGACGGTTGCATAGTTGCCTATGATTCTGTCTGTCAATTACTATGACGGTTAAGTTTGAGCATTTTTATTATTTAAGGCCATTGTTAGGAAATCAAGAAATCCATTCAATAATTGTAGATGGATGCATGCAACATTAATAAGCAAAAATACGCATTAAAGTGAACAAAACTCAAAAAGGTCATATAAATTTTACCATACTATCTTTAATATCGCCCAGTATACAATAATTACATATTAATTTATTTTTGTTAGCTGTGATACATTAAATTAGATTTTAATAAATTAAAAACACAAATTATATGGTGTTTACTTATAGTAATTTGCCTATTAATTTTATACACTCAAATTAAGATGAACAATAATATGGTGTTTACTTTTATATGGCGTGAAATTATGTGAAATTATATGGCCAATTTACCTATTGATGTTATGCATTCACGTTAATTTGTATGGCATGAAATTATATGGTGTTTACTTATATAGCGTGAAATTAATTGGCATGGCAAATTGTTGTAATGTATGCTTACCTTTTCAATCAAAAAAGCAGTATTTGGAGTGTATTTTTGATAGTTCAAGTACATTGAATTATATGTTAGTTAGATGTGATAAATTTTTTAATTTTTTTTTATATTAATAGGATTCTAATGGCGAATCAACTACACGATGTCAAAAAAGGAAATTATGCACAATTGTCTAAAGAAGAGAGTAATGCTTTATTAGAATGCATGCATGGTGGATGGTGCTAATCAAGGATGACGTGATAATAGTGGTTTAAGTAAGAAAACAGTAGAAGAAAGGATACTTCCAACTCTTAATTCAAAACTCAAATGTCAAAAAACGTACATCAATTATCAGAGTCAATTGAAATGGTTTGAAAATTGATATAATTCTTTTGCAACCCTTAAGCGCTTTAATTCTAATTTCAGGTTTGATCTAAAGGAAAAGATGTTTACTACTCTCGATGAAGTATGAAATGCATATATTAAGGTGAGATGTTTAAATACTACTAAAAGCATACAAGTACTTTAATTAAAAATATTTTTTAGGCTCATCCAAAAGACGCCGAGTTACACGATACGATACATGAAGATTATGAATCTTTAGGCATTTTTTGGGAACAATGTAACGGTTGGAAAAAATTAATTTGATTGGCCAGTGTAAATAACACGCGTATTTTAGGTGTTGGGGGAAGTAATGACATACACATTCATGAATAGAATATGATGTAGATAGTGATACCTTCATAGGACCAACTCAAAGTGATCCACCGTCTCATCACTTATCGTCGCTCCAACCTCATGGAATTGTTGAAATGCCTATGCAAAAATCAATCCAAAACAAAAAAAGTAGAACTGAATTTGAGAGAAACTCCTCTCAAAATAAAAAGATGGAGAAAGCGACAAAATAAAAGACAAAATAAGAAATAATACACGATGTGGGATGATATCATGATACCCGTTTTAAGGCGGTTGAATTGATTGATAGCAAAAAAAAATGTTCTTGAAAATGTCTCTTGTATAGCGATCAAGTTGGATATTCCAGAAGAATCAAATTCCTTAATTATTATTTGAAGGCCTTTTATAAATCTGGTTTATTGAATTTTTCAGTTGAATTTTTTTGTTATTTTATTTTAAAAATATTATTTACTGAATTTTGAATTTTATTTTTATCGAATAATCATTTGATTTGAAAATTATATTATTACCATCCTTTTGAGGAAAGTGTTCGAATCCTAGTATCTAATGAAGAGCTTCTCAATGTTTTACCTTTATAACAGATGCATTTTGTAGAGAATGTATTGATTTTGCACTACTCTCTATTCATCTCTTTTCGGAGAGAAACGCTTTATGTTAATAAGCTCAATATTATAAGTTGGATTCAAAATTTCGGACCGGAAAAGGCTATTATCTAGCTTTAATAAAATTAACATATAAATTTTGAGACGAGGAAGACTAATTTTTTAATTAAGGAGGTTTTAATTTTTTTTTTCATATTTTTTTAAAAAAAAAATCAGACTAAATTTTACTATTACCTCTAGGTTGGGGTGGGCTGCAGCCCACCTAGCCTACCCTGGATCCGCCAGGTTCAGGTACTTTCTTTCACTTTATCTGTCGAATATTCATACTCTGCAGGGGGTTTAATTTATATATGCTTTTCACATGTGCAGATTCTGAAGCACGAATGGCCAGCTAGGTGGAGAAGCTTTGTTCCTGATTTGGTGGCTGCAGCTAAGTCGAGTGAAGCTGTATGTGAAAATTGCATGGCTATACTATACTGAAAGGAAAACTCTGAAAGTAAGTTCCATCGATTCTTCTTTACTTAATATTATATATTACTATATTTGACTAACACGTGTTGTTTTCTCGATAGCTTTTGAGTGAAGAAATGTTTGATCTCTCTAGAGGTGAAATGACTCAACTGAAGATCAAAGAGCTAAAACAGTCATTAAATAGGTAATTGCAAAGCTCATTTCCCCCTTGCTAATAAATGTTATCTATAGTAAATACTAAATACTAGTTTTTCAAAGGCTTTCAATCAAATATTACTTTAGTGAATTGTGTTTGATTTGGATCTCTATTTTGTTTGCAGTGAGTTTCAACTGATTCACGAGCTATGCTTATACGTGCTTTCTGCATCACAAATAGTTAAACTGATTAGGGCCACGCTTGCCATATTTCATGCTTTCCTTTCATGGATTCCTTTGGGTTATATCTTTGAATCAACATTGGTTTGTACTTCATGCATTATTCTAATCTATTTTTTTGTTTTGCCACGTGTATACATTCTAAATTCTTGTGATTTTTATTAAATGATAGCTCGAAACACTTCTCAAATTCTTCCCAATTCCTGCTTATCAAAATCTGACATTGCAATGCTTGACTGAGGTAATATTTGTTTAATTTACAGTACAAATTTATTTCTAATACACAGAGTTTGATGTATATGGTGTTGGAAAAAATGAAATCACTATTTTTAAAACAAACAGAATTGTAAAACCAAAGGAAATATTATGATTAAAGTAAGTCTACTCTATTACAGTAATGAAATTTTCAATACGAAACACTTACATGGAATCAGTAAGAATACATGGATATAATAGTTGTTAAAAAGATAGTCTGGCGTATCAGTTATCTCTAACAAGAGAGAGTTTACTACAGAGTAGTTTAGAGAGAAGTATTTCATTGTTCTTTTCTGATTATTTACGTAGTCTTTGGAAAATGGAGAAGGACCCATATTTATAGGTGAGTAAGGGGTTCTTCAGACTCCTTATAATAAATAGTCTTTATTGGCTCATTATTGCTGACGTTTTGGAGTTACACATGTTATTATTCTTTCAAATTCTAGTCATGAACCTAGACGCTTTGATGAACCTTGATTCATTCCCGTGTTGACTAAGGTTTGTAACAGCTGAGTCTTGATTAAGGTATATTCTGGTTTAATGTGTCTTCAATTACTGAACGTTATGTCACTTGGGTGGAAGGTTTGAATTGCCAACGACTCCTATAAGTACTAGCCATTTCCCACCAAAATCATTTTAGAAAACTTGTTTCATTTTGGCTTTCATAGCCTTTAGGGTCTGTTTGTATTTAGGAGGGAAAAAAATAATAAAGAAAAAGAAAATAAAAAATTTAAAGAAAAAGAAAGGAAGAGAAATTTTTTGTTTGGATTAGAATTTTTTATAAAAGAAGATTTCATAAATGATTTTGGCTATCTTTTGTTTTAATTGAAAAAAAATACAAAAGGAAAGAATATAAAAGATTAATTTTAGCCTTTAATCATCAATAAAATTCTTTTCTCTCCATTTGACTCCAATTTGGAGTGATTATAAAAATGGATACATGAGTGATTTTTGGAATCATTTCTTTTCTCTTCTTTAATAAATTTTTCTAATACAAACATCGTAAAAAATAAAAAAAATCATTTCTATTCCTTTACTTTCTTTCCATTTCTCTCAATCCAAACAGACCCTTAGGGTATGTCTGGATGGGGGGATTGGGAAGGAGGGGATTATATTAAAGGATTCTAACAATTAATTCCTTTGTTTGTATTACACAGGATTGGAAGGGAAAGGTTAGTAAAGGATTCTAACAATACCTTATGTTCTTATATATTCAATCCTTCCAAATCGGTAGGATTAGAAAGGAAAGATTTTTTTATTACGTTGTAATGTCTAAATTACCCTTATTCTTTCTTTATAAAATATTTTAATAGAGGGTATATGAGTCACTTAATTATAAAAAGAATCCATTCCTCCTATTATTCTTCTAATCCAAACACCAAATACATGTAATCCTTTAATAAAATCCTCCCTCCTCTTTTTATTAAATCCAAACAAGATTAAATACTCTCCTTTCCATTCCCTTGTTATACTCTCTTTTATTATCATTTACTAAAGAATCCCTCCTTAATCCAAACAGACTCTTAGTTCTTTTGGAAGGATTAGATGAGTAAAATATTATAAACTATTATTTTTTCCATCTCCCCTTCTATGTGGGACTTTTCATGCACAAAAAAATAACTTTTCCACTTCTCCAAAAGAATGGGAAATGATCGATATGTTTAATATTTTACATTAATTTAAATCTTTTCCACTTCTCCAAAAAAGAATGATAAGATTTATAATAACAATTAGTCTTAATCTAAATCCTACCAATCCCCCACTCGGGGTCATCAGGAGAGAAGGTGAACAGGTTTCCATAACTACTAGCATTTGAGTGAATTGTACTTAAGTGGCAATATCTTTTGATTTAATTGTCACGTAGTGAAGTGAGGCAACCACCAAATTCTGTTTAAGTGAACTTACTCTTGAACTTAACGGTTTCCGATTGAGACCCTCACATCACATACTCTACCCTACCGAAAGTCATAGTTCCCTCGAACATAACCCTTTAGTTTGTTCATCAAGTACCTCTTTAAGAACCATCCCTTGCCGGCCATGAACTTTGTGGACTTATTCATATGAGATTATTAAGGATGTCTCCTTAAATTCTATCATAATCGTTGAGTTTTTCTTTTGACCATGAATTCATCAAGTCCTTCTCAATAGGACCACCACGAGTGGCTATGAATTTATTAAGACGATTTAAACATTCGTGTCATATCCCATGACTATTGAGTCTATTGTATTAGGTCCAAATATGACCGTAGTTAGAAATCGAGTAATCTTTGCTAGACACCCCTACATTTGAGCTAGGTGGCCAGAACCAATTATTGTAGCCTTTAACTATGTTATTGCGTAGAGGTGTGTAAGGCACTAAGTTCGTCGATAATTCTGTTAATATCACAAAGCTATTTTAAGGAATTCAAAACAACATCCGCGCCCTAATTATTTTGATTCAGCAAAGTAGCTGGGTTTCAACCTCAGATTTATATTTTATAAACACATGTTCCGTTTCACTTTTAGTTTTAGGAGATACCCTCATATACACCTTGAATAGTCGCTTATGAAGGTTATATAGTGTAGGTTTTCTCCTTTACTAGCAGAATTTATAAGAAACATTTACGTTTGAATGTACTAATTCTAGTAGTTTAGATATCTCACGGTTTCAAATAAAATCGTTTTCCCGCGAGTTCGGACTCTACACACAACATATATTTTATAAAGTCACCGACCTTATTAGTCTAAGGGATTTTGGCCTTTTAATATAAGAGAAAAGAAAGATAGTCTAATTTACCATTCCACACATCTAAACATTCAAATAGATAAACAGAATTACAAATATCCTTATTAGAGGTTACAAGTTTCAACCATACAAACCTTTATTTAAAAAAACCCCTTCCCCAAAAACTCATCATTTTGGTTTAGTCATGGGTTACAATATTTAAAATAAAACAGACCATTATATAAATACCCTTTTCCCACAAACTCATCATTTTTTGTAACAATTATTTCCCCCCCTCGAAAACTAGTTTGAGTCCCATTTTATTAAGAAGAGCTTTGGAAACCAAGTTCCTACGGAGAGAGGGGACGAAGAGAACATCGTTTAACTCAAAGGTCTTACGAGAAGTGAGTTTAAGGGTAACCTCTCCTTTCCCGAGGACCGTAGCAGTGGATGAGTCACCCAAGTACACGCATTCACCATTGGAATGCTTTCTCAAACTTTTTCAACAGAATTTTATTTGCACAAAAGTGTCGAGAAGCCCCGGTGTCAAGGATCCACTCGCTTTTGTTTTCCACCAAGCAAGCCTCAACCATTACCGCAACAATTATTTCTTCAGTTTTGGTTAGGTTTGCTGCAGGTTTTGGATCAGGAACGGCTCTAAGAGTACACTCAAAAGCTTTGTATCCTTCTTTACCACAACAATATCAATTACCTTTAGGTTTCTGAATCTTACCAGAAGTTTTGAACCTTCCGCCTTGTTTGTTGGAGTTGTTGTGGTTCTTATTTACCCCAGACTTGGAATTGTTTGTGCCATGCTGTTTTCCATTTCCTTCGAACCTGTCCTTGTTACCTTGGCCAGAACTTTCGACAAGGTTAGCTTTCAAGAAATGAGGAGGGAAGGAGGGGGACTTATCCTTGAGTCGATTTACTTCTTCGACTTGCATGTGGCTGATGAGTTCTTGGAGAGTCATTTCCTTCTTTTTGTGTTTGAGATGGTTACGATATTCACTCCAAGATGGGGGGAATTCCTCAAGCAAGATATTGGCTTGAAAGACTTCGCATGTCTTCATGCCTTCGGCGATTACCTCCGCGTATAGGTTTTCATACACATGAAGTTGTTCAATCATAGGTTTCTGATCAGTAAGAGTAATGTTGGACCAGTTATCGGTGATGTATTTCTTTTTACCAGAATCATCAGCCCTATACTTATTCTCAAGAATTTACCATATGAACTTTTCCGACTTTTCTTTTGCAAGGAGACCAAAAATGGAATTTGAAACATTGTTCAACATCCAGCCCCAATCCATTGTAATTTCTCTTTTGAACTTGGCTATGAGGGAAAGATAACTAGACTGTTCTTCTTCAGTAGGAACTCCGTTTTTCACCATAAGTGGAGGATCTTCCACTATATCGTAGTCCAGTGTGTACTGTTCAAGATAAATCAATATCTTTTGTGTCCAACGCTTGTAGCTGACACCATTAAGGGCTCTAACTTATTCACGTCAGGAAAGCCCTTTGCATTCAAGGATGAAGCAACTGCCAAAATTGGAAATGCCATTTCTAAGAAAAATCGTGATATAGAATAATATATTTTTAAATTGTTGGAAAAAATTTAAATCGCCGGTTTTAAAACAAACAAAATTGGAAAAACCAAAGGAAATATTTCGATTAAAGTAAGTCTAGTCTATTACAGTAATGAAATATTCAATACGAAACAATTACACGGAATCAGAAAGAATACACGGAAAAAATAGTTGTTAAAAAGATATTCCGACGTACCGGTTATCTCTAAGGAGAGAGAGTTTAGATAGAAGTAATTTCTTATTCTTTTCCCGTGTTGACCAAGGTATGTAACAGCTAAGTCTTGATTGAGGAATATTCTGGTTTAATGTGTCTTCAGTTGCTGAACGTTATGTCTCTTGGCTGGAAGGTTTAAATTGCCAACGACTCCTATAACTACTAGCCATTTTCTACCAGAATCATTTCAGAAAACTTGTTTCATTTTTCATTTTTTGACTCCCCAACTCCCCCACGAGCAGTCGTCGTCGCCGCGCCGGGCGGGTGGTGCGTGCTTGTGGGGATTTGCCTTTTCCTTTTTGGCTTTCATAGCCTTTAGTTCTTTTGGAAGTATTAGATGGGTAAAATTTTATAAGTTATTGTTTTTTCATCTCTCCTCCTATGTGAGACTTTTCATGCACAAAAACGTGACTTTTCCACTTCTTCAAAAGAATAAAAAAGGATAGATATGTTTAATACTTTACATTAATCTAAATCTTTTCTACTTCTTTTAAAAAGAGCATCATCGGATTTATAATAACTATTAATCTTAATCTAAATCCTAACATATGGGAATGAGTATACAATTCATTTTAGATCTTCATGTACCTTTACCTAAACTAATATTTCATTCTATGCACACATCTTATATTAATAATTCAAGCAAATAGAACATTTAAAACCATCAAATACATTGCAAAAAAAGATTAATACATAATGTAACACAACATTTAATACTTCACAACAAAAAGAATCACTCGTAATGTGTAAAACATATCGAAATGAGATATGAGATCCTAAAAATTACGTAACAATCAATAATGAGCCAACATTGGCCTAACAACACAACATGAAGGGTCTATTATATGCTATAGAGCTTTAAACTGAGATCAACTTCAATTTCTTTTTCCGCATTATCATCATTCTCAGGTTCCGGAACTTGAGGAATAGGCACTCTCGGGGGCAAGAAGCTAAAGAAAGGTTGCTCGGTCGATCCACTCGTCCCAGGCCTTCGGAAATGATCATCTCTCGTCTGTATATCACATAAAAGCAAAGTAAGTGGTAAATTACTAGCTAGTGCCTTCTCGTGCTCTTAATTAATGGTAAAACCTCACACAGATGAACTAACGTTTTCTTTAAATTTAGCATTGTGCCTTAAAAAATATTCTCATGATCAGTGTTCTAAAGGCGCTAGGTGGGCGGTCAACCACCTTCGAGCGCCTAGGGGACTAGACGGGTGCCTATGCATTTTCTTGCTAGGCGGTTTCGATATTTATTTAAATATTTTTTTAGATTTATATAATTTTTTGTGTTAAAAAATATTTTTTTCTATAAAAAGTTAGATTTTTTTAGTTTCACACCGCATAGGCGCCACCCAAACCCGCCTAGACCCGCCTAGGACTTTCTGAAACCGCCTGGGCCAAATCTGAAAGTTACGCTACCTTCTAGCGCCTAGGCGCCACCTAGGCGGCCGCGTAGGCCGATTTTTAAATAACCGTGGTTAAAATTGATTTATTTAGAATTTTTGATTTTGAGAAATAAAAAGATGTTAAAAGTCAGATCAATAATCATATTTCAGTAAGATTTATAACTTTAGGACACCAAAATGCACTTTACTTCATCAATTTTGACTAAATTGAGTAGTAAAATTTCAAAAACTAAATAATATCATGCAACTATTAAATTAACTAATAAAATAAATAAAACAAAACATGTACTTTCCTTGTTCCATAAAATTTATACATTTTTTTATATATATTAAAAAACAGAATAATTATATTCACCATTACAAAAATACCTTTAACAAAGTATTTTGATATTTTAAATGTATATTGGAAAAATAATTTTCAATATTTTAATAAGGATAATAGTGGAAAAAATAGGAAAAAAGTGTCTTAGAATTCTTAGAAAACAATATATATGAAGCATTATTTTTAGTAAATAGACAAATTTCGTGGAACGGAGGGAGTATATATGAACATAGATAAATGGAAAAGGAGACCAATGGTGTTATATCTAACTTTTGAATGAAAACATGACTATGAACAACTGTAAATTTGAGCAACGGAAGATAATTTTTTTCAATAAATTAACCTTTATTACCTTTTTGAAATGTCATAATCAACAATCTTGTTATTCACCTAGAATCATGTTGCACTGTAATTTAGAAGAAACCAAATCAATTTATATCTTGATAAAGTTTAAATTGATTTAATAGTTGAACTTAATATATAATATTTTAAGCATAAATGAATATTTGAAAGATTTGAAATACAATACAACCCTTAACCTTTGATAAATACATTTGTGAATCATTTGACTCAAGTAGGATTCGATTGCAGGACTTATCACTGCACACTAACCACTAAAGTAATTATTGAACTTACAATTACTTCAATTTGTAAGTAAACAAACACCAGAACTTTTTTTTACATATTCAACAAATATACAATTCAATATCTTAAATATTCGTAAATATATCAGTAGTCGTATTAAATAACCAACTATTCATTACACATAAATTCTAGATCTATATGAAATTTTAAAAAAAAACAGAATTGGCATATTGTGTATTTACATTCATAGAATATGTAAAGAAGACAACCATTAGTTATTAAGATTGATGAGTGTGACTCTAATCTGACAAAAAAAATTAAATTACAAATAAAAAATGACAAAAAGGACAATAAAAACCATGAAACAAATACATTTTGTTCCATAATATGGATAATTTGACCAAGTAACTTACCTAAAACCATAAAAAACGGACTCTTTTGATTATTGGTTTTTAAGACCAAAAATAAATAAATATACCTTTAAATAATTGGGGTCCAAAGCCACCACCTTGTTTTCATTGGATCCAGGCATATCAACAATAATATAGAGAGATATTTTTTTAAAGTAATAAGAGATCTGTATATGACATAAATAATCAAATATTTAGATTTAAGAAGGAGATACCATTTTGAATCGGTAGATCTTGCGATTCTAAAAAACCAGGCGTGACGATGAAAGTTAATAGGGAGATTTAGTGATGAAAAAGGTAAGGAGATGGAGAAAATACACAGTGAGATATGTTTTTTTATTTGGTTTATGTTGCCATTAAGCGAGAGAAGAAGACTCTGTCGAAGGAGTATATAAAATGGGGTGATAAAATTATATTGAAGGATTAGGGTTTTATTTAAAATTATATTGGTGTCTACCTTTTTGTAATGAATAAATCCATTCACGAGACATTATTTGGGGAGTTTATTGGGCCTAAGTGTGGGATTTTCCCTTGATATTTTTTATTGAACTTTACTCCTTATTTTGGACCTATGAATGTTTATAAATATTTTTGTGCTTTAATTGTGTGTTTAGTGTATAGGTTTTAGGTACATACTTTATATAAGGGACTAATAGGAGTAGAATAAGTCAAGGAATCAAGAGAAACCCAAGTCAAAGCGGAAATTGAGCTTAGAGTCAAAATGGAGAGTTGGAGCTTAACCGGAGAATTCTTACACCTTACTGTTTCTGTTACTACGACATTTTGGTAAGATCTTTAGACCTGATTCCTTTTTTTTGAAAAGAGAATGAAGTCAGGGTCGCGTGGAAAGTGACGGAAATCATTTCGGAGTTAAGTTGAAAACGTTATGTCAGTTGCACCCACCGTGGTACGAACCAGAAATCTGGTTAATAAAAAACGGGTTGGGCCCTTCTAAACCTAATTTCCTAAACCTAAAGAGGGCCCAACATTTCTAGAAATTATATAAGCTTATTTTACAACCCCATATTAGTAAGCTTCATTTTAGAAATCATTTTATCCATGAGAAAGAAGAAGTGGGAAGTGCCAGAAGAAAAGGAAGAGGAAGATCAAGGGTTTGTCTATGAACCCAGCCATTCTACCTCAACCAATCACCATCTCCTCTTATCATCAACAATAACTATAATTTATTTTCTGTTTTAAACATGAATTTATCTTTAGTTTTAATTTTTTTTCTTCATTTAGTGTTAATTCAGTTATGAGCTAAACAAATACTGCTTGTTGATGCTTTTGTAATATATTGTGCTTAGTGAATTGATTATGTCATTACATTTGGGATATCTATTGATGTTTAATTGAAGTGGGTTTTAATTATAATTTTCATTATTTGTGTATTTATTATAATTACTCCTATGCTCTTGACAAGTAGCAGGAGCTGTCGTAATTGACCTAACACTCGGGCGAGAGGCGATATTACAGAACTAGTACACAAGCTCCTAGTTCCTTGGCGTTGTGGGCTCTTGCATTCTAGGTAGTCTGTAGGGTTAGTGAGATTAAACCTACCCGAAAGCGAAGAGAATAAAGTAGAAATATAAGAGCGCATGTGCAGGGACTTAGGTTGAACTAGAATTCTGATTAATGTGAACAACAAAACCACCCACCCTTATGAATAACAAATTCAATTAGAAGCATAATATATTACTTAGCAATATTCTCAAGCATCCATCTCATCGTGTTTACCTCTAATTAATTTAGTTGTTTATTTTCAATCTTGTTTAATCTAAATTCTTAGTTTATTTATATTTGCATTATTTCATCATATTTGTTAAACTTTACTAAACACAACAAATATTTCCCCATTTTATCTTTAGCATTTCGTTATTGGAATTACAAACTTCAAGCATTTACATTATATTGAAAACTTTGAATCGCAAAAATCCCAGTGGAAAATGATAACTCTACTTATCATTCTTGATCACCTACGATCTGTACTCTGTGGAGTCGCTCCCTTTATATTTGTCACTTTATTTTATCATTGGGGACGTCAAAGGTCATATATATAAGAAGTATTTATTTTATAGTTAATTACAACATAACTCATATGGTCTACCGAAATGGCATCGCATGTCCATATAGTCTAAAAGTGACAGTGACGTCCCTGGCTTTTTAAATTATGCACTAGAGCCCCACCTATCTATTTTTCCATTAAAAGTGATTATCTAGTGTGTGAAAATCCAAAACAATTCAGACTCTTATTTTTCAAAATATTTGAGATGGAAAAATAATCTTCCAGCTCCGTTAAGGAGGATCAAAAGATGGCTTGATGGGAGAGAGGAGAGAAAAAAAATTCTTCAAAATTATGTTAAGTTTATTTTTTATCTTTTGAATCTTATCTTTTTATATTAGAGTGAGGCCTAATAGAATTCAAAAACTCTCATCTCCTAATAAATTGAAACTACCTATTAAATTCATAATTAATATAACTTTTAGATATGTTAAGAAACTAATATGAAAATACAATATAAAACTAAGATAGAGAGATAACTATAGATAGAATAATTTTATTTCTTTCTTTCAACATTTAGTGTAAAGTACAATGGGGTGAAGGTCATATATTTATAAGAGATATATGACTCTTCATTTTATACAATAAGTGTCTTCTATAATAAATATGTGAATTAGAGAGTTCTAGAATCTAAAAGGACACCTACTCAATAATCATTATTTACCTTATTTCTTATGAAATATGCCCCATTAAAACCTTACCAAGAATAACCATGTGGGAAAAAAACTTGATAAAAGGAAAAAGATTACATATGCATATGTTATCTTCAAATACTGCCTCGTTAAAACCTTACCAAGAAAAAGCCAGTGGGATAAAAAATTGGTCGAAGGAAAAAGAGTACAGTGTCGTGTTCATGCTCTCCCTGATGCTGGCAAGAGATCTATGAGATGTCGCATTCCAATATTGTAGACCAACTTATTGAATGTTGTGGTTGGCAATGATTTGGTAAATAAATCTGCAAAATTGTTACATGATTTTATATGTCGAATGTCAATATCCCCATTCTTCTATAGCTCGTGTGTGTAGAAAAACTTTGGTGAATTATGTTTCATTATGGCGCCTTTAATGTAACCATTTTAAATTTATGTGATACATGGACCATTATCCTCATACAATATCGTCGGTATATTTCTTATTGAGGATAACTCACACGTTTCTCGGATATTTGAATTAGGATCTTAATCATATATATTCCCGACTTGCTTCATGTAGTGCCAATATTTCAGATCGATTAGATGAAGTGGAAACTAAAGTTTGTTTCACGGATTTCCATGATATTGCAGCGCCACCAAAAGTAAACACGTAACCACTTTGAGTTTGCCTTTGTGAGGGTCTGAAAGATAACTAGCATCAACATAGACTACTATTTGTCGTTCTGAATCTTTTGAGTAAAACAAACCCATATTCGTTGTTCCACGAAGATAACGAAAGACGTGCTTAATTCCATTCCAATATCTTTTTGTTGGTTTCGAGCTATACCTTTCCAACAGATTAACTGGGAATGCTATGTCAGGTACCAGGCCTACCAATTCTTCTTGTTTTTCTCATGGACGGAACGAATTTTTATTTATATCCAGTGATCGAACAACCATAGGGCTAATTAACGTATGAGCATTATCCATATAGAAACATATTAAAAATAATTTGGTATATGTTGATTGATGGATAAAGATCCCGGATGACAAGTGTTCGATTGGCAGGCCGAGACAAAATTTTGTCTTTCCAAGGTTTTTCATCTCAAATTCTCTCATTAGATGATTAGGAGTCACGGTAAGCTCTTCTGGAGTTCCCACAAGATTTAAGTCATTGACATATACTTCTATTATGGAAAATCCATTTCTATATTTCTTGATAAAAAGATAATGACAAATTGGATTGTTGATGTATCCTTGTTTTTATCCATACAAGGATTACTGAGCCGGTTATACCACTTTCTCCCATATTTTTTTAATCCATACAAGGATCTTTGTAAGTACTAGCCATTTTCCACCAAAATCATTTCAGAAAAACTTGTTTAATTTTTAGACTCCTCAAACTCCCCAACTCCCCCACAAGCCCACGATCCACGCCCAAGCCGACTCTGCGCCGCGCCATGCTGGTAGAGGTGATGGTGGTGCGCGCGTGTGGGGCTTTGTCTTTTCCTTTTTGGATTTCATAGCCTTTAGTTCTTTTGGAAGGATTAGATGGGTAAAATTTTATAAGTTATTGTTTTTTCCATCTCTCCTTCTATGTGGGACTTTTCATGCACAAGAAAGTGACTTTTCCACTTCTCCAAAAGAATAGGAAATAATAGATATGTTTAATGCTTTACATTAATCTAAATCTTTTCCACTTCTCTAAAAGAGCATGATCAGATTTATAGTACCAATTGATCTTAATCTAAAACCTAACAATTCCCCACTCAGGGGCATTAGGAGAGAAGGTGAACATGTTTCCATAACTACCAGCATTTGAGTGAATTATACTTAAGTGGCAATATCTGTTGATTTCAATTGTCACGTAGTGAAGTGAGGCAACCACCAAATTCCGTTTAAGTGAATTAACTCTTGAACTTAACAATTTCCGATCGAGACCCTCACATCACATACTCTACCCTACCGAAAGTTATAGTTCCCTCAACATCACCCTTTAGTTTATTAATCAAGTACTTCTCTAAGGACCACCCCTTTTGGGCCATGAACTTTGTAGACTTATACATATGAGATTATTAAGAACGTCTCCTTAAATTCTATCATGATTGTTGAGTCTTTCTTTTGACTGTGAATTCATCAAGTCCTTCTCAATAGGACCACCACGAGTGGTTGTGAATTCATTAAGACGATTTAAACATTCGTGTCATATCCCATGACTATTGATTCTATTGTATTAGGTCCAACTATGCCCGTACTTAGAAATCGAGTAATCTTTGCTAGACACCCCCACATTTGAGATAGTTTTCCAGAACCAATTATCGTAGCCTTTAACTATGTTATTGCGTAGAGGTGTGTAAGGCACTAAGTTTGTCGATAATTCCGTTAATATCACAAATCTATTTTAAGGAATTCAAAACAACATCCGTGCCCTAATTATTTTGATTCAGCAAAGTAGATGGGTTTCAACCTCAGATGTATATTTTATAAACACATGCTCCGTTTCACTTTTAGTTTTAGGAGATATCCTCATATATACCTAGAATAGTTGCTTATGAAGGTTATATAGTGTAGGTTTTCTCCTTTACTAGCGGAATTTATAAGAAACATTTACGTTTGAATGTACTTCTAGTAGTTTAGATATCTCGTGGTTTCAGATAATAAATGTCGTTTTCCCGCGAGTTCGGACTCTACACACAACATATATTTTATAAATTCACCGACCTTATTAGTCTAAGGGATTTTGGCCTTTTAATAGAAGTGAAAATAAATATAGTCTAATCTACCATTCGACACATCTAAACATTCAAATAGATAAACAGAATTACAAATATCCTTATTAGAGGTTACAAGTTTCAACCACACAAACCTTTATTTGAAAAAACCCCTTCCCCAGAAACTCATTATTTTGGTTTAGTCATGGGTTACAATATTTAAAACAAACAGACTGTTATATAAATACCCTTTCCCACAAACTCATCATTATTGGTAACAATTATTTTCCCCCCTCGAAAACTAGTTTGAGTCCCACTTTATTTAGAAGGGCTCTGGAAACCAAGTTCCTACAGAGAGAGGGGATGAAGAGAACATCATTTAACCCAAATGTATTACCAGAAGTGAGTTTGAGGGGAACCTCTCCTTTCCCGAGGACCGTAGTAGTGGATGAGTCACCCGGGTATACACATTCACCATTGGTTGCTTCCTCAAACTTTTCGAATAGAGTTTTATTTGCACTAAATTGTCGAGAAGTGATGTCTCCCTTTTTGTTCAAATTCTATGCCTTTAGGATACATCATTTTAGGTGATTATTTGACTTATTTGTTATAATTTTAAGCTTATTTGGTTATATTGCGATTTCTTCCCTTGGATTTATATTATTTATGTTTTACAGCTTTTGTGCGTTAATTCGTTTGTTTTTTTAGTGTAAAGTTCTTAGGTTTATGATTTGATGGAGTATCAAGACAAGGAAAATAAACGGGAATTAAAGTCTTGGATTGAGCGTAAAAGTCAAAGGCGAGAAAAGTTGATTCGAAAAAGTAATTAGATGGGAAGAATATCTGGAATGATGTTACAAATCATTGTATTTGAAAGTCTTAGCCACTGATTCAGCCTTAGAGAAAATATGAGGATTATAGATCTTGGAGTCAGGAAGATTTAACAAGTTGAACGGAGTGATTTCGAGTCCGGACGCAAAAGTTACAGCTGTTTTAGTAACAGCTACACACCAGTTATGGGATTTCATTTAAGGATTGGGCTTTTAATTCATTTACCTATTCCTTCTTTAGAGTAAAGCCCTATCCGTTTTCCCCACTATATATATGCCTTAGACTTCATTTTTTAATACACAACTCAATTTGCAAAGGAGAAACACAACAAAGAGAAGTCAGAGAAGCAAAAAGAAGAGAAAAAGCTGAAGCTGGAGAATCAATTGTTCCAACAACAGTCATATCAATCCTTCAATCAGGTTCTTAATAATTTCAATACTGTAATTGACAATGAATGCTTTTAATTTAATTTGTTTTTAATTCAGATATGAACTAATTTTAATTGTATTTAAGAATCGCATATTGGGTTGAACCCAAACTAGTTTAATTTATGTTTTACCGATTTGGGATTTAAGTATTTAAATTGAATTAGCTATTTGTACTGGATTTTATTTTATGCTTGAATTATTATCTTTTGAGTCGCAAACTAGGGATAATTCTTAGTATCTAGGCTTTTCAATATAGTGGTGTATTGATTACCTTGACGGGGGGTTCAGATACAGAACTAGGTAATTGCTGTTGGTATTCGCCAATGACCTTGACAGGCTTGACTAACCAATAGCCAAATTTGTAAGAACTTGAACCATCTGAAAGTAGTTTTAATCATCCTAACGGAGTTTAGAATATCGTAGGAGAGATCCTTAGTCCACCCTGACGGGGTAAGGAGACTTTAGAGTACCGACTAGCACAATTACGACAATTCATCCCTTAACAGAGATCATTAATTAAGAAAGTTTGTGGTAAAACCCTTGCGTGACTCAAGTACTACTTTCTCCCTTGCGTTTATCATACTTATTTGCATTATTTTCATTTTAGTTTAATTATTTCAGTATTTAAATTCTTTGCACTTTAGTTCTAGAAAACCAAAACAAACATTATATCATTTACTTATCCATACTTGCAATTAAATCACTATTTGATTCACACTAGAGTTGAACTATTACGTCCCTGTGAACGAATTTGACTTATCGGTTTATTACTTGGACAACCATACACTTGCGGTTTGTGAGTCCTAATCTTTAGCATTTATTTTATAACACACAAGGACCCACCAAGTTTTTGGCGCCGCTGGCAGGGACGGTAGCGTGTGACCCTGGTGTTTATCCTTTAGTGTTTAATTGCATTTTTATTTTCAGTTTTACGCTTTGTTTGTTATTTCTTTCCAGGTTTACAGGTTTTGGTGTATGCTCGAGGAACCCGAGATCCTTGATAACCGCGAGATAGTCTTCAGAATCGCAAACAGGAAAAAGAAAGAAGCAAAAGAAGTGAAAGAGTTAGAAGAGAAATTAGCTAGAGAGGCAGAAATGGAAGAAGAAGATAATTTTCAACAGAATGGTCAACAAATTCTTCCACCTGGTCAACAAGTTCAACCTCCCATGAACAATGATCCTTGGTTCATCGATGGCCCTGAACAAGCTCCATATTGAGCTCCTGCCCTCGGTATTGGTCCTGCAGATATTAATGTCGCGAGATACAGACCCGATCCTGGTATGCTGTCTCAATTTCAGAATTCTGGGAATTTCCGAGGAGCACATGCAAATTTGTGTTGTACAGAAGTTCATGCAAATTTGCGAATCCTATATTACTCAAGGAGTGACTAGAGATCAAATGTACTTTGTAAATTTTAGATATTTTGTGATAGATGGAGCAAGTGAATTGCATGATTCGTAAGAGCCTAGACCGATTACTACTTGGGATGCGTTGCAAACTGTGTTTTTCGATAGGTACTACCCAGCAAATATGAGATTAAATGCACAAATTTCTCTAACTTCTTTTGAGAAAGAACAAGATGAGACTTTGGGTAGGAGTTGGTCAAGATTTCAGATATGTTTGAGAAGAGTTCCTGATCATGGCCTTACAGAAGCGCAACAAATGAAGATATTTTACAAAGGCCTTGATGGACAATCGAGAAAGGATTTAGACTTGCTTTGTGGTGGTGGATTTTATAGGTACAACCAGTTCACGCGAAAGGTATCTTAAATAGAATGGTAAAGAATGAGATGGGTTGGAACACTGTGAGAACACCTACTCGAAGTGGAGTTTATA
Source organism: Nemophila menziesii (assembly GCA_029959085.1). Lineage (NCBI taxonomy): Eukaryota > Viridiplantae > Streptophyta > Magnoliopsida > Boraginales > Hydrophyllaceae > Nemophila > Nemophila menziesii. The sequence continues at coordinate 3,404,985 of JARWIR010000016.1, read as the reverse complement.
GCGCAAATATTGAACAAAAGTTCTCTTCATTGGATAAAAAGTTAAAGTATACATTGGAACAACAAATGCAGCAACTTACTTTAGCCGTGAAATAGGGCTTTTCAGGTAAAAGAGAAGAAGTTAGTGTTACGCAAGAAGTTAATGGGTGTTCTAACTGTGGTGTTCAAGATCATGACTGGGAGCATTGTCAATGTAATCCAGAATCCGTGATGTTTGTTTCCAACCGAGGGAACTACAATTCTGGTGGTCAAGGGTATCAACCAAACAGAAACCGTCCCGGTTTCCAATATTCGAATCCTAACGGGGCAGCTAATCCTACATACGCATATCAGCCGCGTCCCCAAGGTAACAATTATCAATCTCGATCACAGAATAATTACCAAGGGGGACAAGGATACTGAAATTATGTTCAGAGACAACCTCCTCAAGAAAATTATAATGAAACCATGAACCAAAAAGCTTTACCTGCTCAACCACAAGAAGGTACGAATGATCTTTGCCAAACTATAGAAAAATTAATCGCTCCTCAAATGCAATCAATCCAAAATCAGTAAGGTTCTGAGGCATAAATTAAGTTTTTAGAAAATCAAATAAATCAAATGGCAAAGCAGTTACAGCAGCGTTCACAAGGGCAACTCCCTAGTGACACTGAAAATCCGAGAGAATATTGCAATGCGATAGCGCTAAGAAGTTGTAAGCAGCTTCTTCCACCCCCTTATCCTGTTATGAAAGAAAAAGAAGTTACTAGAAAATAGAAACCGGTAAAGGATGTGGTGGAAAAAGATAATGAACCTGAAGTGGTAGAAGTGGAGAAGATTTAGAAAATTCCTAAGAAGAAAGATGTTGTAGAAACTCGTCCTCCTCCACCTTTTCCCTCAAGAGTTCAAAAAAATGAGATATGGCTGATTATAAGAGATTCCTAAATAGGGTGAGAGGCATTAATATTAACATACCATTGTTGGAAGCTATTAAGGATGTGCCAAAGTATGTGAAATTCTTGAAGAGGGACCTCACCAATAAAAGTCCATATTGTAATAATGAGATGATAGGATTGCCAAAAGAGTGTAGCGCAATCTGTTAGAGTAAGTTCCCACCCAAGTTGCTTGATCTTGGAAGTTTTACGATTCCGATTCCGATTGGTAATGAGTGGCAAGGAAAAGTTTTATGCGACTTATGTGCAAGTATTAATATTATGCCCAAATTAGTTTTTGATCAGTTGAAGATAGGTAATGTGATAACCACCTCTATGGTCTTGCAAATGGCTGACAGATCCCCCGTACATCCAGAGGGACGAATAAAAGATTTCCACGTCAAGGCAGGTACTTTAATTTTTCCCGTTGATTTTGTTATCCTTGTATACGACGCGGATAGGAATGTCCCTATAATTTTGGGAAGACCATTCCTAGCCACTGGGCGTACTTTAACTAATGTAAAAAATGGAGAATTGATTATGAGAATCCAAGACAAGGAGGTAAAGTTCAACGTATTTAGGGTTATGAAGTTTCCAGATGTTCAAGGAGATTGCTTCCGAATAAATGTAGCTGAACTCGCCACGCAAGAGGTATTTAATTGTTTTAACTATGATAATATCATGCAGGCGGCCTTAAAACTTTACTTACCTCAGATGATTGAAGAGCTTGCCGAAACAGTGGCAGCTCTTAATTCAGAAAATCCAAAGTATAGGCGTCTTGCCTTTAAACCCGTGAGAGAATCGGGGGAGATAGTTTTTAAGAAGAAACCATCTATTGAATCTTCTCCGCAATTGGAAGAAAATCCATTACCAGCACACTTGAGGTATGCATATTTAGATACTAATGATTATTTACCTGTTATTGTTTCAGCAAATTTAACAGGTCCTCAAGAAGATAAATTGTTGCATGTGCTAAGAGCTAACAAAGAGGCGATTGGTTGGACTATTGCTGACATCAAAGGTATTAGTCCTTACTATTTCCAACACAAGATTATTCTAGATGATGAGAGTGCACGCTCAGTCGAAGGTCAAAGAAGATTAATGCCGGCTATGAAAGAAGTTGTGAAGAAAGAAGTTATTAAGTTACTAGACGCGGAAATCGTCTATCCTATAGCTAGTAGTGAGTGGGTGAGTCCAGTTCAATGCGTACCGATGAAGGGTGGTATTACTATCGTCCTAAATGATCAGAATGAAGCCATTCCCTCGAGAACTGTTGTTGGTTGGAGTGTGTGTATGGATTATCGTAAGTTGAACAAGGCCACCAGAAAAGATCATTTCCCTCTTCCTTTCATAGATCAGATGTTAGATAAATTGTCTGGTAGGGAGTATTATTGATTTTTGGATGGATATTCAGGGTATAATAAAATTTATGTAGATCCAAAAGACCAACACAAGACCACTTTTACATGTCCTTTTGGTACCTTTGCCTTTCGAAGGATGCCATTTGGATTATGTAATGCACCTGCTCCTTTTCAGAGATGTATGATGGAGATTTTCTGGGACATGATTGATAATTTCCTTGAGGTATTTATGGATGACTTTTCTATGTTTGGTGATAACTTTGATGAGTGTTTACAGAATTTGGAGAAGGTGTTGATTAGATGTAAGGAAATTGATTTGGTTTTGAACTAGAAGAAATGTCATTTTATGGTTCGTGAAGGTATAGTATTGGGTCACAAAGTTTCGAGTTCAGGTTTAGAAGTTGATCGTGCAAAAATTGAGGTAATAAAGACTCTTCCCCCTCCGATTTCTGTTAAAGGGGTAAGAAGTTTCTTAGGACATACTGGGTTTTATCGTCGTTTCATCAAAGACTTTTCTAAGATTGCTAAGCCTTTGTGTAACTTACTCGAAAAAGGACACCAAAATCCTTTTTGATGAAACTTGCATGAAGGCATTCCTAGAGATTAAAGAGAAGCTTATTACAGCGCCGATTGTTTTACCTCCTGATTGGAAGATTACATTTGAAGTTATGCGTGATGCTAGTGACTTAGCCATGGGTGTTGTTTTGGATCAAAGAAAGGATAATCTATTTCATTTCATCTACTACGCAAGTAATACCTTTACTAGTGCTCAGATTAATTATACAGTGACTAAGAAGGAACTTTTAGTAGTAGTTTACGCATTTAACAAATTTCGTTCCTACCTCCTTGTGGCGAAAATTGTTGTGTTTACCGATCATTATGCTATTAAGTAACTCATGGAGAAGAAAGATGCTAAGCCGCGTTTAATCAGATGGTTCTATTGCTACAGGAGTTTGATTTAGAGATTCGAGATCGAAAGGGTTGTGATAATCAGGTTATAGATCATTTATCTCGTCTTGAAGGTTCTGAGTCTAATAGTGGTCCTGAGTTGGTTAGAGAAGAATTTCCTGATGAAAATTTATTTGTTATATATGATAGAACTCCTTGGTATGCAGACATTGCGAATCTTGTTGTGAGTGGTAACTTCCTCGAAGGAACCACCTCACAAGATAAGAAGAGATTGATAAGTCGTGCTAAACAATTATTTTTGGGGGATCCTTTCCTCTACAAAGCGTGTATTGATCGGATGGTGAGAAGATGCATACCTAAGGAAGATGTAGAGTTGGTAGTTGCAGGTTGTCACGATTCACCCTATGGAGGACATTTCAAAGGCGACCGCACAACTGCTAAGGTATTACAATTTGGTTTTTATTGGCCTATTCTACATAGAGATTGTCATGAATATGTTAAGAAGTGTCAGAGATGCCAGTTTACTGGTAATATATCCAAGAGGGATTAGATTCCACATAATAACGTTCTTGAGGTTGAAATATTCGATGTTTGAGGTATTAATTTCATGGGTCCTTCTGTACCATCCAATGGAAATCAATACATCCTACTAGCTGTTGATTATGTGTCCAAATGGGTAGATGTTGTAGCTCTACCAAATAATGATTCGCGAGTAGTGATAAAAAATTTGAAGTCTCATATCTTCACTAGACATGGTACACCTAGAGTTATTATCAATGATGGAGGTTCTCACTTTGTGAACAGATATCTGAAGACAGTTCTAGAGAAGTATGGGGTGAGACATCATATTTCTACCGCTTATCATCCACAAGCCAATGGTCAAGCTGAGGTCTCTAATCGAGAGGTCAAATCTATCCTAGAGAAGACTGTTGGTCCTACAAGAAAAGATTGGTCAATAAAGTTAGATGATGCTTTGTAGGCTTATCGTACTGTGTTCAAAAATCTAGTTGGTGCATCTCCGTATCATATGGTTTATGGTAAGGCTTGTCACTTACCTCTAGAACTTGAATTAGGTGCATATTGGGCGCAATTGAATTTAGATCCTACTTTAGCCGGTGAGAATCGTATGATGAAGTTGAATGAACTTGATGAGTTTCAATTACATGCTTATGATAATGCTAAACTTTACAAAGAAATTACTAAGAGGTGGCATGATAAACGTATTTGTGTTATAAGATTCGAAGTTGGGCAAAGGGTCCTTAATTATAACTCCAAGTTTAGTAAATATCCGGGTAAGTTGAGATCGAAGTGGTCTGGTCCTTACATTGTGACCAAAGTTACGCCTCATGGAGCTATAGAGATTGAACATCCAATCGAGAACCACACCTTTATGGTGAATGGTCATCGATTGAAAATTTATCATGGAGGCGAGGATATCAATCGCTCGATGGATCCGCATCCCAGAGAGGTCATGTACCTCCTCGAAGCTCCCTAAAAGCGAGAGGTAACCCGTCAAGCTTAACGACGTTAAACAAAAGCCATTTCGTATGTTTATTCGTTTAATTCAGTCAAAAGTCTTTCAATTCGGTAGTTTGAATTAGCTTAAGTGTTGTTTATTACTATATACTCTTAAAAATAAATGAGAAAGGTCTAGTGTTTTGATGATTACAGGTACTTAATCCATGAGTTTGGGGTTAACAGGTGTGAGACGCGAGAAACAGCGTGTTTTTGGTCAAAAAATTGACCACTCGCATCGGCTAGCCGGTCAGCTGACCGGTATGCTGGTCAACAAGGATCAAACATTCTGTCTTCGGACCAATTACACGCAACTATAAAGTGTGTCGCCGAAAAAGTCATTCGCGTGACTGGTAAGCCGGTCATTTGACCGGTATACCGGTCAATAAATTTTGTTATAGCGCGAGCTACTGTTTGGCGAGCACTTCCACGCAGCTATAAAGTGCGTCGCCGAATCACCAGAGGTTGCGACTGGCTAGCCGGCCTTCTGACTGGTATTGCCGGTCAACTCACTGTAACTCGACACCTTCCATGCAACTATGATTTGCGTCCATGAGATGAACGAGATTTTTCCAAGATATTGGGGCCGGTATGCCGGTCGATCCACCGGTATACCAGTGCGGCCGCCGCCTTAAAATCCTAATTCCTATATTACCTTATTATCTTCTCTTGGACACAACTTCTCACAATAGACACCATTATTGACGAACCTAAACTCATTAAATCCCTGCAAATCATCATCAGAACACCAAAACACATCAGATCTTTCCGTCTAAACCATCCCTAATACATAATCAACATCAAATCCTTCCACCAAACACCAAAATTCTTCACTTTAATCCTTCTTTTTCCTTCATCAAAACTCCAATACTACCCATTAAACCTCTTCTCCTCCATTATATATTCATTACCCATCTCATATAACACCTTAAACCATCTTTCTATATCCTCAAAACATCAAAGTTCAAATTTTTCTCTCGTTTTTGAATTTTTGAAGTTTTGAGTTTGAGGTTCATTGAGATGACGAACAAGACTAATTCCTTGTGCTATAACCGAATATCAAGAGTTAATCCTAACACTATTGGAGCTACTCCAGCTAATTCCATTGAAATTCCATATTCCCGTTGTAAGGTATCTACTGGGGAGGTTGAGAAGACTATGAAGAGGAAAGAGAAACCAAGTACTGTTGTTCCTGAAGAGCCTACCATGGATGAAGAAAAAAATGACGAGAAAGAGGTAAGTGATCCAATTATCCCTCCACATTCTGTGAGAAGAAAAACAATGGCTATGAAACCTAAGACTATGAAGCCATTGGTTCCGTGTAAAGACCAAGTTCGTGAGAGGTTTCCTAGTATTACTTTTGGTGTTGAGAAAGGATTTCCGTTGAATATAATGGATGGTCAATTCAAAGATTACCCAGTTATATGTGACAAATTTGGGTGGAGAGAATTGAGAGAAAGATATTTGAGCTATATTTCGGCTTTGGTTCGAGAATTTTATGAAGAATTAATCTTTGCGAATGGTAACGCTATTGAACTCTGTAAGAAGATTATTCCTTTCTCAGTTGAGCATATTCGTAAGGTACTTAACCTACCAAATTTGAGATGTTCATGCTAATACCAAGAGGATCTTAACAATCTGGCATCCGAATGGGAACTGTTTTATCAAAGTGTTCTGATTAATGGGACTCCGCCCATTCTGCAAGGTGCTAGGTATGAAGGTCAAACTTTTAGTAGTGATTTATTTCCGCATGCGAGATAATGGTTCTGTTTTATTATTCTGACATTCTTTGGTAACAATCACATATCCGAGGTAACGCGTGAACAACTAATCTTCATTAAATGTATTATCGTGAAGAAGGAGATTGATGTAGCTCGAATAATTTATAACTCCATTATGGCTTGTACGAAGAATCCCATTAGTGCACACAACCTCAAGTTCCCATGCACCATCACGAAAATCTGTTTTGCCGCAAGGGTGCCACTTAGGGACATTGAGGATGAACCGGTCAAAAAAGGTACAAATCTCCAATCGATTTCAACTGCGAATATTTATAGTGAAGCCAAGAAGAATGGGGTTGAGTTAGACAAGCCATTTGGAAAAGAAACTAGAGCGCGACCTCCAAAACGCAAAGTTAAAGTTGCCAAAGATCATGAGGTTATTGAAAGAATGAAAGCTTTAGAGGAGAGACATGAAGAGGTGTTGAAAGTTGTAGGAAGCGTCACACGAGAGTTGGTCTTTATGAAAAACAGATTGGATAGGTTGGGTGATTCCCAACATGTCTTTTACACAATGCTTAAGAAGATGTCCCAACCTGGACGCAACACTGATAACCAGCCTAGTGCTGGTTGAGATACGTTTTCCTAACCTTCTCATTTAGTAGTGTATAATAGTTTAATTGCTTTATCGAGTCTTTTCGAGTCGTGGGGACACGACTCATTTTTGAGTTTGGGGTGGGGTTCGTTGCCTCATCCCACTTTTTATGTGTTATTTGTTTTATTTTCTTTCAATAAAATTAATTTTAGGGTTGCGTTTGACTATAGAGAATTTTAAATGTCCCCATTAGGCAAAAATTTTATGAATTTATGATAGAAAATAGTAGACTTTAGGAGTTAGTATAAAACGCATTTAGATTGCATACAAACATAAGTAATTGATAGGTAGAATTAATGAACAATGCAAAAGAAGTAAACTTGTACTTAAGGAAAATGTTTGGTTTGTAGAACGTGAGATCTAAATTAGTAGAGAACCCACTTAGGTATGAACCAGATGCAAGCTATGTAACTAGGAAAATGATAGAGGTAGTTCTTTGTTAGCCCTTTGAAACTTTTTAGATTTCTGTCTCTTAATATTATATTATCCGCCTCAGCCCAATTTTTTGCTTTAATCCTTTCTTTTGTCGCCATAATATGAGCCCATATTCCATTAGATTATTAGACATTACCATATGACCCGCATGAATCACAATCCTGAGACTTCCTGTCTTGAGCTTGAGTTTGGGGTGGTGGTATTCATTATTGGGAGATTACATTGGGAGAGAATTTGTATGCGTTTGTATTTATGCGCAATTGTTGATGATGTATTATTTGTAACCCATTATCGGGGTCTTTGAAAAAAAATTATAAGAGACATGACCTTTCACATCAAAATGATGGTCATGGGTATCTTGTACAAACAAAAAAGAATGCAAAAGAAGAAAAAAAAATAATATACATAAAAGTAACCGGCAAAGTGGAAGTTTTGAAAATCATCTTTAGTGCTTATTGGGTAATTTTGGGGACGCTACATTAGTGCGTCAAATGGGTTGAGTGAGAACAATATTCGAGTGTAAACTCAAGCTCAAGGACAGTTTGTTGATGGTAATGGAGGAGAGAGCCAAGATCTCACTTCAAATTTACCAAATATACATTCCATACCGTCCCTAAGCCTACTCTATAACCATAAAGTCCTCGTGATTCCAAGATATATAGTGGATTTGTAATTCATCTCATAGGGAGTATTCTAAGTAGAGCGTTCGAAGTTAGTGAGGATCAATGAACATCCTATAGCCATCATCTTGAGATAAGTACAAGTGCAACCTTCTAGCATTGTGAAGTCAATTTGTAATTAATTATTCGTGTTTGATTTTGCATGACATTTGTATGTGTATATTAATTCCTAGGATCATACTATATGAGATTTGTATTAAGTTATGCTTGGGTGTTATTCATTAGACTTTACCTTTTTGTGTATCACCTAGAGCCCTTGTTTTTATTTTACTTTGTCGGGACGACAACAGTTTGAGTTTGGGGTCTTGATGTCTCCCTTTTTGTTCTACTTATATTCCTTTAGGAGACATCATTTTAGGTGATTATTTGACTTATTTGTTAGCCTTTTAAGCTTATTTGGTTATACTGCGATTTCTTCCCTTGGATTTATATTATTATGTTTTACAGCTTTTGTGCGTTAATTCGTTTGTTTTTTAGTGTAAAGTTCTTAGGTCTATAATTTGATAGAGTATCAAAACAAGGGGAATAAACGAGAATTAAAGTCTTGGATTGAGCGTAAAAGTCAAAGGCGAGAAAAGTTGAATTGAAAAAGTTATTAGATGGGAAGAAAATCTGGAATGCTGTTACAAATCACTGTTTTTTAACGTCTTAGCCACTGATTCAGCCTTGGAGCATAAAATGGGGATTATAAAGCTATTATTTTTTCATCTCTCCTCCTATATTGGACTTTTCATGCACAAAAAAGTGAATTTTCTACTTCTCCAAAAGAATAAGAAAGGATAGATAGACATGATTAATACTTTACATTAATCTAAATCTTTTCTACTTCTTTTAAAAAGAGCATGATCGGATTTATAATATCAATTAATCTTAATCTAAATCCTAACATATGGGAATGAGTATACAATTCATCTTAGATCTTCCCGTACCTTTGTTGATATTATCAGGAATGAGATATAATTATTTTACATCACCACATAAACTAATATTTCATTCTACGCTCACATCTTATATTAATAATTCAAGAAAATAGAACATTTAAACCCATCAAATACATTGCAAAAAAAGATTAATACATAATGTAACACAACATTTAATACTTCACAACAAAAATAATCATTCGTAATGTGCAAAACATATCGAAAAGAGATAGATGAGATCCTAAAAATTACATAATAATCAATAATGAGCCAACATTGGCCTAACAACACAACATGAGGGATCTATTATATGCTAGAGAGATTTAAACTAAGATCAACTTCAATTTCTTTTTCTGCATTATCATCACTCTCAGGTTCCGGAACTTGAGGAATAGGCACTCTCGGGGGCAAGAAGCTAAAGAATTGCTCAGTCGATCCGCTCGTCCCAGGCCTTCGAAAATGATCATCTCTCTTCTGTATATCACATAAAAGCAAAGTAAGTGGTAAATTACTACCTAGTGCATTCTCGTGCTCTTAATTGATGGTAAAACCTCACACAGATGAACTAACGTTTCCTTTAAATTTAGCCTTAGGAATTATTCTCATGATCAGTGTTCTAAAGGCGCTAGGCGGGTGGTCGACCACCTTCGAGCGCCTAGGCGGTGCCTAGGCGTTTTCTTGCTAGGAGGTTTCGATATTTTTTTAGATTTATATAATTTTTAAAATAAATTAATAAAAAAAATTGTGTTAAAAATAATTTTTTGTATAAAAAGATAGATTTTTTTTAGCTTCAGACCGCCTAGGCGCCGCCTAGGCGCCGCCTAGACCCTCCTAAGACCTTCTAAGACCGCTTGGAGGCCGCCTGGCCAATTTCTGGAAGTTATGCTACCTTTTAGTGTTTGGGCACCATCTAAGCTGCCATGCAGGCCAATTTTTAGATAACCGTGGTTAAAATTAATTTATTTAGAATTTGTAATTTGGAGAAATAAAAAGATGTTAAAAGTCACATCAATAATCATATTTCAGTAAGATTTATAACTTAAAAGACACCAAAAGGCACTTTACTTCATCAATTTTGACTAAACTAAGTAGTAAAATTTCAAAAACTAAATAATATCATGCAACTATTAAGTTAACTAATAAAATATATAAAACAAAACATGTACTTTCTCTATTTTATAAAATTTATAAATTTTTTATATATATTAAAAAACATAATAATTATATTTATCATTATAAAAATATCTTTAAAAAATATCTTGATATTTTAAATGTATATTGGAAAAATAAATTTCAATATTTTAATAAGGATAATAGTGGAAAAAGTAGGAAAAAAATGTCTTTAAATTCTAAAAAAATAATATATTTGAAGCATTATTTTTAGTAAATAGACAAATTCAGTGGAACGGAGGGGGTATATATGAACATACATAAATGGAAAAGGAGACCAGTGGCATTATATCTAACTTTTGAATGAAAACATGACTATGAACAACTGTAAATTTGAGAAACAGAAGATAAAAAGTTTTAAATAAATTAGCAATTCTTACCTTTTTGAAATGTCATAATCAACAATCTTGTTATTGACCTAGAATCATGTTGCACTGTAATTTAGAAGAAACCAAATCAGATCTATATATTGATAAAGTTTAAATTGAATTAATAGTTGAACTTAATATAAAATATTTTAAACATAAATGAATATTTGAAAGATTTTAAACACAATACAACCCTTAACCTTTGATAAATACATTTGTGAATCATTTGACTCAAGTAGGATTCGATTGCAGGACTTATCACTACACACTAACCACTAAAGTAATTATTGATCTTACAATTACTTCAATTTGTAAGTAAACAAACTCTAGAACATCTTTTTACATATTCAAACAAATATACAATTCAATTTCTCAAATATTCGTAAATATATCAGAAGTCGTATTAAATAACTAACTATTCATTACACATAAATTCTAGATCTATATGAAATTTAAAAAAAAAACATACAAAAATGGAATATTGTGTATTTACATTCATAGAATATGTAAAGAAGACAACCATTAGTTATTAAGATTGATGAGTGTGACTCTAATCTGACAAAAAAAATTAAATTACAATTAAAAAATGACAAAAAGCACCATGAAAAACATGAAGCAAATACATTTTGTTCCATAATATGGATAATTTGACCAAGTATATTACCTAAAACCATAAAAAAATGGGACTCTTTTGATTATTGGTTTTTAAGACCAAAAAAAATATATACCTTTAAATAATTGGGTTCCAAAGCCACCACTTTATATTCATTGGATCCAGGCATATCAATAATAATATAGAGGGATATTTTTTTAAAAGTAATAAGAGATCTGTATATGACATAAATAATCAAATATTTAGATTTAAGAAGGAGATGCCATTTTGAATCGGTAGATCTTGCGATTCTAAAAAATCAGGCGTGACGATGAAAGTTAATAGGGAGATTTAGTGATGAAAAAGGTAAGGAGATGGAGAAAATACACAGTGAGATATGTTATTTTATTTGGTTTATGTTGCGATTAAGTGAGAGAAGAAGACTCTGTCGAAGGAGTATATAAAATGGGGTGATAAAGTTATATTGAAGGATTAGGGTTTTATTTAATATTATATTGGTGTCTCTCTTTTTGTAATGAATAAATCCATTCACGAGACATTATTTGGGAAGTTTATTGGGCCTAAGTGAGGGATTTTCCCTTGATATTTTTTATTTCAGTTTTACTCCTTATTTTGGACTTATGACTGTTTATAAAGATTTTTGTGCTTTAATTGTGTGCTTAGTTTATAGGTTTTAGATACATACTTTATACAAGGGCCTAATAGGAGTAGAATAAGTCAAGTAATCAATAGAAACCCAAGTCAAAACGGAAATTGAGCTTAGAGTCACAATGGGAGTTGGAGCGTATACCGGAGAATTCTTACACCTTACTGCTTCTGTTACTATGACATTTTGGCGAGAGCTTTGGACATGATTCCTTTTTTTTTTTTGAAAATAGAATGAAGTCAGGTTCGTGTGGAAAGTGACGGAAATCCTTTCGAAGTTAAGTTGTAAAGGTTATGTCAGTTGCACTCGTGGTTCGAACCAGAAATCTGGTTAATTAAAAACGGGTTGGGTCCTTCTAAACCTAATTTCCTAAACCTAAAGATGGACCAACATTTCTAGAAGTTATATAAGCTTATTTTACAACCCCATATCAGTAAGCTTCATTTTAGAAATCATTTCATCCATCAGAAAGGAGAAGGGGGAAGCGCCAGAAGAAAAGGAATAGGAAGATCAAGAGTTTGTCTGTGAACCTAGCCATTCTACCTCAACCAATCACCGTCGCCTCTTATCATCAAAAATAACTAAAATTTATTTTTATTTTTAAACATGAATTTATCTTTAGTTTTAATTTTTTGTTTCTTCATTTAGTGTTAATTCAATTATGAGCTAAACTAATACTGCTTGATGATGCATTTGTAATATATTGTGTTTAGCGAACTGATTATGTCATTACATTTGGGATATCTATTGATGTTTAATTGAAGTGGGTTTTAATTATAATTTTCATTATTTGTGTACTTATTATAATTACTCCTATGCTCTGGACAAGTAGCAGGAGCTGTTGTAATTGACCTAACACCGGGGCAAGAGGCGATATTACATAACTAGTACACAAGCTCCTAGTGCCTTAGGGTTGTGGGTTCTTGCATGCTAGGTAGTTTGTAGGGTTAGTGAGATTAAACCTACCCGGAATCCAAGAGAATAAGGTAGAAAACTAAGAGCGCATGTGCGGGGACTTGGGTTGAATTAGAATTCTGATTAATGTGAACAATAAAACCACTCACCCTTATGAATAAAAAATTAAATTAGAAACATAATATATTACTTAGCAATATTCTCAAGCATCCATCTCATCGAGTTTACCTCTAATTAATGGTGTCGCTTAGGGTGTGATAAAAATATGATAAATAAATACGGGAAACAATGCACTAAATCACCCTAGACAGGCACGGTACTGCAAGTATTACAGGATGTATGCAAGTTTTAATGATAAGTCAGATTCGTTCTCAGGGACTTAGTATGTTACACGAATGAGCAAATCATCAGAGTAGCAATAATTAATGAAAAGACAGAAAATAAATAAGATTGATTGATTTGAAGATGAGATTAACAACTAATAAGTAAAGACAATAATTAAAGATGAGAAATATAAGATGAGATAAATAGAGCTTAGATTTTGCTAGTATGCACTAATCCTTCTAATTCTTTCTATCAATTCTAGTTAATAAGGGAGAATATAGCTCTTAGATATATAGTCAGGATTCTAAATTCCCATTCCTTAGACCTTGATAGCGACTAAGGGGCCTACGTCACAACCACGAGGTGACCTCAAATAGGGTTATCCTACTCCACTAGGTTCCTAAGAAAGTCTTTCCTTCAATTGGTGATATGGTGATTAAAAAAAACCCTAATGACCATCTAGATAGGTGTGGTGTTGTCAGGACCAATTCCTTATTCTAGACGTTTACATGGTGTTTCAATAATTAGACACCCATTCCGGGCGACCATCTAACTACTATTAAGAGAGCCTAAAGTGATCAGGTTAGGAGAGACAATAAATCAAAGCACATAAAACAGATATATGGTTAACCAGCTATAATCAGATTAAAACATATAATTCCCAAAGAAACTTAGATAGAAAAAAAATAGAATTCATAGATTATACATAATGCAAAACCCAAGCTATGGGAAAATTAGTTCATACCTGAAGTAAATAAACTAAAAGAATGATACATAAGCTTCATCTTGCTCTCTACAATGACTAAGAATTAATATAAGGTTTAGAACTGAGCAAGGATGATTTACAAGAGTTATAAGGGTGTATTTATAGGTATAGATAAGCCCTAGGTTGTTTTCTTGGAGAAGAAGACAAGTAATGGACTTCTAGCCCAACTCAAATTCGTAACCCTAAAATATAGAAAATGTAAGATTATGCTGCTAATTTATTTTGGCCATATCTCCTTCAACACTTATCCGTTTGATGCGTTCTTTATATCGAAATCGATCATATCGGAAATATCTATCCATTGGTGCAAACCATTCATCCAAATTCCTATCCAATCTTGAGTTATGATCTCATCTTTGAACGTGGCTGGTGAATTTCAAATTTACTTGGCAGCTTTATCTTTTCCTTTTTAGTATTTGATACCATTATCACTAACTTCCATGCATATCTTCTTTCCATATCTCTTATTCTTGACTTGGCATCTAATTAATATCCATATATATCTTTAAAGCTTCACAATAAATAAACAATTAAACCTAATATGCTCTCAAAATAATAAATCATCAAATCAAGACACGAAATAGGAAAATGCACTAATTCATATAAAAATCGACGATTTAGACTTCTTAAACACTAAAAATGATGTCTCCAACTAATATTAAATCATCACAAATGGGGAGACATCAAGACCCCCAACTCAAAGTTGTATCGTCCCGGTATAATAAAAATAGAAACAAAGGGAAGTCTCCAAATACACACCTAGGTCAATTAAGCACAGTGGGATGGAAGATAGCAGAATATATAGAATAGACTCAAAGCAACTACTCAGAAAAATTCATGTAATAATATTTACAAACTACATACATGCACACTTGTCATATCCACAATCAACACGGTTTGAATTCAAGATCCGATTAGTTTCGCAATGTAAGAAGGAGAGGAACTTTACTCAGTTCACCAAGGAGGCTATAGATTGTTCATCGAACTTCACTAGTATCCAAGGATCCATTTAACTACTCTCTAACGGCTCAATCATTTCTTGATCACATAGCAAAAAATCATAATGTCTTTAAGGTTGTAATGTTGGCTTAGGGACGGTATGATATGTATATTTAGATAATTTAGAGTGAGCTTTTGGCTCTCTCCTCACTAGCCATCAACAAATCTCCCTAGAGCTTGAGTTACTCTCATAAAACGTTTCTCACTCAACCCAATGATTTCTTGATGCACAAAGTAGCATCCCCAATAACCCAATTAAAGAATAAAGATGTTCACATAAAAATTCCTCTTTGCCAGTCCGAATATATATTCTTTTCAAATAATTTTTTTCTTTTTTATAGCTATGACTCTCTTTTTGATGTTCGAGATATCACACTACTTTTTTTCCTCATAATTTTTTTTCTTTTCATGATTTTTATAGCTTTTTTCATTCACTATTACCCCGTCAAGGGGTTACAATATAAACCTGTGAATCATCATCAATATAAAGAACAAAGCACAATTAATAAGCTCATAAATCCCAACCCAATAACAATTCCCGTAATGGTGGACCCAGCACCCCAAACTCAAGCTCTAAAACAACTGTCTATGCATCGCGATTCGAGTGCGGGTCATATGGAAAAGTCATAAAATCTAAAGGATATGGATTATAATGTGGCTAATAAAAAGGCTTTAGAAAGGCTCAGAGGGGCTAATAAGGATATAATATAATAAATTTGGACAGCAAGCTAAAAGACAACAAGGGGCTTACTAAAGAACCGTCTTAATCACTTTCTAAACTATGCAATTTTTTCATTCTCTTACCTTTAGCACTTTCATCAAATGGGATGTCAACTAGCTTGGATCTCACGGCCTACACGCCACTCATGGATTGCTGAGATTGAATATACTTTCTATCGCATTGCTAACTAATCTTTTCTTTACTATCAATGTGTGTTTCCCTGCAAATACTCAAAGCATACAAAATAAAGCAGCTCATAAACATACTACTTTCTATCATCAACTTACTAAGCTTATGCTTTCAAGCTATTAAACACACTCTACATCTAACTCCCATGTATCAAAAATTTTAATTTCTAACTAAAAACAAAAAAATCACAAAAAATGGAGATGAGAGACAATGAATCCCCACACCCCCAGCTTAAAATCGAGGCGTGTCCCCACGACTCGAAAAAGACTCGACAAAGAAATTAAAAGTAGCAGATAAAGCTTTTACATAAATGGTAAGGAAGAAAGAGAACATACTCTCGAGGCTATTGCCTCGCATAACCGACACATGTTGTCCAAATCTTGCTAATTTTCTTACAGGCCAAGTAATGAACTAGTTTGATCAAAGAGTTAGCCCATGAGAGTGACCTACGAATTTAGAATTATAAATAATTTTTACACTCCTATTTACCCATTCTTATCATTATTCATCTCAAGAGAAGGAAAGAGGAGAGGCGAGAAGAAGCAACTTCATCATCTTTTCATTATTCTAATTTTCCTTACTTTTAAAAAAAATATTGTTCAAAAAATTACTAGACTTTATAATACTTAGAAAAAACTTTAATATCTACAATATTAAATTTCTTATTATATAACAAATTAACAAGTTCTAGTAGTTTTTTCTCTATGAATAATATCAAACCAAATTACAAATTTGTATTTTCGTATAATAAAAGGTGATTGACCGAAACGGTTCTTGATACAAATAATTTGCAAGAATAGGTGCACACTAGTTTTAAAAAATAAATTGGACAAAAATGTCACTGGTGACCTCGTGGGTGTGATAAAATAATGATATAAAAAGCACACATACCTCAACAACCACGATTAACTATCTACAAGTGTAAGGGTTGTTACAAGTAACAAGTAAGTAAAATAAGTTTGTTCCTCAGGTATTTAGGTAGTTAGCTTCAAACTCGTGTTCAATACTAGTGTAGAAAATTTGATTAAAAGATAAAAATAGAATGAATATTGTTTTGATTTTTAATATATAGCTAGAATGCAAATAATATAATAGCTTAGGGCCAACAGTACGCACCTATTCTCTATCTGGGTAGGCAAACCCATCAGGATCACTACCACACGCTAGATGAGTATGAACCATTTCAATCCCCCTTCCCGGGTAACAATATAGGAACTTTGCTCAATCTAGAGATATGTTGTCTCAAAATAGAATAAGATAATATAATTCATATGCATTTAGAAATTTGAGTGCTCAAATCAATCAAAATGATTTCCCAAATAATCTAGAATATCAAAATAGCAGTACCAGATCATACAATAAGTAAACTCTAGCTATGGAATATTTAATGCATAATAAAACTAAGAATAAAAAGATTAGAAACAAGGCTAAGCCAAGAATCTAAATACAGTGATCCTAGTGACAGAGATGGAAAGGTGTAGAAATGATGAACTGATACTCTAGCTCTGTTTATTCATTCTCTAGGTCAAATTGCTTCTCCTGGAGAAATTCTGGGTAAAAACCAAGTATAAATGGAAAAAGACATTTTTCTAATGTTAAGAGATGATACTTATAGGTTCGAAAATGTTTCATGGGTCATGGGTTTCATTTAAATGACCTAGCCCATCCTAAAAAATATTTTTCTCTGAGAGTGGACTAGTTCAAGTAACGATAGCTGGGAAATTAATAACATCTTTGTTACAACTTCAAATCACGAACCGGCAGCGGTCACACGTTCCTGACATAGACCTAGTTGTATATATATGGGTTCCATCAAATTATTTGTAAATCTTATGTGGCATCACAAACGCCACCACAACCTACACCACTGCCACAACCACCACTGCCACCACCCACCACCACCACCCACCACCACCACCACCCCACCACCAGTGGCGAATCCAGGAACAAAAATGAAGATATGCTTAATATAAAGGAGGATTTAAAAACAATGAGGAGAGTTAACAAGGTATATTTAATGATAGAAGGAGATTTAACAATAATGAGAAGATTTAACGAGATAGATTTAAGAAAAACGAGGAGATTTAACGAGAAAGATTTAAGAATAACGCCTCAAACATATATTTATAAATAAAGGCGGAAATATATATATATATATACATCTATATTCATAATAGGACATACCTAATTTTGCCTATTTTCCCTCATTCCCCCTTTAGCTCATAAATCCCCCATATAGCTCCTTATCCTTCTCAAAAATTAGGCTTCGTTTGGTTTGTAAAGTTCTATATATTAGAATGAGGGAAAATAGACAAAATTAGGTAAGTCCTATTATGTAATATAAATATGTATGATTTAAAAAAAATTAAAAATTTATCTCACCAAATTTATATTCTTTCTAAAATAAAGAATTATAAGTCTTATTTTTATTTTCTAAATTAAACAGAATGAAATATACTAATAATGCAAATAATATACAAAAATAATCTCATTTGAAACATGAATATTATGATAATGACAATGGAACGTGATATCTTTTTTATCTTCTATAATAATAATAATTTTTCAATTAATTTTTTTTTTGTGACATGAAGACTCAATTAGTAGAATATCTTAATCACCACAGATAAATAAAGCCTTATCATCTTTTGGTAAACCTTTTAAAATACAAAGATAGTCATTAGAAAAATAAAAAAAATGAATAGAATAGATTGAGCAATGTTTCCCTCAAAGGGTCTAATTTACAAAATGAGACCCCTTATGCAAAGATATTATAAATTGAAGACCCCTAAAAACATCAAAAAATCGGAGGCCCGAAACGGTCGCCTCTTCAACCTACCCTCAGGACCGGCCCTAGGCCTTCCCAGTATAATTTACTTACTATATTGATTCATGACTTGAATTGATAATATATTCTTTAGGATTAAGGGACCAAATGTTGAATATGATTAAAATGAACCTTAACCCTCAACCTATTAACCATAACCTCAACTTCTTAACTATTATTTCTTTAACCTTAACCCTAACCTTGACCTTAAATTTAACCTTAACCTTAATCTTAACCTAAACGTTAATCATAACCTTAACTTTAACCTTACACCTTAAACCTTAAACCTTAAACCCTAATCTTCATCTTCATCTTAACCTTTAATTTAATCTTAACGTCTAAACATATATATCCTTAAACCTTACATCTTAAACATTAAACATTAAACCTTAATCTTCATCTTCACCTTAACCATGACTTTAAACTTAACCCTTAACCCTTAAATCTTTAACCTTAACCCTTAAACCGTAAACCTTAAACCTTAAACCTTAAACCTTAAACCTAAAACCTTAACTTTTACCTTAACCTTCACATATATCTTAACTTTAAACTTAACCTTAAGCATAACCTTAACCTTGATGTTGAAACTTAACCTTAACCTTGAAACTTGAACCTTAAATCTTAAACCTTAACTTTAACCTTAAATCTTACACCTTAAACTTTAAACCCTAATCTTCATCTTCATTGTAACCTTAAATTTAATCTTAACACCTAAACATTTATCCTTAAACCTTACATCTTAAACATTAAACCTTAAACCTTAATCTTTATCTTCACCTTAACCTTAACTTTAAACTTAACCCTTAAACCCTAAAACTTAATCCTAAAACCCTAACTTTAACCTTTACCTTCACCTTTATCTTAACTTTAACCTTAACCTTAACCATAACCTTAACCTTGACGTTAATACTTAACCTTAAACTTGAGCCTTAAACCTTAAACCTTAACCTTAACTTCAACCATGACCTTGAACCTTAAACCTTAAATCTTAAACCTTAACTTTAACCTTAAGTCTTACACCTTAAACCTTAAACCCTAATCTTCATTTTCATCGTAACCTTACCCTAAACATTTATCCTTAAACCTTACATCTTAAACATTAAACCTTAAACCTTAATCTTCATCGTCAACTTAACCTTAACTTTAAACTTAGCCCTTAAACCTTTACACTTAACCCTTAAACCCTAAACCTTAAACCTAAAACCTTAACTTTTACCTTTAGCTTCACCTTTATCTCAACTTTAACCTTAACTTTAAAAATAACCTTAACCTTGATGTTCAGACTTAACTTTAACCTTGAGCCTTAAACCTTAAACCTTAACCTTAACTTTAACCATGACATTAAACTTAACATTTAACCTTAAACTTTACCTTAAAAATTTAACTTTACACCTTAAACTTAACCTTAACCTTAACATTTAACCTTAAACTTTACCTTAAAACTTTAACTTTTAAATCGTAAACTAACATTAACCTTAACTGTAACCTTACTATTAAACTTAACCTTAAACTAATCCTTAACCTTAACCCTCAATCCATTATCATTTTGCTAGCAAAGCTCGGGCATGGAGAACTCTTATGTTCAGGAATATCTCAAGTTCCTCACTTCTACTAGCAAGTGAGTATTAGTACATTTTTTATTCTTTTGCTTTCGTCTTTTTCCTCACTAATTAAACGTGAAATCAACATGGAAGAGTTGAAAGGAATTAAGGGTATTAAAGTGAAGAGAGCTACTTATATTCTTGAATTACGTGAAGATTCTCCTAATCCATTCAAGTCTGTAAGGTCTATATTTTTCTTTTGTATTGAGATGGATTATGGATGATAGTTTTTGTTGTTTGTTTTTAACAGCTTGACTATTTGGAAAAAAATTGGTAAATCTGCGAAGTAGGTATTATTTTAAACTTAGGTAGTTACTTTTTAACGTTGTTAGTATCAGAAATGTTTAATTTTTGAGTGATGTTAAAAAGAGAATCTCTTAATGGTTACAGTTGAAAATTATGATGAAAAGGATAGTTGGAGATCTTTTCAGTTTTTTGTAATAATTTCATATGTTTTTTGTAACCAGGGATATATAAAGTAAGGACAGTCGGAGATTTTTTACTTTTTTGTAATCACTTCATACGTTTTTTGTAACTAAGGATATATGAAGTAAGGACAACTAGAAATCTTTTCAATTTTTTTTGTAATAGCTTCATATGTTTTTTGTACACAAGGATATATGAAGTGCTTTTGTGATTAATTCATAAAATCACTTCATATATCTGCATTTTATCCCACAAAGGCCAAGGTGTATGATATGAATGTCATGTAAATCTTTAATATTGCCTTTGGGAGGAAAATGCTTTTAATTGAAAAAAAAAAATTGTATTATATATGTCGCAAAAGTTTTGATTCAACTATACACGCGGAAGAATTGTTCATCTCAACTGTAAAGAGTTAGATAAAAACTAGATTTTGCACTAAACTGTATCAGTTGAATGTTAATATTATGGTGATAATTTGCAGAAAGAAGGAGATGTAAATGCAGCGGATCATACAAGTCAAACAAAACACTGGCGTGCAGTTTGAGGTGTAGTTCAAATTGCTGAGCTTTTAGTACAAGGAGGTGGCATGTAAGATTTGGGTTTGATTGATTAGTGTTTCTAATTTTGGGTGAAATTCTTCATTGGTACATGTATTATGGGAAATGGCCAAATGTATTGCATCGTTGGTCCCCGTTCATATTCTTACTGTTGAAATGTGATAAACCGTTTCAACTGTCTCCGTTTTCAAATTGGAAAATCTACAGGGATTAGTGGTACAACATAAATTGAATAATGTGTTTCATGTAGCACTACTTGAGGAATCAGGTTTTTATGGAATGATAAATGATGTTCAAGCAGAGCCAAAATGGGGTTGTGGTTTCATCGTATTTTATTAAGAATGAGGTGAACCGAGGAGCAGTTAAGTGCCAGATGAGATGGAGAATTCATAATTTAAAATAATGCTAGGTTTTTCAGTTGGTCATAGTGAACAAGTGATATATTTTTCAGTTGGTCATTCCACAATAAAAAAAAATCATAATGTTTCATTAAGTTAGGGATGGCTTATGTTCCACTTTTTTTTTTAATTCATAGTAACTCTATGGGGAATTTTGTGGTTGTTATTCTTTTTTTTTTTCTAATGTGGAATTGGGTGGAAACTCACTAGAGAAAACACAAAAAAGGTCATTTTTTGATTTGTTTGGTTTTTCTTCTTAATTTCTAATTTTAATGTACTTCTAGACATATTTCATGTTATTTAAAATAGAAAATTATATACATTTTGTAAAATGTCACATATATTCGTGGATTTTTTAAAAAGATTTTTAAATAAAATCTGAAAAAATGTAGGATCAAAGGTAAAATACGGTGGTTAAAGAAAATTTTCATGTTCTTCATATATCACTTAAGGATTTGAGAATCGTCAATATTTTTTGTTTTATATGTAATTCGTTTTAGCTCAATTCAATCATCGACCTTTCTTATTATTGCGTAACTTTTTTCAATCATCGAAGTGCCTTAAGGCACGGGTAATACCTAGTCTATATAATAAAGCAGAATGAAACCTAACTCTCCCTATTTATCCTCAAACTTCCCCATTCATCTCATAATTCCCCCATTTGTCTCATAATTCCCCCATTCATCTCATAATTTCCTCATTTTTCTTCTTTATTTTTATTTTACATATCCTATAATCATTTGAGAAAAAAAAAAATTTACCCATAAATCCCCAATCAAAACGTAGCATCGTAGAACAAAAATATATTCTTAAATTTTATATTTAAAAAAATATATTTAAAAATTTTACATTTGTACAAGAATACGTTATACATTTCTGTTGGATTTAATAAAAAAAAATTAAAAAATATAAGACAAATGGAATTTACATGGGTTTAAGAAAAAAGTTGTAAAAAAAGAAAATACAAATAATTTAGTAAACAATAAAATATTTTCTATATTTGTATTTTGATATAAAAATATTAAAATAATTGATAATTAAATAATTAAAATACTACTAAAGTTTATAATTACTATTTGTGCATTTGGTATATCTATATTTTTATTATAAAATCGTAAAATCCTATTTATTTTTTGTTAATAAACTAAAAAAAGAATCTGAATATTTTAATTAGTAATCGTATTACTATTTGAGTAGTTTGTAGATAATATTTTCCATTTCGAATACTCACTTTTAAAAAATATAGCATAAAAATATTTACATATAATTTTTTCTATTCATAGTTATTTTCTGCAGGCTAAAACAAAAAATACAATGGACACACTCGAAATGCTAACTAAGACTATAACAAATTCATACGATGAATATGGTGAAATCGATAATATAACCCTTTTATGGACTGAATTCACTGACGAACCAATGAATTCAACTAAATCTGTGCTTGATCACATTAAACGAAAGTAAGAAAGTTATTATTCCTTTAGGAGTAGTACAAACGTTCCTTTAGATCTGCCCCTTGCTATATGTCATAGTTGCCACGCTTCCTCAAGATTGGCCAATAACGAATATTCTACCTTTACTAAAAAATATGGATTAACTAGAAGATTTGAAAGTTTTACTTGATGATATTGAGTTTACGATGCTAGCAAATTTAACCATTGCTAACATGGAGCAGGGTACCTTATATTCGAATGGTTGTTATTTATCAATGTGATAGGTTTTTGGGAGTGGATTTTAATAAATTAGTCTAGATTCGACAATAAATTTATGGTATTGATTTGCTACTTTTTCATGAATAATCGTTTTTAGAGAGTCATTTGTAATAAATTGTTCTTGATTCGATAATAATTGTATTGTATTGGAGAACTACTTTGTTATGTATTGAAATAAATTAGTTGAACTTATTAAAATTATACTTACGTGTGTCGTATTTCAGTATATGTATTACTAGATTAATTGTTTCATTTGTATAACATGTAATATAGATTTATCGTTTTATTTACCAAATGTTAATAAATCCTCACATTTTCAGATGATTGTACTATCAAATGACGAGCGTATCGAATAACAAAAACAAGGTCTCAAAAATGAGTGCATCCTGGGTCCAATCGAATGCAAAAGTTCACAGGCCTCAAGTAAGCCTATAATTTGACTTTATGATCGAATACGTGTATTTCTTCTTGATGTTGAACAAACAACACCTAATATTGTATACCCTGAAGTTTCGAAATAATGTATATTATAAGTAAACACACAACACGAATGTCATTATATTGTAACTAATACATAATTGATATTATTATACAGGTTTCGCAGAAAAATAAAAGAATCGAAATGACTATCTACACAACTCGCGCAATAAACCGTGCTCCAATTTTGAAACAAAATCCACAACTCATGAATTGGAACTTGGTTGTGGAAAATCGATTGATAAGAGAACATTTACAACTTCAAAGGGAAGCGAAAGATAGGGATGCAGATATAAACATTGATCGACTTAACAGTGCACAAAGGCGCGCATACGATAAGATTGTTGATTCCGTGTTTAATAGTAAAGGTGTAACTTTCTTCTTGAATGCAGGTGCTGGAACTGGAAAAACCTTTTTATACAATACGATATCAGCAAAATGTCGGAGTTTGGATTATTTTGTGATTAATGTAGCTTCGTCAGGAAACGCATCTTTGTTATTGATTGGAGGTCGAACTGCACATTCCACATTCTCGATACCACTGAATATTGTGGAAGATTATATTTGTCATATTTCTAAACAATCCCTCCAGGCTGAGTTGATACAAAAAAAAAAAGTCTCATAATTTGGGATGAAGTTCCGATGCAACATCGAAATTGTGTTGAGGTTGTTAATCGAACGTTACAAGATATACATGAAAATGAGAAGCCATTCGGGGGCATCACTGCTGTTCTCAGAGGTGATTTCTGACAAATTTTACCTGTTGTACCAAAAGGTGTACGCGAACAAATAGTCGGAGCCTCATTAAGACGTTCTATACTTTGGAGAAAAATTCACGTGCTTACATTAGATGTTAATATGCGTCTCAACGACTCAATTAGCGGGAACTCTGATTTTGCCGACTTCCTACTAAAGGTAATTTGAATGACTCTAAATTTTTTTATACTCATAAATTTAAGTGTTTGTTAATCATTTAAGATTGGCTCTAACTCAGAAGAATTAATGGAGATCCCAACAATAATGTGCAAGTGCACAAATTTGAACAATTTGATATCAACCACATATCCTAACTTGCATGACCTTGAAACTGTAACTAACACATATCTCAATGAACGCACCATACTGTCCGCGAGAAATGATGATGTTAGTGAGATCAACAATCTTGCACTTAAGATTTTTCCTGGAATACAGAAGACGTATCTAGCAGCTGATAATATAGTTGAAGAGGATCAAGTAAATAAATCTATAACATCTCGATATCCAAATGAGTATTTAAACTCATTGAATTCAAGTGGGTTACTTCCATTCAAATTGGAATTAAAAGTGGGTGCTCCTATCATGTTGTTAAGAAATATTGCCCCGGAGGATGGATTGTGTAATGGCACGCGGTTAATGGTTGTCAGATGTTCAACACGTGTTATTGAAGCCCGTATTTTGAATGGAGATAAATCCGGTAATTTGGTATTCATTCCAAGAATATCATTGACGCCTTCTGACTCGGAAATACCCTTTGTGATGACAAGGAGACAATTTCCTGTACTTTTAGCCTATGCCATGACCATCAATAAATCACAAGGTCAATCTGTGAAATTCGTTGGGATCGATTTGCGAACACCAGTATTTAGTCATGGACAATTGTATGTTGCATTATCAAGATGTACGAGTTATGATCGCATAAGTGTACTTCTTCCCGATAGTGAACAAACAACAACTAATATTGTATATCCTGAAGTTTTAATATAATGTTTATTATAAGTAAGCACACAAGACGAATGATCATATATGTATTTTCGATTCTGTTTCTTTTTAATTTTTTCGTATTTCAACTTCTTTATCAGTTGTTTGATAAATTATACACATATTTATGTTCATTTGAATTTTATAATATATTTTTTTATAATTTCTGTATAACACACTATCTATAATTTCACTCTTTACATATTTAATACCAAAAATCATTCTAATTTTTAAACAATTCATATGTATCAACAGTAAATGAACAAGTAACTGGAATATTATTTTTTGGAGTGCCTTCAGGCACGGGCTATACCTAGTATATATATATCATAATTTGTAATACAATACAAAAAATAAATTAACAAAAAAAGTAAAATTTTCCATCTATCCTTTTGCTATGTATAAATATAATTTATCATTTTTACTTTTGTTAAAAATTTGTTAACGTATAAAATTAAAATTTGTGCATTGCATAAAAAATTATAAGAGTAATAATAATTGGTTAATATTATAAATAAAAAATTATATTAAAAAATTTAAATTAATAATTAGAAAAAGGTCCATAATTGTTGTATATTTCAATATATTTGCTAATAAGATTAAATTATTGAACAAAAGAATTACTATCTATAAAAGTTTTTTTTAGGGTAGGCTTAAACTCATCAATTATTTGTATAGATCAATCATTGCCCACCATCATCACACTACCACCACAACGACCCCACCAACAACACCAACACCACCGCACCACCACCACCACCAACATTTTTTTTAATTCTAGCACCACCAACGACCACTGCTGCCGCCACCACCATCTTTAGTTGGATATTCTTATCGTGCATCACCAGTGGTCACTCTACCGCAGTCAAAATCTATCTAATTTTTTTCACATGGAAAATTTATTTTTCACAATAAATAATAATACCATTGTTAAAATAGTGAATTTTTTGTTTTGAACAATTAAATTCTTGTTTCAAAAAATTAATTTTTTATTCGGAACAATGAAATTCATGTATGCATAATAATTTTTGTATTTCTAAGATCAGAACAAAGAATTCGTTGTTCTAAACAATGAATTTTATGTCTGCGAAAAAATAGTTCGCCGGGAAAATGATGAAGTACTTTTTTTTGTCAAAAAGATGTTGAAGTACATGGTTGCGGCAACAGTGGCCGGATGTAATTATGGAAGAATAATTTTTTTTTAAAAACTGGTTGATGGTGGCGGCAGTGGTTGAAATTTAATACAAAAAAATTAAATATATAATAATAATAATAATAATAACTCGGCCGGAGATGGTGGTTGTGGTGCTGGTGGTGGAGGTGGCTGCGGCGATGGTCGAAATTCCTTTCAAAATAAAATGACCAGAGGTGGTGGTCGGAATTTTTTAAAAAATAAATAAATAAAACTGGACGGAGGTGGTGGTGATACCTGAAATAAAAAAAAAAGGTTGGTGGTGTTGGTTGCACCGGTGTTTAGATGTGGTTAAAAAATTAATATAAAAAAAATTAGCAGTTAGTGATAGTGAGGTGATAATGGTCGGATGTGGTGGTGGCCGGAGAAGGTGGTGGTCCATTATTTTGTTTAATATTTAAAAAAAATATTATATCAAAATAAAATATAATAGTTAAAATAGGAGAAGTTTACCTATAGAAAGATAAATAAGATGTATTTTACACATATTTAGTTTAGTGAGTAGATTCTTAATAAAGTAAATTATTAAAAACTTTGTTAGATTGTTTTGACTAAAAATCTTAT
Organism: Nemophila menziesii; assembly: GCA_029959085.1. Taxonomy (NCBI): domain Eukaryota; kingdom Viridiplantae; phylum Streptophyta; class Magnoliopsida; order Boraginales; family Hydrophyllaceae; genus Nemophila; species Nemophila menziesii. The sequence goes on along the minus strand of JARWIR010000016.1, from coordinate 3,377,680 downwards.
ATAATAAAGTATTTTTAAAATTCTAAAATTAGCTACATAATTATTGGAAGACCATAAATAAGTATCAGACAATATAGTAATAAACTAAATAACAATTATCAATTAGGCAGTTTATGTATGAAATAATTTTATTTGATCGATATTATGTATGAAATTTGTATATTATAGAATATCTTTATATATTTATATATATTTTTATTTTTTATATTTTATTCAGATTTCGAATTATCCGTCGTATGATTGCAAGAAAAACAAATCTTAACAGATAATCCAATAGTTACCTTTTGGATAACCGAACCCTCATAGATCTCGGACCGATTATCCATTAATTACATTTAACATTTTGCTTTACCCTCTTTAAAGGTTGAAGAAATAGCAAGGCTCTGACAAGTTAAGCTACCCCAACTGGTTATATCCTTATTCACCTTAGTTATACCATATGTGTCTTGACTACGAGTGAAGCAATTCTTACAATACCTTTTTCTGTTCTTTCTTGTGTCGAAAGTTATTGAATTACGATCCTAGTAGGAACTTTAGTGATTTGAAATTACCAAAATAAGAAAAATTAGGATATCTGGGAGTAACAAAGGCGTTCCAAACAAATAGTACGATCCGTTAGATTGTACAATCTTTCAATCTTCATCACAAAACTCGAAAATCAACCAACCACTTGACTGTATTCTCATATCTCATTTTACACCTGACCCTTTTTCAGAATTTGTTCCATGTCTCTCATATCCAAAAGTTCATCGGCTACGTGCCTCATAAAAGTAATTATGAACGTTTCCTCAACCGTCATTACAACGCTCGGAAGTAATTGCATAAATTCTCCATCCTTAGTTGGAAGAAATTCTAGCTTCATTCCTATTGAGAGATCTCGATTTTGCATCGAGGAGCTCCTAATATCCTTCCTCCGTTACCAACCATTTGGGATATACCTTGGTTTGCCAAATCCGCAGCTGAATCACCGGCCTTGATCATGGGCACTCGGGTGATTGTCTCACGCAAATCAATCATATTTTTTTACTATCTCCATTCCATAATAATAGTCTTTTTAGAGTTTTTCAAACTCATTAAGGAACCTAAAAAATAGAAAAATTTAGTTTAAAATGATTAACCTATTCCTAATTATAAGAGAGAGAAAATTAAATATTGAGGTTATTGTTGATAACATCCTCATTAAGCTCTCTAATTATTTTTTTATGCCTTCAATAATTTATTTTATAAAAAAATGCCTAATAAAGTAATTATTTATAGAAAACATCACCTTTATATTTTTCATACCTTTACTACCCTTATTATAAAATATATTATTTTATTTTAATATAATATTAATTTTAGAGATAATTCCCAATTAATTACAATTGCTCACTTTTCATTCTCAAAAAAAAGGAAGGAAGAAATTATTTCCTACTTACTCACAAAAAAGTAACTTAATTCCCAATTAATTACTTTTGGCATTTTTAGCTTCCATTTTTACCCCTTATAAATACCTACTTTATATCTTAATTAATTCATTAATGCTGAAACCCTAACATTTAATAATTCATTTTTTTTCTTAATACATTCAATGCTCTCCAACAAGTCAACACCGTAACTAACTTCTCTCTCACCTTCTTCTCTCTCGCGGAACGCTCAAGCTGATTCTCACTCGCTGCTTCAAATTAATTCCTAATTTCTCGTCATTATTTCTATAATCATTCATATATATCGTATTACTACTTCACACGGTATGATTTTTGTTAATTCGCCGTATTTTTTCCTTAATTTTTTATGCGTTTAATGGTTGCTTTTTTGATAATATGAGTTGCTGATGATGATTTGATTTTCGAATTTGATTTTTATCGTGTTTTATCTCGTCATTAACTCTGTATAATTCATTTGTTTCATGCTGTTTGTTACATTTATGAATTTTTTTTATCTTTATTGTATTTCACAGTTAAATTGTGATGTTTTGCTTATTACTTTGTCTTTAAATTTCATGTTTTGATTTCGTATAGTTGTTATACACTACCTTTTTGCTGATTCCACTGTTACTTCACATTTAGTATTGTATAATTTTTTAATTTTTTGCTGTCGTTATTCTTATTTTTTTGCAGGTAGTTCATTCATCGTGTTTTTTTAGTTGCTTTGCTTCACTATATGTGTGTTGATTCACTGTAAGAATTGTGTTTATATGAGGTGTTGTTATCACAATAGATCATTTTCTATTTACTTTCTCTGGATTATCTTGATGTTTATAGCTTTATATCTACCTATATGTCTTTGTCATGAAAATTTATAAAACTTTATGCTAATTGCGTGTTTTGTTTGAGTATGAACACTTTAGGGACCTATAGTGAAATTAGATTCTACAAATCCTCCACATGTTAGTGTATATGTTTGATTATCTACATGAACATATTATATCGTTTATATTACGATTTTTGTATAAGAGTTGCAATCTACTGGAATATTTATGTATCGATCTCCCGTAATTTAACACAGGGACCTATGATGCAATTATAAAAGTGTTTGTATGCTTCATATCGTTATTTTCTGCGTTTTTGTTAGTTGCAGGGTGCAATATTTTGTGTTGCATGAACACAATATTTTGGAGATTGTGTCTTGCTGCAACACATAACCCTCATGTTTTGTGTATATTTTTTTTAATTTGTTTATTTTTTAATTTTGTCACGCTATGTTAGTTGCATACTGCGTCTTTTGTGAGTTGCATGCACACAATATCGAATGCTTTTGTCTTGCTGCAAATCTGCAACACACAATTGCTACGTGTGTTATAAGACTTTTTCTGTCCTACTGACTTCTTACCTTTTCTTCTGTGTTTTTTGTTTTTTTTCTTTGCAGATGTCTTCTCCGCTCATGGTTATCTTTCAGCTTGGGCAGATTTAGTCCGTCCAACGATTCGAGCTTTTCAATTGTCTAGGTTCCGTGGTTAGCTTTGTCGCTTCGAAATGGCCATGTCTCGATTCCAACTACATCTCACATCATTACTCAATCGGAGAGTCGGGACTATTGTTGTTAGACTTCGACGATGCTTATTGCAACATGCTCACTATGTTGACCATCAATCCAGTCTCGAGATGACCCAACCGCACTTGTCACTGTGACGGTTCTCAAAAGCAACAGATGGGACACTTCCTTGCACAGTGTTGGCCAATGTTTTTACGGTGGAGCCAAAGATTTCCGCTACACACTGTGGAAGTACGCTAGTGAGGTTGGATTCGAGTTTACCCTCTAATGTAATTGTGTTGGCCGAATAGGCGCGCATTGTGTCCATTCTAAATCTTCTGGATGTTTATGGAGAGTATATGCAGCTGTCCAAAAGTCAACTGGATACTTTTATATTAAGAAGTTTGTATCAGAACTTTTTATTATGAATCGTTTAATACCACTTGACTGTTTGTGATTTTGATTTTTTATGTAATGGATCCTTAACTTTCTGAATCAAACATTATGTTATGTTATGTATTGTTTTGTGTGTTGCAGCTTTCCACAATATGTATTCTTTTGTGTTGCAGCTTTACACAATTTATGTTATTGTGTGTTGCTATAACACACAATTCTACTAATCGTATACCTATTGTCATATTACCTATTGTGTCCTAAATATGTACTGTTTTGTGTAGTGCAGCTTTCCACAATATGTGTTCTTTTGTGTTGCACCTTTACACAATTTGTGTTCTTGTGTGTTGCTGTAACACACAATTCTACTAATCTTATACCTATCGTCAGAATACATATGATTATGACTTGTAATAACACACAATCTTACATGCACAAACATTAACATTTTGTCATTTTTTTTGGTAATGTTTTTTGTGTTGCATCTTTACACAATATTGTTTGTTTTTCTGTTGATAGAACACACAATTCTATTGAGTTAGAATTGCTTATATAGCTACCTCTGCTGACTTTTTTTTTGTATGTATTTACTTATTTATTCATTTAGTTTTTTTTCTCCTGTTTATTGATTGTGTGTTGCATCAACACACATTCATATTGATTATGACTTGCATAAACACACAATCTATCATGCATATTATGTTATTATTAATACTGCTTTATTGTTGTATACGATGCTTATTTATTGTTGTGATTTGTTGTTTATTATAATGGTTTAATCTTGATTTAGTGTGTTTTTTGTAATACACATCTTAGATATTTTTTTCTGGTTATTTGTTTTTTTGGTTCTTTTTGTGTTCTTGGAACACATAACTCGTGCATTGTGGGTTGATGCAACACATACATAGGTTGCTGAAATACTTAACACATACAACTTTTGATATGCTGGAACGCAAAACAAGTCAAAAAGATACAGATAATATCATTTAACCAAATTTGTCACAAAACAATTCAAAAACATAAACATAATATCATTCAATCAAATTTGTCACAATCCTTCAGTTATCCTCCTCTTACGCTTTGCTCCTGACTTTTTGTTCTCAACCTTCAGACTCTTTAGAAGTCGGGGCAGCCTAACACGTTCATCCTTTGTCTCTCCGGCTTTTGTCTTTTCCATAACTGTATATGTATAAAGATAAGATTATTACTAAAAAACCAAAATAACATTGAATGATAAAAACTGATGAACACATCAAATTCATGAGTTGTGACTTGCTGCAACACAAAATATGTGTTACACATACACACATTTTGTTTGATTGTGTGTTTAGGTAACACACAACATTCCATTTATCATATCCAGATTATCAAATATGTTCAAACCACTGTAACCACACCATATTGACTAACATCTACTCGTTTTGACTTACTGCAACACAAAATAGGTGTTTCATATACACACAATTTTGTTTTTCTGTGTGTTACTGTAACACACAACATTTCATTTATCACATCCAGAATATGCAATATGTTCAAACCACTCTAATCATACAATATTGACTAACAACTACTCGTTTTGACTACCTGCAACACAAAATATGTGTTTCATCTTATCACAAATGTCCATATATATGTCATAAGTACTTGTGTGTCATGAATTGATCTATCCAGTAATTTTTGTGTTACTATTACACACACATATTGTGTTTGTGTGTAGCTGTAACACACAATAATGCATCTATCATATCAATCTACGCAAGCACTCATGAACACATGCTCAATTTACACATACGCTTGAGTTTCTACTCTATAATACTCAATTCCACACAAATTAATTGTCTATACACTTGATTATCAATTTGCGGTTGTATATACGATATAAAAACAAACAAATTACTCAGTTTCACAAACAAATCGCAACTATTCACATTAAACATGAAGATTAATAAATATTCGATTAAAATACTCTGTTAACACCAGAACATGTTGTAAATCCAAATACGAAACACAATAGAAGCATAATCGAATAAAAAATTGCTGAAATAATTACAATCTGATGTTATAATTCTTCATTCATACCTAGGGTTTCAATGTCGATTCTTTAACCGTTGAATAAACTTGTATCTGCTTCGATTCTTCTACTTGTTTCAGTGATTCCTACTTGATGTTGCAGTTATTATGATAGTGTAACAATATATGATAGTGATTCTGAGTTCGGCTATGGTTTATTGAATTTAATGGCAGCGAGAGAGAGAGAGAGAGTTCTAGATCGTGTGTGTGAGTGCGTGAGTTTTGTGTGTGTTTTAGTGTGTGCAGTTATGAACAATTTATTATTTATACTATTTTCATTATCTAATATTATTATTTATTTTATTTGTTTGTGTATTATTAAGCTAAAAGGGTATTATGGTAATCGGTTTAAAATTTGTGCTTAATTGGGAATTAACTCGAACTTGTAATTAACTGGGAATACTTACGCTCTCCGCGTAATTAACTGGGCGTTGTCCCTTAATTTTAAATATTAAACAAATAATAGGGTAATTCTTTCTTCACCACAACAACAACAACCACCACCACAACCACCATGTATGTAACCACCACTACATCTACCACAACTATCACCACCTCCACCACCACCTACTACTACTAATTCCATCACACGCGCGCGTCCGTGAAATTTTTTTAAAATCGTCATAACTAATTCAAAAAAAATCAGAGAATCAAAAAATTTGTATTTTTGAATAAAGCAAATTAATATTTACGTCTATGAATTTTTTTTATTTTTTTGAATTTTTTTATTTTTTCACAGACACGGAATTCCATGTTTTAAACCGTGAAATAAACATGAAATTCCATGTTTTAAACATGAAATTTCATGTTTAAAACATAAAATTTCGTGTCTGCGAAAAAAAAAATCGAAAAAATTCAGAAAATTCCGAAAAAAATCATAGACGTAAATATTAATTTGATTTATCCAAATATAATTTTTTTTTGATTTTTTTTATTTTTTTAGAATTAGTTATGACGATTTTAAAAAAAATTCACGGACGCGCACGTGTTTATTAGTTTTTGTTTTGTTTTGTTTTTTAATTTTTTTTTTTAATTGTTAATTATAGGGGTAATTTGGGATGAGGTTGTTTTCAATAAAGTATCTTATTCTAGGTACATTTTTCTAAATAAGTTTTTTAATAGGCATCAATCAACAATTGGCTCTTAAATATTTAGTTAGTGAAAGATTTTAGAAAGATGGTAGAATAGGAAAAAATCATTTATTATGTATTGGACTTTTACAAAATGACATATATAATTGAATAAATTTTTTTGGACTAAAAAGACTATTATTATGGAATGGAGGTACTATTTGCAAGGTAACCATTTAAATTCTTAATAGAGTTGATAAGAGTTGGTTTCCGACCAAAAAAAAAAATAAGAGTTGGCGGCTTAGAGTAACCACGGAAAAAACTAGATTCACATTAGTAAATCTAGCTTTTTGCTCTTGCGGATCAGATGATTCTTACCCTGGATTTGTAAAACGTGGTTTTCTTTAACTGAATCCGTGTTGCCTCTCTCTTTTCTGTAGTGGTATGGCACAACTATACACGAACTACGCTTCTACATCGTCGAGTTTCAATTGCGACTATAAAAAAACCGATGCAGAGCCTTGCAACACTAAGCGACATGATCCCACCCTTCTTGGTTGTCCCAATGGGTTTTACCAGTGCCACACTAGTGTCTCTGCTGCCTTTAAAAATACTTTCTCCCCATAAGCCTGCCTACCCATGGTCTGAGATAATGAGAGCCTCAAGTTTTCAGGCGACATATCAATGGTTTCTTGGCAAAATCTACAAGTTAAATCTCTGAAGAGAGAGATGGGGAGGAGCTTTGAATCAGAGTAGATTGACTCGACAATTAAAAGTTACTCATGGGTAGAAACTACAAGACCTATATCTTCTCTCTAAATCTCTCAATACGGTGAAAACATAAGTTTCAATAGACAAAAGCACTTTAAAAACCATCTTGTCTTTCACAAAGGCTTGAATCAAAAATCCAGACCTGGTAATCATGATAGATCAAGTAATCAACTAAAAGTTACTCAAGAGTCCAAGAACCGGGTCTTCTATTTGAATCTCTCAATACGGTAATAACATAAGATTCAACATATAGAAAGGACTTTAAAGTTGGTACATCATCATGTCAACATAATAAATATATTCCATAAACAAGAGACTTTGACAGAAGAGTTGTTTTCAATTTTCAAACACATGCACACATCACCATTTACATAAAGTCGTGATAACTATTTAACAAAGTAAAAAAACCCTTAGTTCCAAAATATATTCTAGACACATTACATAACTCCAAGTCCAAATTTAGTAACTGACATACATTCTCCAATTGGTCAAAGCATATAATCCTATAAGCAAGGTTAGATCAAAAGGCCAAGCAGACACAAATTGAGAGAAATTAATTTAAATTTTGCTAATCATGCCATGCAAATTCTCCTTTTCTTTCTCTTAAGCTTCTTCTTCTTCTATACTCAACTTCTGCATCTGAATTTGATGAACCAAGCTGATGATATTTCCTACTCATTCTCGAACTTGTCATCTTTGAAAATATATCATCATCATCACTCAAAGCATAGTTATTACCCTTTTGCTGTTTCTCTGTTAAACAGTAAAAAAGTAAATAAAGTCTCTTATTACGGTAAAAACAAGACAATGGGAGATTTAATTTACCTTCAACACCTTGGGATGAAACTCGAACTTTTGGTAAAAGTTTCTGCACGTTTTCTGAATTCTGTACATCATCTAATATGTTTTCCTCATGTTGTTTATTTGAGGTAAAGGGTGTAATAGTAAATGATTCTTCAAGTCCATCAGATATTTCAACATATTGAGGTGTGGTCACTATTTCATCAGCACTAAACCCAAACGAAGCTCGATAAGCTTCGATCTCTTCAACATCTTGTTTCAATGGTTTATTACTACTACTTTGTCTATTTTGATGTACATTTCCAGCATCTGATTCTCGAGAAACACTTAATCTTCCACCAGATTGAGAAAACGAAGAGGGGTCTAAATAGAATTGAGCGAAAGTAGCGGGGCAAAAGAAATTAGAATCTTGAGGAGATTTAGCAGGTGAACCAGGATAAAGTGAATAAGTAGCTTGAAGATCATTATAATGATAATTATTAGTCTTTCCATTACTAGATGAAAGAAACTGAGCGTAAGGTACATCCGGTGAAGAAGGGGTGGTTAAATGGGCTGATTCCGGTGGTGGTGTAAGTGGTGCAGTTGATGGTTCGGTGGTGAAAGTGGAGAAAACAGGCGGTGATACGAGTTGCATTTCATGAGCATAAGGACCTGTTGCAAACATACTTGAAGAAGGTCCACCTGGTGAGTTAGCTGATAAGAAACAACTCGGTGATTGAGCTGTTGATTGAAGAGCTGAGTTTGAGAATGAAGCTGGTGAAGAAGGTGGAGCTAATAGAGATGGACCTAAAGCTGTTGTTGTATGGTTGTTTAATCCAGCTGAACCTTGGTGGGACCCACCGTTTGCTTGATTTGCTGATGAATTTGCTTCTGGCATACGAGATGCAGGTACAATTCTTTTTCCCCCTTTTTGTTTCCCAAAACATGATAATCCACCCCAGCATCCTCCCCATCTTTTTCTCTACAAAAATATCAAGGATCTTCAATTATAACCTAACCCTAGAGAATTCTTTTCGATCATATTAACCAATAGGAGCAAACGGGACTCTAATGCAACTAATTTAATAATGCATGGCTAAGATGTATCCGTAAAAGAGATTATTACTAAACTATCAACTATTAATTTTTTTCCATTGGAACTAATTAAGTATTCTTATGTGCTAATACGCAGCTACACACATTAAAATAAAGGTGTACAAAATGATCTATAATTTCCCCTTTCTGTTAGAATTAAAAATACGCAAATGGAAATGGAATAAAATTAGATCTAGAAGTAAGGTGTTGGTAAATGTAGCTTTTAAATTTAAGTGTGATATAATCAAATACTGCTATCATCAGCCTAGATCAGATTAGATCAGATCCGTTCAATTAAATGAATTAGCTAAAACTAAAGTACTCAAAATGCGAAACGGATCTGACCTATTATACATATATATACAGTTAACACACACTAGAAAGTAAATAAAAGCGAAAAAGAAAAAGAAATGAGCAGATCTGAAAAGTAGAAATTTAGTACCGAAGGTCGCAATTGCTGTTGATGTTGATGATTAGTAGGCGGTTGTGGCGGCGGAGGTGGTGGTGGATGGAATCTAATCTGGTCTGACGCCATTTTCTTCTTCTTTTCAAAGACCGTGGACTATGGAGTGTAAAACTACTAATAGATACTATAATATTTACTTTTGTTTCTTATTTTTTCGATGTTTGATTCAATGGTGTTCCATGAAATATGTTTTCCAGAAACCAAGTGTTCCACAATTCTGCTTTTTGTTCTGCTGTGTGCAATCCTTTTTATGGTTCTCTCTATATCTATGGATATATATATGGAGAGAGAGAAAGAGAGAGAGACAAAGGAGAGAAAGAGACGGTACAAATTATATAAAATTAGTAATATATCAAGTGTAAGCAAGCAGTGATGAGCAGAAGGTGACAGACAGAGTATTTAGATTTCGTAGGTGTAATGTAGTTTTACTACTACGGGAGTACGGGTGGGGACTAATATTATAATAAAGATAAAGTAGAAGGGCCTCTTTATCAATCAACGACAAAGCAACATAAAAGCGAAACAAAGGGGGTACATCATGTTTGTCTTTGGATTACAAACCGACCTCGAAAGAGAGATCGATACAAATTCATGTAGACCCCATGATTACTTGTAAAGCTAGAGAAAATATTTTTACTTTTCCTTTTAGATCGATCTAATCGTTAAGTCACTTACTAATACTTTTTGTGATTTGCCTAAACAAAAATGAAAATGCTCTACTTTACAAACTTAAAAAATTATTTATATACGAGTAGAGGAGGGTGATATATTACACGCAATGGAGTTTACATTTTTATTTTAGTAAAAAAACTAATAAATTAAATTTTCAAATGTACTATCAAGGGGATAAAGAAGGTGTTGAAATTATTAAATTAATGTTGCTTTATTTTAGTAATTGTTTTATGATCTTAGAAAGAAATGGAAAATTATTCATGTTTTGAATAGTTTTACATTGAAAGTTTGACAAAAAAAACATTGGAAGTCAAAAAGAAAAATTATTTGAATTACTTAAATTAAAATGGTTTCTTTATTTTCTTATCCTATTGGGAGGTGTGGAAAACTTTTTATAAGTTAAAAAATCTTACATTGAAAATGAAAAAAAGATTAAGTATTTATATGTTAATCTCTCTATCCATTTCAAAAGGATCAAATGCTATGGAGGCAAAAGGAGACTCGGAATGGCCCCGCAGGCACCATCTCCTGCCCGGCCCGGCACGCCGGCGGCGACGTGGGGGAGTTGTGAGAGTTGGGGAGTTTTGAGGAATTAAAAAATAAAAATAAAACCGAATTTTGAAAAAGGGCCAGTACTAAGTGGCTATTACATATACTAATTGTTGGTACTTCATATCCTTCATTACCAGAATCCACGAATTAAAGACTCATTAACTCAAAATATTCACCATCAAGGCTCAGCAATTGAAGACCCATTAACTCGGAATATTTACCGCCAAGGCTCAACAGTTACAGATGTTACAAGAGTAGGTCAAACATATCAAAATAAGAACTTATTGGAGATACTGGCTCCACCGGAATATCTTTTAACAATATTTTATATTGTGTAATCGTAATTCATTTCTTGAATTTTCATGTAAGTTTTGTAATTTCAATTTCTTTTAATAGACGTAGTATTACTTTAATTGAAATCCTATTTGTGGAATCAATTTTTTGTTTAAAACCAGTGATTAACTTACTTTCCACCAACAAAAGAAGCTTCGATTTTTCTTTTCTTTGGCAATAAGGAGGAGGTTGGATGAAAAAGGGACTTTCCCTTCTCACTAATTTTTCTTTCTCACATTACTTTACACTCCTAAAAAAAATTAAAAAATTAAGAAAAAATTACAAATCTTTAACCGCAAATAGTAAGAGTTGGTCAATGTCTAGTTTTGTAACTATAATTAGTGGGTAAGAGTTAAATTTTAGATTTCACATCCTTACTTCATTGGTTTTTGTTGAGAAACTCAGTTGCGAATGGATTGTAAGTTTTGTTTTTAGAGTTTATCTTTGTCGTTGTGTTAAAATCTGTGGTTGGTTCCTCAAGAGATCACTATAAAGGGGTTTGGAAAAAGGTGTGGTTTCTAGGTGAAAATTTGATATGATAACAGCAAACCTTCGAGTTGGGATTTTATGTTATGTTTAGGGATGGATTCTTTAAACCAGGTTAGGTCTCTCTACTCATGTTTCATGTCTTAATATTTCTTTTCTTTTATCTTTTTCTTTACTCTTTACTTCATTTGCTTTATCTTTTCAAATTTCACTCGTGTGGTGGTTACTCTAGCCAGTTGATATTAATGTTAAGCAAATTATTTTTATTACTTTAACTAATACAAGAGATATCATTATTGTAGTCATTCTCTGTCTTTGTTTTCTACAAATAACAAACTTTTCTTTGTCTTTGTTGTGACTTGCTCAAGCGGGAATTGGTATCTCATTTCCCATTATTCTAGTTTAATCTCTTCTTGGTCTGGTAGAAGTCCTTTCAGCTCTCTTTGTTTATAGATAAACAACTCTCCAATACATTAAAGATATTAGTAATCAATTTTTTGATCTTACCATCTCACCGAAGATCCTTTATAATCTAAACTCCTTCAATTTTTCTCTTAGTTTACCATCTATTTTCTTTCTCCACTCCAGATTGTCAGTATCAACCTTTAACTATCAAATCACAAATCATGACTAACATCAAAATTATGTCGCTCCTTAACTATGATGATCTATAGTTAAACACTAAACTCAATAGGTTTAATTTGATTGTTAAACCAATAACAACTTGTAAGTTTCTCTTCTTCACTATGAGAAAGACAATTTTAGAATTATGGGGTGTGCATGATGTAATATATAGAATTAGCTCTTAATACCTTTCATGTTTGTTTTGCTGATAGAATAGGAAGGGATAAATTATGACCTGATAGACTTGGGTTAGTTCGTCATTACACATCATTGTTAAGTTATGAGAATCCCATGTCTTGCTTCATGAAACTGACATTTCCATTGTATTTATCTAGGTACAAGTCAAAGGCAACCCATACCACACTACGATTTACTTATTTATATATTTTTAAAGACGTAATAAAAAATGACTATCCGCCTTTGGAAGTTAGGGTTCCAGTTTTGATTCTTTATTTTAGGGTTAATATGTATAACTTTTCTAGTTTCGGGGTACAAATGTGAGTTTGACGAAAAAGAGCCACTGTTGGAAGAATTTAAGTATGAAAGGCTGGCGAAGTATGAAAGAATGTGACATATCATAGTTACATACAACACAACTTTTTTGCCACTTAACCCTGCAATGCTTGTTAGATATTGGACACTGATGGGGAATACTAAAGTGTCGAGCATAACCAGAAAAAATAAAGCCACCACCAAATTTAACCGACGCCGGGGATAAATATGGATATCATAATTCAACCGATGGAAAGATTGCAATCACGATTAGTGACCATATATATTTTCGTAATCCCAAAAGGGAAACGACAAAAGCCTACAACTAAATCATAAGCCCTGGTTATATACAAATACCATAGACACACCTCTAAAAAGGTATACACTGCTTATTGTTCATATATACAGCCAAATACTCCATAATTCTCTCTCAGGTCAATTAATACTGATGTCTCCCTTTTTGTGATAAATATGTGCCCTAAGGAGACATCATTTTAGGTAGAAATTGGACTTATTAAATAGACTTTTGAGCTTATTGTTTCATAATGCACTTCCCTCGGAATTGTATTATTTGTGTTTTCAGAGCTTTTGCGCGTTAATTCATCTGTTTTGGCATGAAATTCTTCGGTACATGGATTCTAGGAAGCACCAAGATAAGGAGGAGAAGTGAAGTTTAAAGTCATAGATCAAAAGAAGAGGTCAAATGAGAAAAAGGTACCACTCAAAGAGTTGAAGATGAGCATAAGAAATTGGAAAGCTGTAACTTCTTGCTGATTTCGAGCCCAAATGGTACTGATCCAGGTCTGGTGATTCAAAAAATAGGTGAGCCTTTGAGTCAAATCGACCTGAGGACTGGAATCGGGTGATTTGGACTTATGACGCAAAAGTTACACCTGTTTTACTGAAGTGTGTACAGCTGTTACGGGAATTACTAATTGGACTTGGGCTTTTAATCATTTACTTAAATAAGATAAAAGCCCAGTCTGATTTACTTAGTATATAAAGCCTTTTAGACCTCATTTTTTAGTACGCTTTATATTTTCTAAAGTTCAAAAGAGAGCAAAAAGGCAGAAGGCAGAGGAAGAGCTGGAGAATTCATTTTTCTTCAACAATAGCTCAACCCATTCTTTTAATTAGGTTCTTTATCTATTTCTCTTTTACGAAACATGTATGATTTTAATTTATTTATGGTGTTTACTTTGAAAATGAGCTAAACATTTAGTGCTTGAGAATCGCTACATGGGTTAAGCCCTAATTTATACAATTTGATGTTTTTCCCGAATTTGGGATTGTTTAATTGAAATTAAGTTAGGTATTTTGTATTGACTATTATCTACTATTTTTTAATTAAGGCGCGAATTAGAAATAGGTATTTGTAATTGGGATATTCACTAATGGCAGTGATCACCTTGACGGGGGATTTATTTACGGACCTAGGTAATAGGCGTGTGATATTCGTCAATGATCCTGACGGGCATGACTAACCACACAACCAATTGGGTAAAACACTTCAACATCTGAAAGTAGCTTATAATTTCCCTGACGGGGTTTGTAATACCGTAGAATAGCTCTTAAGTCTATCCTGACGGGAGTTAGGAGAATTTAGAGTCCCGACTAATACATAATTATTTATATACGAGTAGAGGGTGATATATTACACGCAATGGAGTTTAAATTTTTATTTTAGTAAAAAAATAATAAATTAAATTATTCATGTTTTGAATAGTTTCACATTGAAAGTCAAAAAGTTTGAAAAAAAAAACCATGGGAAGTCAAAAAGAAAAATTATTGTAATTATATAAATTAAAATGGTTTTTTCTATTGGGAGATGTGGAAAAAAAATTCACATAAAAAATAAAGAAAAGATTAAGCAAGTATTTATGTGTTTACTTCTCTATCAATTTCAAAAGGATCAAATGATATGGAGACTAAAAGAAAATCGGGATGGCCCAGCACGCACCACCCTCTTGCCTGGCCTGGCACACCGGCAGCGTCGTGGAAGAGTTAGGGGAGTTAAGAGTCTTGGGAAATTAAAAAATAAAAATAAAACCAGATTTTGAAAAGAATCTAGTACTTATACTAATCGTTGATACTTCATATCCTCCCTTACCAGAAATCCGCGAATTAAAGACCATTAATCAGAATATTCATCATCAAGGCTCAGCAGTTACAGATGTTACAAGAGTTGGTCAAACATGTCAAATTAAGAAGTTATTAGAGATACTGGCTCCACCGGAATATCCTTTAACGACATTTTTATACCGTGTAATAGTAATTCTTTTCTCGAATTTATGTGTAAGTTTTGTAATTTCAATTTCTTTTAATAGACGTAGGTAGTATTACTTTTAATTAAAATCCTTTTTGTGGAATCCATTTTTTGTTTAAAACCAGTGATTAACTTATTTTTCACCAACAGAAGGAGCTTAGATTTTTATTTTGTTTTTGGCAATAAGGAGAAGGTTGGATGAAAAGGGACTTTCCTTTCTCGTTAATTTTTTTTCTCACATTACTTTACACTCATAATCTTTTTTAAAAAAACAATTAGAAATCTTTAACCGCAAATAGTAAGAGTTGGTCAATGTCTAGTTTTGAATCTATAATTAGAAGGTAAGAGTTTATTTTAGATTTCACCTCCTTACTTGATTGGTTTTTGTTGTGAAACTCAATTGCGAATCGATAGTAAGTTTTGTTTGTTAGAGTTTATATTTGTCGTTGTGTAGAAATTTGTGCTTGGCTCCTCAAGAGATCACTGAATAGGGGTTTGGAAAAAAGTATGGTTTCTAGGTAAAAATTGGATATGAAACTGCAAATCTTCGAGTTAGTATTTCAAGTTACATTTAGGGTGGTTGGCTTCTTTAAGCCAGGTTAGGTCTCTCAACTCATGTTTCATGACTTTTTTTTTATCAAACTTACCATTTTATATCCACAAAAATGACAAGTACAAATCAAACCCCTATTTGTTTTTGACTAAAAAACAAGCATGGCTAGGAAAACAAACCCTATACAACATTTACTAGAAAATAAACCTATCAACTTGCAAAAAAAACCTATACAACCATTGCTATAAAAATAAATCAAAGTAAAGTAAAAAAAAACCTTATACAACCATTGCTAGGAAATTAAACCCTAAACAACAATTGCTAAAGTCTTATACTAGGTCCAAGCTCCAAGCTATCTTCCTTGATCTTCTTGCTCTCCTCTCTTGAGTACTCCATGTAGCTTCCATCTTTCCACCAATCTCATATTCTCAACACCCCTCTTAAATAACTTTCTATTCCAAAGTGTATATTGAATATCTTTCACGACTATTTTCACAATATCCTCATATTTGGGATGCATCTTCTTAAACTCTTTTGTATTCCTCACATCCCAAATACAATAAAGAAAGCTAAGGAAAGTAATGTTTGATATGGTATCTTTTAAGGTGTTACCATCAAATTTAAGCATAAAATCAAGCCTTTCATAATATTTCTTTTCTTTTTTCTTTTTTCTTTTTTCTTTTTTCTTTTTTCTTTTTTCTTTTTTCTTTTTTCTTTTTTCTTTTTTCTTTTTTCTTTTTTATTTTTCTTTACTCTTTATTTCATTCGCTTTGTCTTTTCCAATTTCACTCGTTTGGTGTAGTTAATTTAGCCAGCTGATACTAATTGTAGAAAAATTATTTTTATTAGTTTAATTACTATAAGAGATATCATTATTGTAGTCATTCTATGTCTTTGCTTTCTAAAAACAAAAAACTTTCCTTTGTCTTTGTTGTGATTTGCTCAAGCGGGTATTGGTATCTCATTTCCCGTTATTCTAGTTTAATCTCTTCTTGGTCTAGTAAAAGTCCTTTTAGCTCTATATGTTTATAGATAAACAACTCTCCAATGCATTTAAGATATTAGAAATCAATGTTTGGATCTTACCATCTCACTGAAGATCCTTTATAATCTAAACTCCTTCAATTTCTTCTCTCAGTTTACCATTTATTTTCTTTCTCCACTCCTACCTCCCATATTGTCAATAACAACCTTTAACTATCAAATCATAAATCATGACTAAGATCAAAATTATGTCGCTCCTCAACTATGATGATCTATAGTTAATCACCAAACTCAATAGGTTTAATTTAATTGTTAAACCTATAGCAACTTGTAAGTTTCTCTTCTTCACTATGAGAAAGACCATTTTAAATTTATGGGTTGTGCATGAGATGCCATAAATAGGAACGGAACTTATCAAAAGTATATACCATGACCAACAATTCCTTCTCAATTACGGTGTAGTTCAGTTGTGCACCTGTGAAAGTCTTACTCGCATAATGAATAATATAAACATCTTATCCTTACGATGATCCAACATGGTACCCATAACAAGATCGTTAGCATCACACATAACCTCGAATGGAAGACTCCAATCAGGGGGAGTCACAACTGGTGTAGAGTTAAGTTTCTCTTTAATTGTCAAGAACGCTTTACGACATTAATCATTAAAACAAAATTTCACGTCCTTATCAAGAAAATTACACAATGGTTTAGCAATATTAGAAAAAAAAATTAATAAAACGATGGTAGAACCCCGCATGACCCAAAAAACTCCTCACACCTTTAACAGAATTGGGAGGTGGAAGGGTTTTGATTACTTCAATCTTTGAACGGTCAACCTCTATACCCTTGCTTGAAACGTTGTGCCCCAAAACGATCCCCTCATGAACAATGAAATGACACTTCTCCCAAATTCAGAATAAGATTCGTCTTTTTACAACGAATCAACACCTTTTCCAAGTTGTCAAGGCAATCATCAAAGTTATCACCAAACACTGAGAAGTCATCCATAAATACCTCCAAAAACTGATCAATCATGTCCCAAAATATCGCCATCATACACCGCTGGAACGTGGTCAGTGCATTGCATAACCCAAATGGCATCCTTCGAAAAGAAAATGTGTCAAATGGACATGTGAAGGTAGTTTTGTGTTGATCAGCCGGATCCACACAAATTTTATCGTAACCTGGCTACAGTTCTCTCTCTCTTTGCAAGCTTATCTAACATCTAGTTTATGAACTAGTAAAGTAAAGTGGTCCTTTTTTATGGCCTTGTTCAATCTACGATAATCCATACACACTCTCCAACCCACAACGATTCTCGATGGTATGATTTCATTCTGGTCATTAAGCATGGTAATGATTCCTCTTTTCTTTGGTACAAAGTAAACCAGACTCATTCATTAAATATTAGATATTGAGAAGATGATCCCCGCATCCAACAATTTGATAACTTCCTTTCTCACCACTTCCTTCGTCACCAGTGTAAGCCTCATTTGACCCACAACAAATCGTGCCTTCTAATCTTCAAGAATGATCTTGTGTTGACAAATGGTAGGACTAATACCTTTGATATCAGCAATACTCCACCCAATTGCCTCTTTTTTAGTTCGAAACACACGTAACAACTTTTCCTCTTGAGGACCTGTCAAGTTAGCGAAACAATAACATGTAATGTACCATTTTCACCTAAATAAACATACCTAAATTGGACGAGAGTGGTTTCTCTTCAAGTTCCGGAGGAGAATTCGATAGATGGTTTCTTTGATGGTTCTATCTTCTTTGAGTCTCGGACTCGTTTTTAACCTAGGTTACCCTTCGGTCTCCTTCCTTCTGAATTTAGAGCCGCCACAACATCGGCTAGCCTCTATGGTATATCTTTAATTAAAAAAGAAGAAATTCCCACCACGTCTCTTCTTCGGGGTATGGAAGATGATTTGGCATTGCTAAAACACCCACTAGGTTAGGAATTTTATTTGAAGATATTGTAGTGATAATCTACATGCGGCATTAATCTCTATAAAAATAAAATATGTGCCGTAATAATATGCAAACTTGTGATCATGCAGAAGAAACTATAGAGCATATGATTCTTTCTTGTCCTAATAGTTTGGAGGTTTGGAGGTTTGGAGGTTTGGAAGAAGGATATTTTCAAAAATATATGTATCACTGGAAAAGTAAAGTATTTAAAGACTGGATGGTTAATTTAATCAAGAAGAATTACAAGTAGGATAGGATCTCAAAATTGTCATAACTCTTAGTTTAAACATCTATCAGAATATTTGGACTATAAAAAATGAAATTCATGTTTAAGATTATCAAATGGATCTCTCTCTTTCGATATTGAAAAACTTATGAAGGAATTCTGTGGAAAACGATGGAAGACCCAGTGATATTTTAATATGGATCCGTCTATTGATATATCACTTTCAGACTAACCACAATATCTTTTGTGATGCTTCATATATTGGAGAAAACATTAGCTTTTGTGGGATGCTATAAATGTGCAAATACTGTGTGAAACTAAAAACATTTGGTGTTCCTTCGTGACCGGGATTGTAAAATTCTGTACAAATTGCCTAGGGGATATCATAAACCTTCAATCTGCAACATACACTAATTGACAGTTTGGTCGTTCATGCGAAAAATAAATATATTATTAGACATAAATCTCATATTTTAGACACTTTAGTTAGAGATTCTTGTTGCAATCGTCTCCCGAAAAATTGATCCACTGTCCTTGTTCCCATTTTGATCAATTTTTTAGGCGGTCTCTATCACTTATCCAACATAGATTAATGGGGTATTTTTTGCACTTAATGAGCATGTAATCTAGTTCATTAAGGCACTGGATCAATAAGACTGTTAGAACCAGTTCAGATCTGAACACATCTTTTTTTAGTCAAAATGGAAATTTAAATTAAAGCAAATGGATGAATTACAATAAGTTTGGTGGTTTATCAGCCTACACCAGTAGATGTGAAATCTGACTTAAGTAAAGAAGCGAAAAGGGAAGGGGGGTGGGAAGCCCAATTACAAGGCAAGAGATTAAGCATCTCTTGTCGCGCAAGCCAATCAACTGTCAAGTTTAGTCTCCTATTAACATGAGAGAAGGAGATTTGTTGATGTGAAGCAAGTAGAACAGTGTCTTCAAAAAGTGGTCTAAGGAATTTGTTGTTGTAGTTGTTTCTAGATTGGAGAGGCTTCGTCAAGTTTTTACAATCATTCTTTTGAAGAAATGGTTGTCGAGAAAAATTTGAAGACTTGATTAGCGCATTTCTTATCCCTATTAACTCATCTTCTTTTGGTGTATGAACTGTAAAAGTCCAAGTGTATCCATTCAAAAACCGGCCCTTGTGAGTTACTGAAAATACACGCGGAAGTAGCTTTGTTAGTATGATTATCATAAGAAGCATCTGTATGTATAGTAATAAGATTTTTATGTTGATTATAAGTAAGGTTTAGGGTATTAGAGTTACCAGAGTTTTTAGCACTATCACTAATAGCAGTTTCATAATTGGACTGTAGATTGATTTGTAAATTAGCCTCGGAATTTTGTTTATTATAAAGATTGTATTCATCTTAGGCTAAGTAAGCTTTTTGTATTGTTTGTAAAGGTAGGATTTCATGGTTTTCAAAGTAATAACTGATTATACTTTTCCAAATAAACCATGATATCCATGTTGCCAACTCAACCACATTTATGTCAAATTCATCTTTAAAAGCATCAATATTCATGAAATAATTCAACCAAGAAGCAAATCTAGATGTAACAGAAGAATTTGTTAAGAAATTAATTGGAGATGCATGCCAAGTTGCCCTAGAACTGGGACAATTAAAGAAAATATGTTCAGTTGTTTCAACAATTTCATCACAATGTTTACAAAGACCTTTCAGAGCACATTTTCTATTAAATAAACTTTGTTGTGTAGGTAAGGCATCATTATCTGCCTTCCAAAGAAAGATATGAATCTTTGGAGGTAGCTTGAGTTGCCAAAAAAAATTCCAAAAAATCTCATTATCACTATAAGAAGTAGAAGGTTCAGTAGCAGCTATTTATCATAGTTTATAGGTTTATAAATGATGAATTTATAGCAATCTTTAGTGGTAAGTTCACCATTAGGAGTTATATTCCAACAAGGAATATCCTTATTATAAAGAACAGTAGTGTTAATAGTAGTTATTTCAATAGCAATTTGCGGATTAAAAATCCTTTTTACAAGGTCAGTTTTCCAGTTTTTTGTATCAGTAATAAAAAGATCAGAAACCATTTGTAAATCTGAATTACGAGAGTTTTCAATGGTTTTAGTAGATGAAAGCCAATGATTTTGCCAAATATTTATGGAAGAGCCATCTCCAATAGACCATTTAATATCATTGATGAAAATATCTCTTCCATGAATGAGGGACTTAAAACACCAAGAAGCATTAGAATTAATTTTTGCATTAAGAAAATCAGTATTGTGAAAGTATATACCCTTGAGTATTTTATATGTAAGAGATTCTTTCTTTTGATTTATTTTCCAAGCAGTGGAAGCTAAAAGCGCAAGGTTTAAAGAGCAAAAAATTTTAAAACTCATCCCACCTTCTATTTTTGGTAACTCAAGGTGTTTTAAATTTTTCCAATGAATTTTTTATCACCTTTATTACCCCACCAAAAGTCAGCAACAATACTACTGAAGGTATTTTATTCCTATGTTTGGTAGGAGTCTAAAGAAGTGGGATTTTAATTACCATAGGAAACTTAATCCCACAAATATGGTAATAGTCATTCCATCAATCCCCCATGGTATTAGCCATTCCAATTACATTAGGAATGAGATTTTAATTTCAATAAATAAAAATACTAGCTTATAAATAACTTTGATAATTCATACTTTATTAACATAATTGTTAGTGTAAGAAATAAATTTATGAATAATTATAATTATATTTTTTTTTAATAATTTTAAATACACCTAGATTAAAATAAATTACAAGAAAAAAAAAATACAAGCAAATTTTTTTTTCTAATGTTTTTAAATGATATTCTACAATTTTTTTACTTTACTAAAAAATTTCATGAATTCAATTCACAAAAATTAAACCTAAAGGTTTTTCCAAAATATTTATTTTTTAAATAATATTTACATGGCATAATTTATGATTAAAGTAGTATAAAATAAATTAATTTGTTAAACCTTAATATAATAATGGTATATTTGTGATTTATAAATTTATTTTTAATTCTGAAACAACATAATTTTATATCAACCTTGAGATAAAAAAGAAATGAGTTTTTTTCCATCTCTATTCATACGACATACCAAGTGTGGTATAATAATTACCAATGTCTATTTATTCCCACAGTAATTCTATTATTTTTTTTTCGATGTATGGGTGTCCGGGCCATTATTTTGTTTGTTCCATTCGTTCCTAAATTTATTACTACGTACCAATCACACCCTTAAAGTATTACAGATGGTAATAGAAATTAGAAAGAGGGACATGGTATACATAGGTATTGATTCAATAATGGCATTTATTAGTGTTTCTTTACCTCCAGTAAATAAGAGTTTTGTATTCTAGTGATTAAGCTTGCTAATAATTCTATTAACCAACCATTCGAGGGATCTTACCTTAGATCTTCCCCAATCAGAGGAAGACCAAGGTATTTTCCAAGATCAGTTAGGTGATTCATTCTAATAAGATTAGTTAATTGATAAGCAACGTTTGTAGGTGTATTTTTGCTGAAGATAACACCAATTTTATTAAGATTTATAGCTTGTCCAGAAGCAAATGAGTATTGATTCATAACATCTAAGAATTGTTCAAATTTATCAGTTTTTGCTTTTAGAAAAAACAAACTGTCATCAGCAAAAAGTACATGTGATATACTAGGACAGTTTCTGGTTAATTTAATACCATGAATCTAATTTCTATTTACTTTATCTTGCATAAGGGCACTTAGGGCTTGAGTAACAATACAAAAGAGGAAGGGGGATAAAGGATCCCCCTGCCTTAAGCCTCTAGTGGGGTTATTTAAAGCAAAAAAGGAGTACCATTTATAAGTATAGAATAAGAAACAGTTGAAATACATTCATAAATCAATTTAAGCCATTTTTCAGAAAAGCCCATCTTTCTCATTAAGTCAATAAGGAAATCCCATTCCACATTTTCAAAAGCTTTAGAAATGTCTGCTTTAATAGCAGCAGTATAGTTTTTTTAATATCTGGTTTTTTTAGATAAGTTATAGCTTCATGTGCTATAATAATATTTCCTTGGATATATCTTCCAGGAATAAAGGCTGTTTGTTCTTCAGAAATTATAGTACTCATGAGAGGTTTAAGTCTCCCAACTAAGATAACTGCAATTATTTTATAAATTAAGTTTGGACAGCTAATAGGTCTGTAATGACTAATAGTAGAAGGCCCATCTATTTTTGGGATAAGAGTAATATAAGTGCCATTTTAAGGGGCAAGAGAGCTATTATTGTGAAGAAAATCAGTAAGGACTTTCATAAGATCAAATTTTATAAGATGTCAATGTTTTTTATAAAAGAAGTCAGTAAAACCATCTAGGCTTGGCGCCTTATTACTACCAAGGTTCCAGACTATATTTTTTTTACTTCTTTGAGTTACAGGTTTATTCAAATTTAGATTCATTTCATCAGATAGAACAGGTGTAATTTTTTCCAGAACACTGTCATAATTTCTATTACCAATTTTAGTGTAAATAGAATTGAAGTGATTTAAGATGATATGATTTATGTCAGAAGGCTCATTTTTCCAATCACCTTCATCATTCATAAGGGAAGCAATTTTGTTTCTCTTTCTTCTGGTTTTGGTAGAGGCGTGCTAATAACTTGTATTTTTGTCACCAAACCTTACCCAAAGAACACGACTTCTTTGTTTCCAGTATTCCTCTTCTTTATTCCAAAGAGATTCCAGTTCAGAGTTTATGTTGTTTATTTCATCATAATTTTCATTAAGCTTTGAATCAAAAGATTCAAGTTTCTTTAATAAGTAATTTATTTGGGCTCTATTATTAATTCTGCTTTTTTTTAGCCCATAAAGTAATGGCTCCAGTGGAGGAATGTAATTTTTTTTCCAAATCGAAAAATACCTTTACCAATATTATTTAGATGGGATTTTCAATGGAGTGCAATAATATCAATGATTTCTTGTTCCTCATTCCAATCTTTTCTATGGAAAAATCTTTGAGGCTTTTTAGTGATATTAATTTCAAAGTTTAGGACTAGGGGGATATGGTCAGAGCCAAGAGCTGGTAAACTAGTAATCCAAGAGTTAGGAAAAAGGTTATCCCAATTATTATTAGCAGTATCTCTATCAATTTTCTTTTTAATGAGGTCATTACCAGCTCTTTTATTACTCCAAGTATAAAAGCAACCTTCGTAATTTAAGTCATGAAGATTACAAGAAGACATAAAATTGTTAAGCTTTAACGATATATCAGGAGTAGTAGGCTTGCCACCAAGTTTTCATTTGAAGTTTTTATCATATTAAAATCACCTAAAATACTCCAGGCGGTAGAACTACTAATAGAAAGGCCAAGATTGTTATATCAGTAATAATTTCATCTTTTAAAGCTTCAGTGGGATGAATATAAGCATAAGTAATAAAGAAAGTATTTAGATTTTCATCAGTAACTTTGCAGTGAGTATAATATTGAGTTTTTTTTTCTATAAAGATGCTATAGTCAGGGTCACAAAGAAGGAGTAAACCACCTGCTTTACCTATAGGCTCTATAGTAGTAAGAATTTTCATGTTAAGGGATTGGGCCAGCGAATTAGTAACAGAGATTTTATTCATAGTTTTAGAGAGAAATGTGACCTTAGGATGGTGGAGCCGGACCACATCCTTCAATGTTAAAACCGTCAAGGGGGTACCAATCCCTTGACAGTTCCAACACAGGTATGTCATATACCCTTGTGGGTTTGTTGGAGGTCAAACCCGCAATCCTCATTAGCATTAGCTTCATTAATTGAAGAAGAACCAGCATCACCAACAGCAATAGTTGGAGTAGCAACAATTAAGTTATTTGCAGAAATTTCTTCCGGAATTTCTTTGTTGGAGTCAAACATGTGTTCATCATTTGTGGGATTGTTAGATGATTCTTGAATTTCACAGCGCTTTGCCCAGAGTTTATCAAATCTTGCAATTTTGTTGAGAGCGGTAGGTTCATTAGAGTATTGTTTGTTGAATTGTGGCTTATAATCAACAGCTCTATGGTTAGGTGTTTCAGTGTTATAGAGATTTGTATCAGAAAGAGGTATGGATTGATGATTTTCATTGTTGTTGTTTGAATATTTGGTAGGTGAAGGAGGGTTTGGTGTTGAAGATATATTTCGGTGTTGTAATCAGAAAATGGGTATTTTGTGTTATGTGGGTAGGGGAGAAGTGATGCGGGTGAATAGTTGTGGGTTTTTCAAGAGACCCAAAAGTAATAGTGTTTGGGCTAGTTTGAGTTATTGGGCTAATATTTGGTTTATTTGGGGTTTCGTATATACTTGTCTTGGCCTCAGTTATAATATCGGTCCAACTTTTTATGGGCCAAAAAGAAGTGGTATTTTGGATATTAGAATTAAGAATTATATTTTGAGTCTTTGTCAGAAGAGAAGAACTGTTAGCAGAACTTATTTTCCCCTTTCATGATGAAGTTCCATCTTTCATTGAAGGATCAGCTGGCATCTGTGCCTCGAAAACAGGTAATTTTGGACTTTGGACTTTGGACTTTTGAATTTGAATTTGGTTTTGGTTGGTTATTGTGCTGACTGAGTTGGCTCGAGTTACCCTTTGCTGAGTTAGGGTTTACATTAGATTTGTAAAGGGGTTTTCAGGTTTCTTTCTTATCCATGAATTTAGGTCCAAATCCATTGATATTCTTGGTAAGTTTGTGTCTGAGTTTGGATTTGTTGTTACAGTTTCCTTCTTCATGATTAAGTAGGCCGCATAAGAAGCAAAAGTCACAGAGCTTCTTGAATTTAAGTTGGCCCTTGATAATATGTCCATATGCAAGATAGATAGAATAGTTATTTGATAGAGGCTTGAAAATGTTCCAATCGATTCTTACTCTAACTGCACCAAACTCTTTAAAGGTACTAACTGGTGGTAATAAGATTTGTTCAACTTTTTTGAGTTGGCTAGCAATCTTCTTAGAGTTATCTTCATTGATGAGTGTAGGTGGAATTCCGTGAATTTGGACGAAGAAAGAGGTGGTGTTGAGTTGTTCTTCAGTAAGACCTTTGGAGGAGTCCCATTTTTGTAGCAGAACATGTCTTCCAATAACGTTCCATGGACGATTATTCCAAACAGTTTCAAGATCTTGAGCATTTTTTGAAGTAATAAGGCAAGTGTTGAAACATCTTTTTTCCGTGTGGAATTTTCTAGCAATTCCCCATGATATATTTACGATTTTCCGTAGGTAGTTGAAGCTAATGCCTACATTGCTGATCTGCGAAAAGTTTGGGCCCTTCAAACTGTGCATAAACAGAATATGGGCCAGCAGTGAGAGTAAATGCTTTTATCTTTGCTATTTGAGTAATGCTGGATATCACCCCAAATTGCATCACCTTTATATCGCCTCCTAGGTGGATTCTAAATGGACCAATCATGTGATTTCTCTTTCCTGATTTATCATTTTCTTTCTCTTTTATGATTGGTCCACATAAAGGGCGATATAAAGGCGATGCAATTTGGGGTGATATCCAGCATTACTCTTGCTATTTGGATGATTTTTTGTGTAAAATTCCATCAGTAAATGAGAAAGTGAAGAAGTAGGTGAGAAAGAAAGAAAGGAGAAGTAAAGGTAGTGGAGTATAGCACAGGAAAATGTAATAAGTGAGTGATTTAGAAAATGAAAGTGAGAGTGAAATTAATAAAACCAGTAATATTTATGTGTAAGTATAGTTTGCAAATTGAAGGAAAACAAATGTAATGGACATGATTTAGTTGTGTAAATAGGGATTTTTAAGGTGGTGGTAGTGGCGGGTTGGAAATTTAGGGGTGGTGGAGGAAAGGTTCACTGCTCAGCTACCTTTGGAGTTGTGCTTGAGAGGATTAAGACAAGAATTAATACAAAAACGCGATACGCCCCTGTCCACTAATCTGAACACATCTTAATTGGTTTGTTTCATTAAGATTTTAAACCAAGTCTTGGTTCATTCAGACAATGTCTTTTACCATAATAAGTTCTATTTAGCTGTTATTAAGTACTTATCACTTAAAAAAGTAAACACCACTTAACTTTATATTGTTCTTTATTTGATTTTATTTTATTTTATCACTACTTGAAGAAAAAAAACTTTCAACTTATCCAAATGCCCACCAATCGCAATAACATTAGTTACAAATGGAATTTACTTTAAATGTCACAAATAACAATTAGGTCATTACATATCATAGAATCAAAAGATAATACAGATTATTATAGATTAATAAATAAAAGAAAAATTTGTAAAAAATGGCAAGAACATACTATTACACCAATCAATAAGTAAATAAAGAAAAGAATGGTAGACTAAATTCAGTTATGAAGTAAGACATGATAAGGGCCTCAGAGGAATCTAGCTCTGAATATTGAGTTAGTATGATAAATGGTAAAGAAATGTCCTAGTTTGTGGAGTTAATGCACTATGTATGTGGAGCCTTTCAAAGAGAAAATAGAAAGCCAAGGAGAAAATTTTGAAAAGTTATCCTTGAAATGAATAAAAAATGATAACTTAGGAACAAAAAATAAAAGCAACAAAAAATGAAATATATGGTAGTAATCGAAACAAGATACATCCATATCAGCCACAAAGCATCGGGGATAGAAAATGTTGTGATATGTTATGCCACTGCAATCCATGTTTTGTATTCCACTCAGCATCTTATTCAACACAAAAAGTCTTCAATTCATGCTTGAACTAGTAAAATAGTAAAAAGCTCCATGAAACTCAATCAAACTTGGAAATTACCTGAAATAACTACCTTTCAAGTAATCATTAACAAAAATTTTATAAATAGTAGCAAATCTAGGGACAATGGTTGAATAAAATGGTGGTTGTAACTTAAGAAAATAATATGGGTGAAGCATAGTTTTTTCCATCAACTTGCAAACAACATCAAATTTTGCCTTTTGATCCAATATCCAAAAGTAAGTGGCTTCCTAAAACATCATCCATTACAAATTTTTCGAACAATTTGAGCTAAGAACGGAGGATAGAGCATGTCAATATTTTGTCTATTTTGTGCATGTGTAAAATCATTAAACTTATTATCTTCTCTCCTCTCCATCAAATGTTGTCTACTATACAAGATTCATCTACAAGGGAACAAATTCCATAAGTAAATTAAGGTTGAAGATTAGTGGATAAACTTAAATGATTTGTTGGTTTTTAATAGTCGATCCTTGGATAAAGATTAGTGGTGGATTTGCAACCTCTAACCATTCATGAACCTGAAAATTCAATCAAGTTGAGTCGTATATAACTAAAAAGGTTTAATCGCATCATTGATCCATGTGTCGCATGAAATAGCCAAATACTCCTATTTTTTCAAATTGCACCCTCCAATAACCGTATAAACACACGGAGTAGATTTGATAGTTTTTGACACACAAGGGTATACTTGACTATTTCAAAAAACACAATGACCAATAGTGTAATTAACCCTAATTAAATGCTCCGAGATTTTCATTCTCCCATGCGCTATGGCACGCCGTAGAAGCCCATTTTCCTTTAACATCAAGCAAGCTTAAATAAATTTAGACGATTAAAAAATAATTAAGATGGTGAGAGAAGGTAGAAAAATGGGCAGTAAAAAAAACGTACCAATGGAGAGTCCTCAACTTGGCAGTTTGAATAGATAGATAGAGAGAACAAACACAACTAGTTGAAACATTCCTGTGCCATATAAAAAATAATTGGTACATGTACCATGTTTCAAATTCAAAGGGAGAAAATCTATTATTATTATCACAATACCAAAATCTATACTTGGTCAGTAATCCTCTTCATAACCGACCAACCAGTCTTTGTCCAAATTTTCTTTACTAATTTATCAAAGTGACGCAAAAATAGATTAGGTTAGGTTAAATAGCACCATTGGCCCTTGTGTTACGCAAAAACAGTCGAATATACACACGTGCTTCAAAAGTAGAATACACTCCTTGTTCACACACAAATCTATATTTGCTATTTTTGGAAGTAGATTTGCAAGATTATTAGTGTGGAATAGGAGAATGTTTGCTACTTTTGAACCACATGGTCACATAACATAGGTAGGGGCCAAAGATGCAACAAACCCCCAATAATATACAACAATTTTTGACTTAATGGTTTAATTACTTAAGTTTGTGGGCATATAGACGCACAGAGAAAGGTCATAACAATTTATAATGCAAATACGATTCAACACTTAAAGCTTTATTAATGACTTGCATGGTTTTGTTTTGATTGATGTCTTGGGAGAAAGATTGTTAACAACTTGTCACTCAAATATCCATCACACAAGAAGAAAAAGAAAACATAGTCATCTCTGCACCAATTTTAAAGATTATTATTAGAGTATAGGATATTTATTATAGTCTTACAATTAAATAAGATTTGAGTTGAGAGGTTATTTATAATTTATAAATGTACCCAAAATTGAGGCAAACCTTTAGCTAGTATCATATATATTGACAAGTGAAAAAAGTATTCAGTATTTGCCAAAGCTGTACAACGGTTGAAATTCATAGGAATAGTGGTAGTGATAGTGTTCCCCTTTCCCCAAAACCAAAAATTAGTCGTGTAAGAGAAGAAACTCATCTGCCACCAAGGATATATATCATCCATCTACAAGAATATGCATATTAACCATCCAATAAACAAACATACCTGAAAAATTACACAATTATAAATTAATCTGTATATTTTTTTTAACGTTTTCCTAGACTTGTTATGGGGACCATTTAAATCGAGTCCTTGAATGAGAAATACTTATTGAAACAAAAACACAAAAAAACATATAAACCTATCCATGAAACTGTCTGCAGCCGCATGCTCATCTATATGATATATTATGATTTTTTACGGCCAACATGCACTTCAAAATTCAACCAACAAAAAAATTAACTAATTTATAGTCTACCATATATGTGATAAAGTTATATTGCAATACCAACAAATATTAATATCCATTGTGTTTCTTTACCCAATGGGGCAATATTACTTCTTTCCTTTTTTGTCCCAATTTTTTTTACCTACCTGCTCCGTAACTTTTATAACTAACTACCCTTCTTTTTCTTTTAGGCTTTCCTACTTTACACTTCATCTGAATTCCTTTGTCCTTAACTTCTCTACATCTTTCATTTCAAACTTGTCACTTTACATTCTATAATAATGTTTCATCATTTTAAACCTTTAAACATTTTTTTAAAACAAGTTGTACCCTACATTTGCAGCCTAATAGATGAATATACTGCACCAAGGAACAGGGAATGGATCCAACCCAGATAAAAAATACACAAGTTAATCTCCAAAGCAAGAAAGTATTGAGTAAACTTATGGATATAATTTTGAAATACAAAATGGAATTAGGGTTAAAATAACTTGATCTTACCAAAATAGATGATCAACTTCACAAGTCTCCTCTCAATTTAGTGAGCCACGGCATCTGAAACACATTTTAGTTGTTAACACATTACTACATATAGACACTAAATAAAACAGATCAGAATCTCAAACAAATATTGACTCATATTTACCTTCTTGAACCACAGTTACATGGTATTTTCTTCTCCTCCAACGGGAATTTGTAATTGTAGGTAATTTCTTCACCAGTAGAAATATGCCTCTTCGCATATAAGAAAATCTTTTTCTGACCTTCAACACTAATAACTTTTGTATAGCAATTAGGCTTCAAAATTAAACAAAAAATCCACATCAGCATAATATCTTCTTCCAAGACTAACACATACCACACGAATCATAAATTACCTCACAAGAATGATTAATAAATCTAGCAATCCCACCACGCTTTGTAGCATCAACCTGTAGATAGATGCCAAATAAGTATACAATCAAAATACAAAACAAAATTAAGTTGTAGAAAAATTTATTTACCACATAACCATCATCAAGTCTAAAGAGATAACTGCTTCCTATTCCTATCTTTTCATAATGACGTTCACGTATATCAGAAATCTGAAATTAAAATTGAAAAAACAATCATAAATATTATCTTTATAACTAAAAATAATAAACATTTCAAAAACGTTAAAACATACACGAGCACGAATAAGCTCTCCAACATATTCAATAACAAAATCTTCAGCTTCAATAGGCTCAAGAGCAATAAGACCCCAATCATGGATTTTACTCCTTTGAAAACGTAATCTTTTCTTCCTAGCCTGAACAAAACATATATATTACTACTTTTTCTAAATTATAAACTGTAAAAAAAAGCAATAATATAATTACCTTGAGCTGGGTAGTTTTTAAAATATCAGCAGCAGCAGCAAGATTACGTAATTTAACCCTATTAGTCCTTGCAGAAAGTACAACTTTACTGTTTGACAAGTGATGAGAATTGTTATTATTATCTTTACTACTAATTTGTTTAGCATGAGCATAATTAGCTCCCCTTACACGAGCCCTTTCAGAAGGAGTCGCATTTATTGACCATTTATGCCATTCCCATCCATTTATCGAAGTTCTAGCACATCCATTAGATTCAGGACATGGATTTTTTGATTTTGTTTTTCTCGTTTTATTCTTCTTTCTTTTACATATTACTTTCTCGACTTTACTACCCGATTGTTTTCTTTCCAAATTACCTACCTTAATAGCTGCTACATATAAAAATAAAATAAAATTATAACCTCGCAAATGAGTACTAAGAACTGGAAATAACACATCAAAACCTTACATTTTGGCATTTTTTCTGAAGAATTAGCTTTGCTCTTACTACAACCAATCATCTCAGCATTGGATTTATCAGAATGGAAAGAGGGTTTAAGTTTCTTATGGTTTGAATTCTCCCCCTTATCTTCATTATCTTTTAAAAAAAAAATATATATAACCATCATTTATCGAAAAATGGAACGAAAATATGATAAAATATGCAATTAGAATATATGTGATACCTTCAATTTCTGGAGCCCATGATACTACGCTCTTAGTACGAGCAGTCTTCTCCTTAACAATACGGAAAGATGTTTTCTTTTTTTCACACTTTAGCATGTCCCTTTTATCTCCATTTTCTAGTGAAAAATAATTAAGTATTATTCATCAAAGTTCCAAATATATGTATAGAATATAAGATATGCTAATTATATAATATCTGATACCTTCAACTTTCTGAGTGCTTGTATTACAATCAATCATCATTTCAACCTTGGAGTTTTCAGACTGAGAAGAGATTTTTTGTTTCTTAACCTTTAATATGTCCCGCTTAACAGAATTTTTAGTGTTACAATCTTTCAATTGAATTTTCTTGGGTTTGACAATAGTGCCCTTTGATACTCCTAATATATCAGATTTCTTTGGTAACTTATTGCGAAGGTATGTATGTTTCTCATTTACTATACAACTCTTATGCCATGTCCTTAAGTATTCTTTCATAGTATCATGAATGATTAACAGTTTTAATCCTTTTAGTACATCATCATGTATCTTCTGCTGGGACATAGTTAAGGTTGTATATAAAGTTACATTCGGAATGCACTCATTTGACCTAGCATGTCTATGTTTAAGACTTGGTGATGGAACATAGGTTTTCACTATGTCCTTAAACTCACAAGGTTGAAATTCATTCATAATCTCATTACTTGTTAAATTGTTCATATGAACAGACATTTTCTGACATGCATTTGATAGAATCGAGCCTTCAGAACTTACATCTTGCTGTAATTCAAAAGAAAATCCACCATAAGCTTGTAATAAACCAATGAAAAACAAAAATACAGAGAAAGTTTCTAACATTTTACCTCAATAACTACTCCTCTCACTTGCTCATCTAAAAGGCCTTGAAAATACTCCATCTGAGGCACTTTTGTAGAGATATGCAAATCCTCCATTACCCTTTCCACAATTAATTGAATAACACCATCAATACTTCTATTTAAATTGTCTTTTTCAGAAAAATCACATCCCATGCTCACTGGTTCAAAACCTGGGGGATAATCTTGCTCCTGAATCCAAAGAATTATATTTAGAATGCATAAAATAAGCTTATCAAGAGTAAAAAACGGACTTACAGGTTCAGCAGGTAGGGTTTGTAACTTTTTAGGGCAAATCTCATTAATTGATTGAACAGGAAGTAACCATAGTTTACTCTTTCTCCATGAAGAAACACACTCAGCTATGATATCATGAAACACACCATTCCACATCAGTTGCATGCAAGAATTCACGAAAGTTTTGCAAACAATTTCATAAGCATTAGAAAAATTCTCAAAGCTTCCAACAGATTTTAAGCAGGCTCGAGAGTCATTTGTATGTTTAGCTTCTTCTATTTCATGAAAATTAGCTTCGGACTGTTTAGATGAAACAATATAAGTTAACAAATCTGAAAATCGAAGGCCTTTACTTGTAAAGGATTACCTTTTTCAACTTTTCTGCTTCAGATTTAGCTTTCTTTGCTGATATAAATTCCGGAATTATGTGACTAACTATTTCATCTAGTATAACTCTACGAGCTGACTTCATGACTCCAAAATGTAACTGTGAACAAACTTCTTCAGATATTTCAGATATAAAGTCCGATATTGAGTGCTCTTGGACTTTAGACACAGCTCCTGAGGAGCATAACAATGACTGCATTGTCACAGGTTCAACCTTATTATGAACATGATATATCTGCAGAAATTACGAAACCTCGTTTCAGTGCATCTCAGACAATAAGTTTGTTAATAGCAATTACTAACCATTGATGACTCACGAACATATCCAAACTGTAACCATGAACGAAGCTGTGTAAGAGTGCTAGGCCCTCGTTTATTCCCTTCATCATCCTCGTATAACCAGCATGATTCTTCACTAGCCTGTATAATAATCCCAAAAGAAAAAGAGAATTAGAAATACATAAACGACTCATAAAAGTTGGATCAAGATAAGCAAACTTACACAAGATTCTTGTGCAGTAAAACCATTCACATTATGAGGTGTGCTAGAGATAGTTGCGTAATTTAAATAAGCAAAACCTGTATCAACATGCTCAGGAAATTGATTGAAATGACTTAAGGGCACAGGGTTGCCTTGTATTTCATTAAACATAGGGTATATTATAAGCTCTCCAGGCAAGAAACCAGTAGATAAACCCTCGTATAACTGTTCCTTTATATAAGGACCACACATTTGATTTTCTTGATTAATGTACTTCCATCCCGTTACATACACAACATTGTAGTTCTTGTTATCATGGTAAGAAATCCCTACAGCATCCCCAGAAGGTTGTGAGGGTCCCACAATGCCATCATTTCCATTGGATTGACAACTCATCTCAGTCCCAGATTGTTCATCACAGTTACAACACGATGAAGTAACATGAAGTTTGTTGAAACATCTAATCAATATGTTGGAGAATGTAATTAATTACCCAGATAAGAGAGTAAGAAATGTTTAAGATTTCGAGTTATACCCAAGGTTGAGCTCCATTGATGATGTAAGATCAGCATGGTCTTCGAATGTTTTGTCTAAACATAAATCATGATAGATAGAATCTGATACCTTTCTCCTTTTTCTAGAGCCCACAATAGATGATAAACCGTACCCATTCAACTGAGTAGTCTCACTATCACTTCGGCCACGAGATGAAGCAACCATAACTCTTCGAAAACAGCCTGAAGACTCTAACTCAAAGCCATTAGTTTTGATTTTTTGTTTACATTATATATCAACTCGTAATCTACTGTATAATCAATTGTTAATCATTGATTAACTATTTATTTAATAGTGGATCTAAGCGAAAATTAACATGCATACAATCATGTATACACGATATAACGGAAAAAACAGTTACATACAAAAGCAAAAACATAATTTTAGAAAATTAAGAGGGAGAAGAAATACCCACCTGGTGAATTGAGAAGATAAAAGGGTGATTAGTAATTGTATGAGGCATTAACCATTTGGATCAACGAACCCTAGACCTAAAATGTAATGGATTTCCCTCTTTCTGCGAGTCAACCTCACACGCCCCTTCCTTGTTTTCTATCTGTATAATGTATATAACCTACTTTTTACTTTATTATTTATTTTTATTTTTTTTGTGAAAGAACCTACTTTCTAGTTTCTACTAACTTCCGTTTTGTTTTACTAATCATTTCTGTAGTACCTTTTATTTATTTTAAATCGGTCCCTGGATATGTGAAAAGAATAAGCAAATTATCAAAATGGTTTCCCGTCTAGGTATGGACGTATGGTTTCCGAGCAATCGTTTGAAACTTGACGAAAAATTCACGTAATAATGTTGCTTGTGAATATTCGTTGTAAAGATCAAATTCAAGTAAGAAGCACAACATAATAAATAGTACATGATATGTTTGAGTTTGACACATAAATGTTTCATATAGCATGGAGCATTTTGATCAATTCCTAAAAAAATTGTAGGATATTAGATGGTTGGATACGTAGGTTTGTGTAACGATTTGGGAAAATAACGAACTTTTTGAAATAATAGTTTAAGTGAATTTTTGGTTAACTGGTAGTTTTGGTGTATAAGAGTCTGTTTAGGATTTAATTATTTTAAAGATAAAAGTGTTTTTTAATTTAACCTGAAATATTTGAAAAATATTAAAAAAATATTTTGACTTTAAAAACTATTTTAAATGATTATTTTAATAATTACATATCTAGTATTTTTTTAAGAGTAATTTTAAATGCCTACAGTATTTTAAGAGATCTAAAATCATTTTAAGTGATTATTTTAAAACCCAATCTCAAACATTCTAAAAGTTGTTTATAACAAACCATTCAACAATAATTATGCAACCAATAGGAGGTTACAACCTTCAAGAGTAATTAATGAGCATGGATATAATTAAACCATTGGGACTACCTTAACAGCTAGGGCTTTGTCTCGCATATAGGAGGTACAGGGTTCGAATCTCCTCAGTCTTGTTATTTCTTGAGCCCTTAAAGGAGGTAAGCAAGTAGTACAGTAATTTTCAATAACGTGTTCCTATAAGGTGTAATGACTCTTAACTCACTAAACCCACTTTCTCTACGACCTAAAAAAAATTAAAATGACTTTCACTCATTAACTCTCCATTGTCATCAATTTCTAAAAGTATTTGTAACAACCACGTCTATTCTTTCTATTGTAATCAGACAAATTCAAGATTCATCTTTGAGGGTTAAAAGTTATAACAATCAGCAGGGTTCAATTCATCACCTTAAACACAAATTTGGGATGATTTCTAGGTCGGGGAGGACTATATGACTTATATTTAGATTTGGAGGCTAAAATCTAGGTTGGGGGAGGGGGTAACACATTCTTTACTAGCATTTTTTTCTTAATTAATTTCGTGCAATTTCTCACCGCGTCTCGGGTCTCGAGGAGTAGGGAGAAGGGAGAATGGCCTTGATCCACCCCTGGTTGCAGTCTTAAAGTTTCATACTTTATATTATTATTAATTATGAAACCTATTTAAGCGCAATTGTTTTATAATTTTGTACCAAAAAACACCGTGATGGTAAAAAAAGATGACTCCGACTGTGGAATAAGCAAAACATCAAACACTTAGGATCAATAAAGTAAAAGTGCAAGAAAAAAACAACGATACACGCTGGTATATAGCGGTTCAGCTCCCAGAGGCCTACGCCCACTACCTAAAGTCTATTTGACCTTTAGGATTTCAAGATATCCACTAATCTCATGTGTCTCTTTAAACTAGGTGAAAACACGAATCTTTACAAAACCACTTCACAATCTCGTGAAACCTTTTCTTGTGTAATCACAACACAAGGACCCAAGTACTTCACAATACTGTAAACTCTTTCTTTTCTCCACTCCAGCCATTTATGTTTTCTAGTGAAGGCTTGGGTGAAATGAATCTCGTTCGAGATCCGTTTTGTCTTTATGGATAAAGTCTCGCAACAAGCTTCGAGTTTGTGGCTAAAGCTCCGCAACAACTTTTGAATTTGTGTAGGGAAAGCTTCGAGATCATGAAGACGACGAAGTGGAAGCTTCCTTTTATGTTAATACTTAGTAAATTTTGTTTAATACTCTATGCTTTTGTGTTTAACATTAAGTAATTTTGTATAATAAGAATTTGTTGTGATTTTTCAATATTGTATGATTTTTGTGTTAATACTCACTGATTTTGTGTAGTACTTTGAAAATTTAAATGGTACTCAGTGAATTTTACTGAATACTCAATGAATTTACTGAGTAGTCAGTAATTTCACTAAGTACGAATATTATGATACTCAATGATTTTACTAAGTACTTAGTAAAACCATTGAGTAGGAGTATTGTTCTTTACCAATCTTACTGAATACTCAATATTTTTTACTACGTTAATGAGTGAATATTTAACACAATATCACCGAGTATTAACGCAAAAATAATAAGTATTAATACAAAATCACCGAGTATTTCAAAATAAAAAAAGTTACAGTTGATTATTGAGTATTAACGCAAAATCACTAAGTAGTAATGCAACATCAATGAGTATTTCATAAAATCATTGAATGGTCTCTAGCAAAATCACAAATCTTCTTCCTTTGCCATAGATCTACTTGTGAAACCATGAAACCTCAATCTAAACTTCAAACATGAATCTTTGAACACGAATCACGACTGCTGCTTGAATCATGGCTGCTCGAAACTCCTGGTGATGGATCTCGAAGCTTTGAAAGGCCATGGAGCTTTGAACGAACATTGATGATGACTGAAGATCCATGAAGGGCGCTACGAACGAAGGTGAAGAAATGGAGTCTCGAACGAGGCATGAAAAGCCCTTATCGGATGAGAGAGAATGGCTGCTTAAATCAGAGAATAAATGTAATGTGCAATGTGTAAAAAATGTGTTTCTTGGCTTATATATAAATATCCTAAGGGGTATTTTTGACCCATAAATTTCAAAGGCTCCTTTAAGAAAAAATATATCCGTAAATTTCTTATTAGATGGGTGTCCAAAACTCATAGGTAATTCTATTGTTCTAAAAAGCGCCAGGCGCTACTAGGACGGTCAAGCACCTAGATGACTTAACGGCCCATTAAATCAGAATTTAGGCGGTTTTTACCTAGTCGTTTTTTATATTCTTGTATATTAAATATATATTACTAATACATTAATCTGCATAATATTTACATCCTATTATATTTAAAGTAAATGACATATATTTAATTACAAAATAATAATAATTCATTATTATTAACTTAAAAAATGACCAACAAGAAATCTAGACTTAAAACTTAGAAAAAACTAACTTTTTTCTCACGCATTCAAACTTTACCTAAGTAGTTTTTTCTTTATATTTTACTTATGTGTAAGGTAGGATTAGATTGGATTAATTATTTATGGGCTAACATGCTAGGTAGTATTCGCCTATTCGGATTGGATGACTCATTAATCTGATTGGGTAGTTTACTTTTTTCGGAGTGGTCCGGGTCAGCTTATGTGCAGAACAACTAGTCCAAGGGGGAATATGCAGAACTCATTATGTATACCCCAGATTAATCAAAATTAGGTTACCTGTATTAAAGGAGGGGTTCGAAACTTGTACCTCTTAGTTTACACTTTTTAAGTAGTAAAGAAATAACAAGGCTCAGATTTATTGATTAGATTATTTGTAGACGAACTTTTTAGCTATTTTCTAGAAAATTTCTAAACTGGTCATATTTTGGAATGTCTAGTTGGAGCGGCTAGACGGTTTTTTTTTTATAACATTGGGTATTTCACTCTAATATATCTCTCCATTGACCCAAAAAATAAAGGCTAGAAATGGAAAAGTTAGTAAAAATCGTAGGACTTAATTGTAATTAGAATCTATCAAAACACGGTCGGACACATCGCATTTCGGATTTTACTTCTTCGTTGTAACCAAAACCCCTTCGACACTTTCAACATTTCCCCCTACCCCAACACTACTATGGCCTCTAATGGAGCTTCTCAAGTAAGTCCCACATCCTCACTATTTTTATCTTTTTATCTGTGCATTTATATATTTAAACTAAAATTATTGAGATCACCGATTGTTTTTTTAAAATAAAAAATTGATTTTTTTTTCCAATTGCTGTAAGAATGATGGGGATACAAAGACGAGCTTGGAGAAGATCAAGCGGCAGCTGGCTTCTGGCTCCGGCAGGAATTTACTGCAAGGCCCACTTCTCAAGCGATCCGAAACGGTAATTCACTTATATTCTTTGCTTTTGTGACACGTGTCATTTATTTGTGAATCTGTTGATTTGATCAGTCATATATTGTTTCAATTATCTATTCTGTATTTATTTTAGTATTATTTTAGCTGCAGTTAGTGAGATCAATGTAGATTGAAGTTGATCTGTACCTGGAAATCTTGAACTTTCCATTAATTTTTTTTTTTTTTTTATAAGCAACTTGCTATTAATTTCTACATATCGATACTTATAGTTAATGCTGTAAGACTTTTTTGTGTGCTCTGTTAAACCTCAAAAATACTGCACAACCATAAGTTAGTCTCTGGTTTGTTACAAATTGCACTGAAATGATCTTCTAACTATTTAGTAGAGAGATTGTACATGATTAAATTTGAGAAGAATTTTGTTAAAGGATTAAGCTTATTATCAAACTCCAAACTATGTATTAATTTATCTTTAATATTTAGTGTGGATTTCCGGTAATTTTTAAAAAGGTAAAACTGATGAAGCTTCTAATTTATCTCCTTTCTTTTGAATAGCTAAGGAAATGGAATGAGAGGTGGGTAATTTTAGACCCAACAACTGGAAAAATGGAGTACAAGTAAGCTTCTATGCTTAAAATGTTTTTTTTCTTCTCTTAATTGTTTTCTCGAATATAATCTTATAGTAAAAAATGAATGCTTTTGATCTTTAGAGTGAGGAGAAACGAGCCAGCTGTCAAGGGAATCATTACCTTTGATGCAAATAGCACAATAACTTTATCTCCTGTCAATTTCCAGTAAGATAATTATTCTATATTACGTTTTGCTTAGTATAATTTAACCATGTAATTTTATTTTCTTATAAATTCTTTGATATATTTTTTCTGTTTCGTTGTTTAAGTGGACTACCAAAATATGATGGCTGCTGTATATGTATCCTTCACCATTTAATGAGAAAAATACGATTAAAGGTTTATTTATTATGTTATATACCCTTAACTATATTATATAGATATTGGTACCCCACAAAGAAAAGACTACTTCCTTTGTGCAGAAACTCCTGCTGCAGCTAAATCATGGATCTCTACATTACAGTGAGTGTTTTTTTATGTTATGTTTATAAAATTTCGACTCCATTAATAAAAAAAAAAAATCCTTTTCTTTTTCCAAAAAAAAGTGCAACACAGCTGGTTTTAAAGGCTCATAAAGACGCTGTAAATTCTTTAAGTGGAAATGGGTCAACTAAACTAGGAACAGTCGCGACTGTAGTAGCTGCTGCTAATTCAACAGCTATGGAAGCTTCAAAAGAAATTGAATCAGCAATGCAAATCACTATGAAAAATGCTATAGGAGCTGTTTTAAATAAACCACTCGATAGTCCCATGGATGATTTATCAATCATGAAAGTAAACTTTTTTAACTAAACCCCTTTATTTTTCTAGCTAATTAACTATCTATCTATCTATCTTATGCTTTAGGAAACTCTAAAAGTGAAGGATGAAGAGTTACATAATTTAGCAAGAGATTTACGCTCTAGAAATTCGACTATAAAGGAATTAGCTGAAAAATTGTCTGAAACAGCTGAAGCTGCAGAAGCTGCAGCTTCTGCAGCTCATACAATGGATGAACAAAGAAAAATCGTGTGTACTGAAATGGAACATTTGAAGAAAGAATTCAAGAAAAAATTGGACTCATCCATGTTAAAGGTATATATAGTAAAAACTAATAAGCCGATTATTTTTTTTAAATTGAGTTAATTTTTTGTTTTAGATGAAGGAGAATGAAGAGAAGTTAACAAATATGAGTAGAGAAAGAGATCAATTTATGAAGCAAAGAGACTCAGCGATACAAGAAGCGAATTTATGGCGCTCCGAGCTTGGAAAAGCGAGAGAGCGTGTAATAATATTGGAAGGAGCTTTAGTTAGAGCTGAAGAAAAGGTACGTTTAGTTGAAATTGATGCTGAATCTAGAATAAGAGAAGCATTACAAAAAGAAGCAGCTAGTGCAAAGGATCAACAAGAACTTGTACAATACGTGAACATGTTACAAGCACAATTACAAAGGTTTTGTAACTTTGTACATACTTTAATCTAAACCATGTTTTTTGTTTTTTATATACTGATGTAAATACTTTCTGACTTTATGTAATTTAGACAACAAGTGGATACGAAACAAGTGTTTGAGGAAAAGGGGGAGTCATGTTCAGATAATGGTGATGGTTTGGCTTTAACAAAGCGTGTGGACCCCGCAGATGAGAATGTTGATAAAGCATGTCTTAGTGTGTCTAAAGCAACTTTAGTTGAAGAAAATAATGGAGATGGTGAATGGAATGATATTCAAGCTACTGAAGTAAGAGAAGTTGCACCTGAGATTGAAGGGACTAGTTTCGATATACCTGTGGTTCCTTCACCTGTTAATACTCACTCTGAGTAAGAGACGAATATTGTATTAATAGATTTGATCCTAGACAAGGTTGTAATAAACTTATAAATCAGTTATTTAGATTGTCTTGGATATATTTATCGGTTTTGTGCGTTATTGTGGTTTCGGGAGTGCAAAGGAATTTAAAAATCTTGTGTTGTAGATATGAACTTGATATATCGGAAGTATGTTTTTGTAACACAAATGAATTATCTGATGCATACTTGTCGCTTCTTGACTTGAATATGTTTGCTAAGATAAAACTCAGCGCAAAATATTAGATGCAAAACTTGAACTGAAATTTAAGCAAAGTATAAATGAAGGATTTTGAAGAAAAGTTTATGATAGAGAGGAACAGACCTTTCATGGATAGGGCTAGATGGTCATGTGACTCAACCTTTGTCACGGTTAATCAGCGTTGTTAAAAGTTAATAAGTTTGAGTTAGTTTTTGAGCATGTAGTAGAAAGGTAAGAGGGCGGTTCTTTTTTCATCCTTAATATCATATTAAATAACTTAATATTTTAAGGGGTTATTGTTGAAAACATTCTCATTAAATTTTTTAATTGTTTTTTTTTTGCCTTCAATAATCTTATTTATAAAAAAATGCCTAATGAAGTAATTATTTATAGAAAACATCCCTTTTATATTTTCTATACCTTTACTACCCTTATTATTAAATATATTATTTTATTTTAATACAATATTAATTTTTAAATATTAAACAAATAATAGGGTACTTCTTTTTCCTCCTCCATTACCACCACCACCACCACCACCACAACCACCACCACAACCACCATGTATGTAACCACTACTACATCCACCACAACTATCACCACCTCCACCACAACCACCACCACCACCACCCCCACCTACTACAACTAATTCCATCGCACGCGCGCGTCCGTGATTTTTTTTTTTAAAATCGTCATAACTAATTAAAAAAAAATCAGAAAATTAAAAAAATTGTATTTTTGAATAAAGCAAATTAATATTTACGTCTATGAATTTTTTTGATTTTTTTTGAATTTTTTGATTTTTTTGAATTTTTTTGATTTTTTTTTTCGCAGACACGGATTTTCATGTTTTAAACATGGAATTCCATGTTTTAAACATGAAATTCCATGTTTTAAACCGTGAAATAAACATGAAATTCCATGTTTAATTTCGTGTCTGCGAAAAAAAAATTAAAAAAATCAAAAAAATCAAAAAAATCCGAAAATTCCGAAAAAAATCATAGACGTAAATATTAATTTGATTTATTCAAATATAATTTTTTTTTTTGAATTAGTTATGACGATTTTAAAAAAATTTCACG
Organism: Nemophila menziesii; assembly: GCA_029959085.1. Classification (NCBI taxonomy): domain Eukaryota; kingdom Viridiplantae; phylum Streptophyta; class Magnoliopsida; order Boraginales; family Hydrophyllaceae; genus Nemophila; species Nemophila menziesii. The sequence continues at coordinate 3,335,090 of JARWIR010000016.1, read as the reverse complement.
GAAGCGCGCGTGTGATTATTAGTTTTTTTCTTATTTTTTAATTGTTAATTATAAGGGTAATTTTGGGATGGGGCTGTTTTCAATAAATATTTTTTCCTAGGCATCAATCAACAATTGGCTCATATTTTAATATCAATTATTTATTTATATCATAAATATCATGTGGAGGAATATTGTTTGCAAAATTAAAGGATGGAAGCGGCGTTAGGCTATTTCGTCATATGTGATGTCTGTTTTCTTGTTTCTTAAAATATTCCGTAAAAATCTGTCTAGTATAATTGTTCAATTTTGATGTAATTTTGTGGAGAAAAAAAAGAATTTACTGGTTGGTATGGGAAATACCTGTGATAGGAAAACTAAATAGAGGTTTGGGATTTTGGGGTTTTTTGAAGATGAATGTCACACTGCCAATTAAACGTGGAATCTGATATATATTCCTGACTCTTCGTCTAAGGTCTTTAAGGTATCTATTTTACTCACACTTTTTTTAAAGAAACTCCCGAATACTAGGTCTTGGTCTTAAGCAAGCTTACTTAAAGGGAGTTAATCTTTTTTTTTTCCCTTTTTTTTGTTACATGGGTGATTCGGGATAGCTTGCGTGCACCTGACTAATTCCACAGAGATATTGGGAGTTAATCTTATATGAAGGTACACTTTAGACAGGGAATGGTAAGTCTATTATTATATGGGAGCACACTTGGCTACCATAGGTTTTTAGGCTTGAGAAGCCAAATAATTGTTCTATTACTTTGGCGTCTGAACTCATTAATAGGTAAACAGATACTTGGAAGTCAAACGTAATTGATATGATACTTTTACTACCTGCAACATAAAATGTGAAAAGTATTCGCCTACTACAAATAGATTAAACATGTTTCCTTGGCCTCATACCACGACCGATATGTAAAATAGTAAACCCCGGATCCCATTCATTGGTGCATAAAGATTTTCGTAATTAAATACCAGCCTGTCAATAAAAATGAAAAATTGGATCCTCGGTTTTAGAGAGTTATTTGTGGCAATTATTCCAACAAAGACTCCCATCTTTGCTTGAAAATGTTGTCGGAATGCATTACCTATGCTTTGTAACTTGATGAAACGGAAATTGTGTAAAATAAGATTGACGTTGTTGGTCTAAAGGAACTTACCTGCTCCGAATCCGAAACTTTAGGAATAAGATGTACGAGGGTGCCATTATCTGTAAGAAAATGCTGCTGTTTTGTTTTGGTCGTAACTCATTCACTACTACTCCATTTGACGCGTTCTTTATATCGAAACTTATCGTCTCGGAAAGCTCTACACTTTTTCATCAGACCATTCTTCTAAATTCCCAGCCAATCTTGAGTTATGATCACTTTTGTTGACGTAGTTGGTGAAATTCAGATTTATTTGGCTGCTTTTCCTTTCCTAGTTGAACTCTGTTTCCTTGTATCTCCCGATTTCATCAAGATATTATTACCTTATATCATTAGAATTGATTTGGCATCTAATTTATTTCCTATTATCTTTAAAGCTTCACATTAAAACACAAATTAAACCAAATAAGCTCTAAAAATAATAATTTATCAAATCAAGACAAGAAATAGGATTATTACGAATTAAGCACAAAAGTCGATATAAAAAGACCATTTTCTACCTAAAATGATGTCTCCTAAGGGATTATATTTAGAACAATCAGGGAGACATCAGAGATGAAGCTCGTGAATCGCTAAGTATCTCGTTTTCGGATGAAGAAAATAAAGGTGCTGTTTTTCAATCCGGTCCTTTAAAGGCACCGGGCCCAGATGGAATGTCAGCTGTCTTTTATCAGAAATGTTGGAGCACCGTGGGAAAGAGTGTGTGTAGTATGGTTTGGGATGCTATAGAAAGGGTCATTTTCCTATATTTTAGGGTTACGAATTTGAGTTGGGCTTAGACTCTTTTACTTGGTCCCTACTCCAAGATTTCGACCTAGCACCTATATATATATATATATATATATATATATATATATATATATATATATATATATATATATATATATATATATATATATATATATCAGTTTGAAACCTTAGAAAATCATCCCTTGGCTGCATAAGCTTAATATACATACATAATTCACTATAGAAGCAATCAGGAGGATCTAGAGGATGAAGAAGCAAGAGCTAGAGCTTAACTACATCAAACAACACTTCTCCATCTATATTCTTTGTGTAAATTAGTATTAGATCTATTTTGTCTATGAGGTATTTCTAAACTATTTATTCAAGAGTTTTAGTATGCATAATTTCTCTTTAGGATTGTAATTATATGAACCATTGATTATTATTTTTAAGTTTTAATTTGAATCTGGGATTTTAGTATTTAATTGAATTGGTTCTTAATTTCCATTAACTATATTCTTGTGCTTGTTTACTATCATTGACGTCGCAAATCAAGGGTAGGTTTTAGTAATTAGGCTATTCACTAGTGGCGGTGATCACCTTGACAGGGGGTTTAATTACAAAACTAGAATATAGACGCATGGGGTCTGTTATTTTCCGACAGGCTTGTCTAACCACGTAACCAATTGGATATAGATCTTAATCATCTGAACGTATCTTATAATCGCCCTGACGGGGTTTGTAATACGGTATGGTGGCTCCTAAGTCCACCCTGAAGGGGGTTAGGAGATTATAGAGTCCCGATTATTCTGAAATTTTCCTTTCACCCTTATTCTTAGGAATCATAAATTCAATAGGACAGATTCATACGTGCATCTCCTCATCCTATTTGTATAATTATTTATTATTTATTATTTATTATTTGATTTATTAGTTAGTTAATTAGAAAACAAAATACTTCGCTGCTTATCTTTGTAATTAAGACAATTAAAACTATCTATTCTAATATTAAACACGAAATTAGAATAACTACTTAAATCCCTGTGGAGACGATTATCCCGATTTTACTTATCTATTACTTGGAACGACCCGTACACTTGCGGTCTGTGGATCCTTTAATCTATTACTTTTATTGCTTTATTTTATAACACATCAGGACCCACCAATCTCCAATAAAAGACATCTGAGGTAACGTAAACTCGCTAACGGACTCACCCGATGCTTCATACAAATTACTGTAATACCCTCAGACAAGCTCTTTTAACTCCTCCTCATCTTCTACCCAAACCCCTTCGTTACTAAGCACTCTAGTACATCTCGATTTCTTCTTCCGAATTATCGTTGATAAGTGGTAATATATTGTATTCCTTTCTCCCGACTCAATCCGCTTACATTTCGATTTCTGAAAGCACATTACTTCTTCTTGTTCTAGAACACTTTCATACTCCTTCATTAACCGAATACCCAATCCATGTAATGAAGAGTTGCTTGGGCCCCTGTAGAGATTTTTGGATCCCTTGAATTCTCACAACTAAGATTTTCTTTCTTTTGTTTATATCTCCGAATGTATCAAATTTCCACTTACTTAGGTGCTTCTGAATTGACATGATCCCCGGACCAATACCAACACAATCGCCATCCCACTTATCCTTAACAAAATCGTGGAATTCTTTATGTAAACACCACGCCGCTTCAAAATGGAATTTCTGTGGCTGAATCTTAGGCCCCCACGAAGGGAATAACTAGATCAAAATCGGCATGTGATCCGAATGAACACGCGCTAAGTGAGTGACTCGTGCTTCCGGAAATAGTGTTTGCCATTCTGTATTCCCATATGCCCTGTCCAATCTCTCAATAATACGCTGACCGGTATTCCAAGAATCACACCATGTAAAAAGAGGACCCTCGAACCCAAGATTGACTAAACCACAACTTTGTCTCCATTCTTAGAACTTTTCCATACGTCGTGTCACACCTTCCACCCCTCCTTTTTTGTCTTCCGCCTTACCTACTTGTTTAAAATCACCTGCCACCATCCACGGTATACTTAGATTATGGAATGCTTGATAAAGTGCTTCCCATAATTCCTCCTGTTCTTTTTAGAGAATCCTTGCATAAATTGCCAAAAAAATCCACGATGTACACCTTGTTTGTCCCACCTCAATATTAATTACTTGTCTACCTGCCGAAAGAATACTGACAGAGATATTTGAATTATTCCAAATTAGCCAAATCCCCCATTTGTAACATTCTGAATCAACTCGAACTAAATTGTCTTTTTGAAGCGAATTAATAACTTTATCTGCCTTATCCCTACTAACACGAGGCTCGACAATCACCGTAAGCCACACTTCATATTTGTACATCATATCACGAACTACACGTCTAAAATTAGAATTAGCTGCTCCATAACAGTTCCATACTAAAATATTTAAAGGTATGCTCGAACCTTTCCAACCACTATCTTTATTATATTGTGTATACATAATAAAATATATATGGAATAAAGAAAGTCTAACCGATCACCCCTTATTGAGATATTGAGGTAATTTCCTCGTCCTCCTCACGAAATACCGATTGTCATGCTCCCCAGCAGGTGTTTCCGCAATTTAACTCACCATCCCCGAGCTGTCTAATATCATATCACCGTCCAAAGTTCGCATTAGGCCTCTTTACTGTTGGGCGGGTTTGGCTTGCCCTCCAAATCAGCCTCTAATGTATCCGCTAGAACAGGCGTATTACCAGGAAGAATTTCATGCCTATTTTTTGAATTAATTGCAATATGATCCCTGTCATATGTCACCTGCTCTACTTCCACATCTACCAAGCCTCTTTCGCCCACCATCTGTACTATCTCTCCCTCTTCCAATACTGCGCCAGACTTACTACTACTTGCTCCATTCATGTTCCCTCCTTTCCCTTTACTTCCCTTTTTACCCCCAGCTATCTTGCCCGTATTCCCATCAGTACCTTTAAACTCCTTAACCTCCACAATCGACTTCAATTTCTTTTGTTGATCAAAATTAGGAGACGCCACAACTCTATGGCTCCAGTTTTCTCCAAATTTAACCCCGTTTCCAGTTGAGTTTTTTCCCTTATTAGACCTAATATTAGTTCCCGATCCTTGACCTATTTGTAACCCACCTTGAACACTCCTGGATTCGAGATAAACTTTTTCATCCACAAGGTGAAGGGCTTCAAAATGTGTAACCAATCCTTTAGGCCGAATCTTTTTCCTTCCGTTTACCCCACTCGTACCATACTCATTGGCATTCCGACTATTTCCTTTATTACCCCGTCTCACCGTCATCCAATCACCGAATTTAACCCTAGTTTGTATCCCCTCCTTTGCACTTCCATTAATTGGCATATCAGGTCCTATATTCACTTGTACTTGATTTCCTTATGTATTAGAGTTATTCCTTGTAGTTCTATTCGGGGGAAATTCTCTTTGCGATGGCCGAATTTTACACACCTAAAACAAATGAGATGGAGCCCCTCGTACTCGACCCTACACACCTCGTTACCAATGCGCACTTCTGGTTCTAAAGGTTTACACAGATCAATTTCCACCGCTAAGCGCACATAGTTTCCTCCGAGTTTCCCCTTAGTTAATGAATTGATTCTTACCATCTTACCAATTTTATCACCTATTTTGCAAAGAATTCTCGTGGTATAATTGTGCATACCCACATTAGAGATCCTTACCCAAGCCGTAGTAGTTGTAATTGTATTAGTCAGTACATTAAAACTTGGTGACCACTCACGAAATATTAGATAATGGTCTAAAACCATCCACGGACCCCCGGACATTACGAAAACAAAATCCTCCCTCACGGCGAATTTCACTAGATAATACCCATTACCAACACCTACTAATTCGAAAAGCCCAGTTGGATTCCAAATTTGTCTAAGCTTAGTAGAGAGATACGTAAAACCTACCTCGCGCCCCAATAGTCGTACTACAACAATATTGCGCCATAAACAGATTCCTTCTTGTATCTCCTGATTCTCCTCCCTCGTCCGAATAACCGTAGGAATGTCCTCCACCTCTATAGTTTCATCTCCTTCCACTAAGCTCTCCAATTCAGTAAAGAAATACTCACTGACCACTCCATTAGTTCTATTATCCTCCTTATCTTACATTACTGGAATCACACGGTTGTTTCCTGTAACCAAACCCTTCGATCCACTGAGTTTAGGCACAGGCGCACCTTAAAGTACCTTCGAAGCAAGCCCATTTCGCGAGACCATATTTATCGCTGGAGCCATAAGCACAGGGCTTCCATTATTCACGTTCCCATGTCCAACATCACCAGGCGGCGACATTACCTCTGCAGACCCGAACCTTAAACGTCTATTGTTCCGACTATCTTCAACAACATCTTGGAGCATTGGAAATTCTCCTCTTGCACATTCTCCCATCACCAGGTCTTGGTTGTTCATATCATTGATCGTATTGTTATCAGTTAGTATATTATCATCCGACAGTGGCGGTGGCTGATCAGCCATCACGGCGGTTGCAGACTAGGTTTCCCTTTGGTTTTTAGGGTCACGTTCTTTGCGAAGCAAAAAACCGTTTCCATATATGTTTCGCTTTTTACGTTACTCTTAATTTACCCAAAAGATTAACTCTAAAGAAAATCATTATCTTCTGCGAGAAAAGCAAAATCACTAGTTGCCTTTTAGTGACTCCAAGATCGGCCTTTTTGTATGAATCAAGGAGTTGCTCCTTTCGTAAAATATCCTTAATCCTTCCAATTATTTCTTCATATTGACATAGAAATATAAAACTTGCATCAAAGAATAGGCCGTTACAAAAACTATATTCGCTTCGGCGCCTATTTTGGTTATTAAAACAATTAAAAAAATAATATTTTTCTAAATTTGATAGCCTTTAGTATGTAGAAAATTTTATCAAAATATATTCCTAATTATATTTATGTTAATCAGTTGAAAATGTTGTATATTTATTTTCATCATTTATCTATATAAAGTTTAATTCCAAATATTGTCAGCCCTTTAGAGTATGTTTTAGTAATTTTTGTAGATTTTTTCATGTCAATTGAACAGAAAGCAGTTGACCTGTTACTATAAACACTAATTTAATAGCTAATAATGTCAACTTAGAGAAAACGAATTATTATTAGAATCCTTTCCATTAAGTGATAAGATTTTCTAACTCCTGAATTAATATAAAAAAATAAATGATGATAAAACCCCATAAAATTTTAATTAAATCAACGAGCCTTCAGAGTGGACTTTTCAAGGCCCTATAAATTGTTCACATATTTCTTCAAGACTTTAAAACACAAACAACTTAAAATTCTTTATTATCTCTTTATCCATGGCCAAGAAACCAAGCTTGGGACGTCAAAAGATCAAAATTGCTAAAATACAGATAAAAAATCATTTACAAGTTACCTTCTCGAAACGTCGATCCGGGCTTTTCAAGAAAGCAAGTGAGCTTTGCACACTATGTGGAGTTGAGATTGCTATTGTAGTGTTTTCACCGGCTGGTAAAGTGTTCTCTTTTGGTCACCCTAATGTTGAACCAATTATAGATAGGTTTCTCTCTCGTAATTTTCCAAATTCAAATGCATTACCTACTTCTAATCAAGCTTCTCCTAATCGTAACACTAGTACGGTTCCTGATCTCAATATGCAACTCACTCATATTCTTAATGATTTAGAAGTCGAGAAGAAAAGAGGTGAAACACTTGATTGTATGCGAAAAACATCGTATCAACAAAATCAGTATTGGTGGGAAAACCCTATAAATACACTTAATTTACATGAGCTTGAGCAACTGAGAGAATCCATGGAAGTGTTGAAGAAGAATGTTACTGAACAAGCTAGTAGGGTTATGAATGATCATCATGTTGCTAATAGTCATTCTTTTTTAGCTGCTGCTGCTAATGTTGGTAATAGTGGTGATGGAGGTTTTGATCATTTTGAACATAAACCTAACCATATCATGATGGCCTCCTCAGTTGCTTCTCGTGTCCAGAACTTTGGATATGGTCAAGGATTGTTCTAAATATTTCCCCGATGAAAAAGTGTAGTAGATTTGTGAGACACACTAAACATATATGGGAGCCTACGTGTGTATCTCACAAAAATTGATTAATATTTAGTCACCACTTAGGTGGAAGCTAGTATCTCATTAGCTTTCACAGGAAATGAAGCTCTATTTATTTCGTTAAGAATAAATATCACAAAAATTAATAAGATTTCGTTTTTTTCTTTGTTAGTTAGGCTCTTTAAATCGTGAATTCTTCTTTCGTGGTTATGGGCTTATTACAATATTCTATCTCAATATTCTATCTCACGTGAATGTGATGATAGAAGGATTTAGGATTTAATATAAAATACAAAATTATTGGTTGGTAAAGCGATAAATTTATAATCATAAGAAATTTTATTTAAATATTTAATGAAAGATATAATAAGTTACAAGTAAAAAAAATAAGAATTACATCTAAAACTTACATCGATATCTAGAAGTAATAGTATGACGTCTACAATCATTACGTAAAAAAAGATTTCCTGGGTATAACTATGTATCCTCAAATGAATTACTATTACTACTCTAATATAGCTCAACAACGTTTCAGAGAGTGAAAGAATCAGAGTTTTCTTTGTTGGTTTGATGTATTGTTGGTATGGAATGAGGTTGTCGAAATCCTTCTTTTATAGTATTACGGGAGAAGAAAAGACACTTGATTGCCTTGATCGTTTCTGAGTTCAAATGAAGGAGTAACGTACCTATTATGCAATCAAGTCTAGGAGGGTATTATGGATCCTTGTCTGTCACGTGGGAGTGTCTTCTAGAACCGTTGAAAATCTGTGCATTTAAGGTTGGATGTTTTTCTTTCGAGGGTGGTGTCGATTAGGGCGTGATAAAATAATAGATAAAATAGATGCAAATAATGATGCACTAACACCCTAGTCTAAACACGTTACTCACTGCAAGTATCACAGATCGTATGTAAGTTTTAATGATAAATAAGATTCGTTCCTCAGAGACTACGAAAGTTAGAGAGAACTTATGCAAATATCAAGTGCAAATGAGAAAGCTAGATTATTAATACGCAAGAAATAAAAGATATGTAATTTTTGTTTGGTTTTTAAATAAAAAATTAACTAAATAAATTAAAGACAAAAAATTAAATATGAGAAGAAGATTAGTATGAGAGTTTAGCTAGAGATCTAGCAAGTAATCCCCAGTAGCCTTATTTATTCTAATCATGTAAGGGAGAATTATGTAGAATTATGTAGAATTGCAATAACCAGGATTCTGAATTCCTCCTAACCCCCTTCCGGGTGGACTTAGGTGGCGACCTCACAATCACGAGGGGACTTAACTAAGGCGCTCTTACGCCACTAGGTTCTTAGATGAGACTGACCTTCTAATGATGATTGGTGGTTAAATCAAACCCTAATGGTTATCTAGTTAGGCAAGCCCGCCAGGATCACTACCGCACACTAGACGTTTATGTGGTGTTTCAATAATTAGACACCCCTTCTGGGTGACCATCTAACTACTATTAAGGTAAAAACCTATACATTGTACACCGCAAGGAAAACAAACAATAAGTCAAAGCACATAAAACAAAGAATAAAACAGTCATTCATATAAATATTTATCATCCCAAATTAAAATAGATGTAAAACAAGTCTAGGGTTCATACCCATATGCTAAATCTCAAGCTAAAAATAGAATTAGTTCATACTAGATAAAGAAAAGAAAACAATTACAAATTTGAAGGCTTGTAAAGACATAATTTGACGTTCAGCTCCTTTCGGACTTCTCTTCTCTTGTTGTAAGCTTCCTCTTGGCTTAAGGATTGGTCAAGGATGTGTTTCTACTGAATAGAGTGTGTATTTATAGGGTATTCTAAACCCTAGTTCGGATTCTTGGAGTAGAGGGCAAGTAATAGGACTCTTTTCCAAATCAAATTCGCAAACCTAAAATATAGAAAAGGTAAGAAACTGTTGCTGTTTTGTTTTGGCAGTAACTTCTTCAATATTGCTCCGATTGACGCGTTCTTTATATCGAACCTGGTCGTCTTAGAAGCTCTACACGTTTTCTTCAAACCATTCTTCCAAATTCCCAGCCGATTTTGAGTTATGATCAATTTAATGGACGTAGCTGTTGAAATTCAGATTTACTTGGCAACTTTATCTTTCCTAATTTTATCTTTTACTTCCTTTATCTCCAATTTCAATTATTATATAATTTCCCTTATCTCTTAAAATTGATTTGGCATCTAATTAATTACCATATATCTTTAAATCTTCACAATTAACAAAGAATTAAACCAAATATGCTCTAAAAATAATAAAACATCAAATCAAGACAAGAAATAGAAAAATATAAATTTATGAATAAAAATCGATAATTAAGTACCTAAATACACCTAAAATGATGTCTCCAACCTAGATTAATTCATCCCAAATAGGGAGACATAGGGTTTTTCCAAACGTGGTCAATAGAAACTTTAAGATACCACCTCCCAAAAGTTATTTTATTTTTTAATTCCCTAAGACTCCCAACTCCCCCACGCCACGCCATGCCTCCCCTCGTCATCGCCAGTGTCGGTGCCGAGCCGAGAGGGGTAGGTGGTGGTGGTGCGCGTGTATGGACTATTTTTCATACTGTTCCTCTGTAGTATTGATGTCTCCCTAATTGTTCTTATTTTAGACCATGGGGAGACATCATTTTTTATGTTTATTTGAATATTTTGATAGACCTTTGGACTAAAAATGCAATATTCCGAATATCCTTTTTATTTTCTAGTATTTTTTATTTATTAAACTTTTGCGCATAATCTTGTGTATTTTAGTGAAAAGTTTGTAGGTTTTGAATATTATCTAGGAGAGGAATCCGAGAAGAAAGTCAAAGATAGTGATATGGAGTCAAAGCTTGAAGATAAATCCCAAAAAAAAATTATATGTTGAAGCTGCAAATCTGGAAAACAGGCCAAAGATTGCTGATTTCGAGGCACTTACGAGTTGATTTAGCCGCTGACCTTTGAAGATTATGTTCCTTATCGAGTTACGGAAATTTAGCAAGTGATTTGAGGTCAATCGGAGTTATAACGAATCGGCTAGAGCTGTTTTAGTGGAGGTGGTGCAGCAACTTTTAATTTTTAACTTAAACCTTAAGACAAAGCCTAATCCGTTTTGGAGCTTAAAAAAGGAGCTTTTGACTTCTATTTTTCATACAACTCATTATTCACAAAGAAAAGCATCAGAGAGAAGTCAACGAAGGAAGCAGAAGAAAGCTGAAGAGCTGGAGAGGGTCTATATCTCCATTCACAACTGAATCTAATTCCAGAAATTAGGTTTTTCTTATTTTTATTTTAGTAAAAAAATATGAGTCTTATTTCTTTTAATTTAGTTTTAATTTCCATTAGCATGAGCTAATTTCTTTAAGTACTTGAGAATGCTTAATGGGTGAATCCTAAAACTATTGAATTTCATATGTTTGAATTTGGGTTTTAATTAATTAAATCGAATTGGGTCTTTTACATTATTCTGTAATTTTTGATTATTTACTGTTTTTGGAGTAGCTAACTAAGAACATGTGTTAGTATCTAAACTATTCCACATATGTGGCGTGTGGATCATCTTGACGGGGGGTTTAGGTATGGAATTAATTACTCAATATAAGATATAAATTATTTGATTCTGACGAACATAATTAATCTTAGGGCCAATGAGGTAAATTAACTTAATCATTCGAAAGTGGATCATATTTACCCTGACGGGACTTGTGACACTCTAGAATAGCTTTGTAGTCCACCCTGACGGGGGTACGGAGATTCTTGAATCCCGACCAGTGTCAATTGACCAATTTGACCCTTAAACAACATATGATATGAAATAGAGTTAGGAGGATCCCTTGCGTCTCTCAAGTACTTGTTAGCCTCACCTTGTTTTATTCCCGTTTTAATATTCGACAAATCATCTTTTAAACTAAAATTCATTTTGGTATCTCTTTAAATGTTTTCCAAAACCCCTCATTAGATTAGTTGTGTTTTTATCCTTGAACTTTAGCTTAGATTCAAATGAACAGCTCCGCGGTACACCGGACAAGTCTTGCGGTACACCGCAGAGTCACGGATCAGAGGAGCGGTGCACAGGATCGCCCGTCAGTAAGCTAGTAAAATTGCACGGTACACCGGATCAAAGGCGCGGTACACCGGACCGATGCACGGACCAGGGGCGCGGTACATTGAGTAGTCCGTCAGTAAGCTTGAAATCTGGACGAACGTTTTCGCGGTGCACCGGACCATACCCGCGGTACACCGCACGAGAGGGTTTTCTGCACTATTACAAGAGGACAAAGCTTATATCCGTTGGAGATAAAATAGATCCGTTAGAGAGAAGCCTTATGACCGTTGGACCATATTTTCAGCTATAAAATGGAGTTCATTCAAGACACAACTTAAGCCTTCCATCTACCAATCTTAAGAGCAATTAATATTATCATTCAAGGAGGTTTCAAAGGAGCATTCAAGTCATATTCATTGTGAAGCTACTTAGTTCATATCTACTCATTTAGGAGTTTAGTTACAAAGCTTTTATAAAGCACCCCTAAACACTTTTCCCCTTTCCTCTTAGTTCTTGTAATAGATTAAGAGAGTAGTGTGAGCATAGATTTTATGCTTGGTTCCTTGTGTTGGTGATAACACAAGTGTATTTTCCTTCAAAGGTTTTTGAAGTGGTTGTAAGGGTTTGTAATCTCACCCGGTTAAGAGTTACGAAGATTAGTGGAGAATCTTGCAAATCCTAAGGAGGCTTCCTTAGGTAGTGGATGTAGGGAAACCGAACCACTATACATCGTTGTGTATCGTATTCTATCTCTACACTCTTTACATTTCCGCACTCTATATGCTTGATAAAATGCCTACATGAATAGTTTGATAATATTGTCTTTTAGGATTATCTAGTTCATTACTATTTAGTTTGCTAAAACAATAGGATTCAAATTAGCTTTTAATTTTATTTACTTGAAATAAAATTAGCCGATTAATTTCTATTGTCCTATTCAACCCCCCTTCTAGGACGCATATAGACTATCAATTGGTATCAGAGCCTAGCTCTATTGTACTTAATCGTTTCTAGAGTTAATACGATATGGATTCTAATCAACCGGAAGGTTCATGTTCTACTAGACCTCCGCTTTTTGTAGGAAAAGACTACTTTGGGTGGAAAAAGAAAATGGAGATTCACGTCAAAGGAATTGATTACTTTTTGTGGCTTGCTATCAAGAAGGGTCCTTATATTCCTTATGTTACGGGTAGTACGGTGGTGAAAGATGAAGATGATTACAATGATCAAGACATAGCTAAACTCACCAAAAACAACAAAGCTATGAACATCCTCATTAATGGATTAAGTGTCACGGAATACGCTAGAGTTAGTGAATGCAATTCCGCTCATGAAATGTGGCAACTCTTGGAGCTATCATATCAAGGAACGGAAGATATCAAAGAAACTAAGATTGGTCTCTTTATCACTAAGTATGAGCTATTTCGTATGGAGCCCGATGAAGCCTTAAATGCCATGCATCAAAGATTTTCTAACATTATCAACACCTTGAAGACTCTTGGTCAAGAGTACACCAACAAAGAACAATGCCGAAAAATCTTATTTGCTCTTCCAAGGAAATACAAATCAAAAATCAACTCTATAAGAGACACTAAAGATCTTTCAAAAATGACGGTTCATGAACTCATTTGCAACCTCATGACGGAAGAGCTTGTGCTTGAAGAAGAAAAGATAAGAGATGATGAGGAGAAGAAGATTAAGAAATCTATTGCTTTCCATGCCATGAGTTCCAAGTTGAAAGAACGAAAAGAAAGGAAGGAAAGTGAAGAAGATAACTCACATGAAGAAGAAACTAGTGAAGATGAAGGAGTGGCTATGTTAGCAAGAGATATGAAAAAATTCATGAGATACAAACGCTTTGCTAAGAAAGGAAGTTCTTCCTCACCTTACAAGAAGAATGATAGAGCTATCAAACAAGATGAACCCACTTGCTATCATTGCAAGAAAGTTGGTCACATCAAAACCTATTGTCCTCTTCTTCAAAAGGAGAAACCTAAGAGAGCAATGCATGCTAATATCACTTGGGATACTCAAAATTCGGAGGAAGAAGAAAGTGATAACGAAAACGTCAATCTTGTTGCTTTTATGGGAGAACTTGAAAATGATGAAGATGCTTCTTCGGATGATGATACCGGCTCAACTCACTTTGCCTTTATGGCAAATCATGAAGAGGTAACTCCTAAATCTAAACTCTCTTTAACTAATGATGATGCTAGTGAACAAGATATTCATGAGGCATTTGATTCTCTTTACAATGATTTTTTAAATTCTATTGAAACAAACAAGGTTTTAACAAAAGATTTAGAATTTGAGAAAAATAGAACTAAAAAGGTTTTGAAAGCTTTGGAAGATTGTCAAAATCTTTGTGATGAATGTATAGATGATAATGAAAAACTTCATCTTATTGAGAAAAATCTTTTGGAAGAAAAAGCTTTGTTAGAGAAAAAGATTGTTGATCAAAATGCCATCATTTTAAAATTCACTAGTGGGCAAGAAAACTTGGATTTGATTTTAGGTTCTCAAAGAATGGCTTGTGAAAAAAGTGGTGTTGGATATGATCCATTCACTCACCAAAAACCTTTGAAAAATGTTTTTGTAAAATCAAAAATTTCAAATGAAATTCCATCTTCTTCAAAATCTTCTATCACTTGCACCTATTGTGAAAAACTTGGTCATGATGCATCTCATTGTTACTATCGTAAATTATTGGATTTGGGATCTCTTGTGCCAATTTGGAAAAGGCCTATATGGGTCTTAAAAAGAAAATCCACTAACCCTCATGGACCCAAACCTAATTGGGTACCTAAAGCTTAATTTATTTTTGATTGTAGGGATTGAGCATCAAGAAGCAAAATATATGGCTCCTTGATAGTGGATGCTCAAGACACATGACCGGGAATCCTTCATTATTTACACGTTTATATAAAACAAAAGGTGATAGAGTTACTTTTGCCGACAACACTAAGAAACGCGTTTTGGGTAAAGGTAACATTGGTAATTTGAATTCTTTACTTATCTCTAATGTGTTACTTGTTGAGGGTCTCTCTTTTAACTTGCTTAGTATTAGTCAACTTTGTGATGTTGGTTTTAGTGTTAAATTTGAAGCATCTAGATGTGTTGTTTTTAAAAATGATGAGTTAGATACTATGTTTATTGCAAAAAGATCGGATAATGTTTTTGTTGTTGATCTTGAAAGTCTTATGTCTAAACATATTAAATGCTTATCCGTGGTAAATGATAGTTGGCTTTGGCATAGACGTTTAGGGCATGCTAGCATGGATTTGATTTCAAAATTATCTAGAAAAAATCTTGTTGTTGGTTTACCTATTCATAAATTTGATAAAGATAAATTATGTGATGCATGTCAACTTGGTAAACAACATCGTTCATCTTTTAAATCCATAAATAAGGTCATCACCGTTAGGCCACTTCAATTATTGCATATGGATCTTTTTGGTCCCGTTGATGTCACTAGTCTAGGGGGTTCTAGATATGTCTTTGTTGTTGTTGATGATTTCACTAGATACACATGGGTGATGTTCCTTGCTTTAAAAAGTGATGCCTTCAATGAATTTGCAAAACTTTGTAGAAAGGTGCAAAATGAGAAAGGCTACTCTATTACATGCATTCGTAGTGATAATGGTAGTGAATATGTGAATTCTCCTTTTGTGCATTTTTGTGATGAATTTGGGATTGAGCATAATTTTTCGGCCCCTAGAACTCCCCAACAAAATGGGGTAGTGGAAAGGAAAAACCGAACTCTACAAGAAATGGCTAGAACAATGCTAAAAGAACATAGCTTGCCTACATACTTTTGGGGTGAAGCCGTCCATACGGCTTGTTATGTGTTAAATAGAGTTCTAATTAGACCCCTTATTAAGAAAACCCCTTATGAGCTTTGGAATGGTAGACCACCAACTATTGCTTATTTTCGTGTTTTTGGGTGCAAATGTTTTATCCTAAACACTAGGGACTATTTGGGAAAATTTGATGCTAAATCGGATGAAGGCATTTTTCTTGGTTATTCCACTAAAGGAAAAGCCTATCGCATTTTCAACAAACGTACTCGTACTATTGAGGAATCTATGCATGTTGACTTTGATGAGACTAATCCGTTTTGTATCAAGAAAGTGGTAGATGTTGATGAAGATACTCCACTAGATCAACCCTTAGAATCTCCTACTCAAGAATTAAAATCTCATGAAGAACCTCCTAAGGAAAATGATCAAGTATTAAATGAAGCTAGTACGGATTTACCAAGATGTTGGAAACATATCAAAGATCACCCAAGTGAATTAATTCTAGGTGATCAAAAAGAAGGTGTTACCACTCGCTCTCGTATTATTGCTCTTTGTGCTCACCAAGCATTCTTATCTCAAATTGAGCCCAAGAATATTAAAGAAGCTTTGTTAGATGATCATTGGATTAACGCTATGCATGAGGAATTAAATCAATTTGAGCGTAGCAAAGTTTGGACATTAATGGAGAAACCAATTGGCCCTACTATTATTGGCACTAAGTGGATATTTCGCAACAAGCTAGATGACACCGGCATCATTACTAGAAATAAATCAAGGTTAGTTGCTCAAGGGTACAATCAAGAAGAAGGTATTGATTTCGATGAAACTTTTGCTCCGGTAGCTAGACTTGAATCTATTCGTATGCTACTTGCTTTTGCTTGTTATATGAATTTTAAACTTTACCAAATGGATGTCAAAAGTGCTTTTTTAAATGGTTTTATAGACGAGGAAGTCTTTGTTAAACAACCACCGGGTTTTGAGGATCCAAAATTTCCAAATCATGTTTTTAAACTCTCAAAGGCTTTATATGGTTTAAAACAAGCACCTCGTGCTTGGTATGAACGATTAAGCAAATTTTTATTAGATGATGGTTTTAAAAGAGGAAATATTGACTCCACTCTATTTATAAAAAGGTCTTCAAAAGATATCCTTCTTGTTCAAATTTATGTGGATGATATTATATTTGGTGCTACTAATGAAAATCTTTGTGAGAATTTTTCTAAAAGCATGCATAAGGAATTTGAGATGAGCATGATGGGAGAATTGAATTACTTTCTTGGACTTCAAATCAAGCAAATGAAGGATGGCATCTTTTTCAATCAAGCCAAATATACAAAAGAATTGATCAAAAAATTTGGACTTGAAGATGCAAAGGAAATTGGAACTCCAATGAGCACATCCACAAAATTAGACAAAGATGAAGATGGTAAAAATGTTGATGAGAAAGTATATCGAGGTATGATTGGTAGTTTACTTTATCTAACCGCTTCTAGACCCGATATTATGTTCCCCGTGTGTCTTTGTGCTAGATTTCAATCCTCTCCTAAAGAATCCCATCTTAGTGCCGTTAAGCGTATTTTTAGGTATTTGAAAGGAACCTTTAGTCTAGGACTTTGGTACCCTAGATTTACATCTTTTGAGCTAATAGGTTACTCGGATGCCGATTATGCCGGTTGTAGACTTGATAGGAAGAGTACTAGTGGTAGTTGCCAATTCTTAGGTCAATCCCTTGTTTCTTGGTCTAGTAGAAAACAAAATAGTGTTGCTTTATCCACGGCCGAAGCCGAATATGTTGCGGCCGGAAATTGTGTGACTCAAATTCTTTGGATGAAACAAACCTTGCTAGATTTTGGCCTAGAGTATGATCGTGTTCCCATTCGTTGTGATAACACTAGTGCTATCAATCTTACCAAAAATCCTATTCAACACTCTAGAACAAAACACATCGAAATCCGCCATTATTTTATCCGTGATCACACTCAAAAAGGGGATATTGTACTTGAATTTGTCACTTCGGAAAATCAACTAGCCGATATCTTTACTAAACCTTTACCCCAAGATCTTTTTGAGAAAATTCGGTGTGAGATTGGCATGCAAATTCTCTAACCTTCTTCTCTTGCCTTTTTATTTAATGCTTTTTGTGTATATTCTCTTGTTGCTAATATTTTCTTGATGTGATAGGACCCTTGAAGCTTCTAAATTGTTATCCATTTACTTCCTTAGTCCTTGTTTTACTCAAAATGTATTTTGACCCCTTAAAATTTTCAAAAATCGTATCATTAGTTCTTTTTGTTGTTGACAAAGGGGGAGAAATTTTAGTTAAACTTTTTCAAATGCATTTTGTGAGGGGGAGTTTTTATAAAAACTCTAGTGATTAGATTGAGGGGGAGTTTTTGTTCAAAACTTAATCTTAGGCATCTTCAAAAGTTTATGATTTGTTAAACATCAAAAAGGGGGAGATTGTTAGCCTCACCTTGTTTTATTCCCGTTTTAATATTCGACAAATCATCTTTTAAACTAAAATTCATTTTGGTATCTCTTTAAATGTTTTCCAAAACCCCTCATTAGATTAGTTGTGTTTTTATCCTTGAACTTTAGCTTAGATTCAAATGAACAGCTCCGCGGTACACCGGACAAGTCTTGCGGTACACCGCAGAGTCACGGATCAGAGGAGCGGTGCACAGGATCGCCCGTCAGTAAGCTAGTAAAATTGCACGGTACACCGGATCAAAGGCGCGGTACACCGGACCGATGCACGGACCAGGGGCGCGGTACATTGAGTAGTCCGTCAGTAAGCTTGAAATCTGGACGAACGTTTTCGCGGTGCACCAGACCATACCCGCGGTACACCGCACGAGAGGGTTTTCTGCACTATTACAAGAGGACAAAGCTTATATCCGTTGGAGATAAAATAGATCCGTTGGAGAGAAGCCTTATGACCGTTGGACCATATTTTCAGCTATAAAATGGAGTTCATTCAAGACACAACTTAAGCCTTCCATCTACCAATCTTAAGAGCAATTAATATTATCATTCAAGGAGGTTTCAAAGGAGCATTCAAGTCATATTCATTGTGAAGCTACTTAGTTCATATCTACTCATTTAGGAGTTTAGTTACAAAGCTTTTATAAAGCACCCCTAAACACTTTTCCCCTTTCCTCTTAGTTCTTGTAATAGATTAAGAGAGTAGTGTGAGCATAGATTTTATGCTTGGTTCCTTGTGTTGGTGATAACACAAGTGTATTTTCCTTCAAAGGTTTTTGAAGTGGTTGTAAGGGTTTGTAATCTCACCCGGTTAAGAGTTACGAAGATTAGTGGAGAATCTTGCAAATCCTAAGGAGGCTTCCTTAGGTAGTGGATGTAGGGAAACCGAACCACTATACATCGTTGTGTATCGTATTCTATCTCTACACTCTTTACATTTCCGCACTCTATATGCTTGATAAAATGCCTACATGAATAGTTTGATAATATTGTCTTCTAGGATTATCTAGTTCATTACTATTTAGTTTGCTAAAACAATAGGATTCAAATTAGCTTTTAATTTTATTTACTTGAAATAAAATTAGCCGATTAATTTCTATTGTCCTATTCAACCCCCCTTCTAGGACGCATATAGACTATCAGTACTGCCTGCTCATATTTGCGTCTCACCTTTAATTACTTGCGTCTAGCCATTTAATTGCATTTTTACTTTAGTCTTCCATATTTAGAATTAATACAAACCAACCAATCAACTATTAAATCTTTTATTTGCTTTCATAAGTGCAATCATTCATTAATTGATAAGCATTGTAGTTAACCATACCGTCCCTGCGAACGATCCTGTTACGACTATTATTACTTGGGACAACCGTACACTTGCGGTTGTGGTTCACTTATTTATTGCATTATTTTTAGAACACACAAAGGACCACCAAGTATGTTGGGTCATTTAAAAGGAATACACGGTAAAATGTATAAACCATTATTTTTAAACTTCCGAAATTGACGTGGTACAATGAAAAAGATTTTCCATCTCCTTCTTGTCCCCAACTTCTTCTTGAGTTGATTATTACAATTATAATGATCAAAAAAGAGATTGAAACTCGATTTTGTATAGCTTGAGACCTCTTGAATGATTGTAGAAAGATTAGAATAAAAGTTGTTTGGGAAGAGGTGTATAATTACTCCTTTGGACCGTGTATTTATAGAACATAAAAATACCAATAGATTTGTATAAGTGGCAAGTATTTAGTACGAAAAGTCTTCTAGTCGGTATAATGGACTTCTAGTCGCTATGCCAAACTTGTAGTCGGTATATCTGTTGTCTCTAAATGCGTGATAAATAAATTAACACTCGAGGGAGCTACTACTTGCAAGTGTACGGGTTGTTAACAAGTAATAAGTAAGTATTTGAGTATCGTTCTCCACATGGACTATGAGATTAATTATATAGTGTTTTAAGGAAGCGTAGAGGGGTCGAGTTGTAATATACTAAAATATAAAAGATATTTGTTTTGGTTTTCGAAGTGAAGGATTAAAGTGAAAATAAATATAATATGATTAACAATCAAATAACTAAAGGACATAATAAAAAATACGAATAATATAGATGAGAAGATAGCTTGAGAGGCGCTAGTAATCCCCGCTAGCTATGAATTTATACGTTTATTGTTATAAGGACAAATTAATACTATAGTAATAGCCGGGACTCTATAATCTCCCTAAATCCCTTCGGGTAGATAGGGATATGTCCTAAAATTCTAGGGACCTCTCCCAAGTGACCCTACAACACTTTCAAACGTAATTACTCCTAACCCAATTTACTATTTGGTTAGTCAAGACCTCTCGGTTCAGTAACGCACATCAAACAATTATATACTATTTTATATTATCCGACCCCCATCTCTGGCGATGGTCAAGACTACTAATAACCAACTCACTACTTGGCCTTCGTAAGGGCTGAAAACTCAATACAAATATATAATAAATGCAGCACAATCAATTTATTTCAATAGTAATATCCCAAAATGCAATAAAACATCATAATCTAAAAGTCAGGGCTCATACATTAAGGTTTCTCAAGCTAATATAAATTTAGTTCAAAATGAAAATTCTATATTAACGATTTGCAACCAACCAATTCACGCCACGTCATTGGGTGACATTTGGGTGGTATGAATTTGGGTGGTATATATAATTACTCTTATAATTAAAGGTGATATAATCATGTTCATTATGAAAAAACTATAAAGGTAATGCTAAGAATTAGTGAAATGGAGATGGAATGGTCCAACAATGGTGAAAACCCTTGCTGTCTCTTCTTCTCTCTGCTTCCAGGCGTTCCTTCTCTTCTAATGACTAAGAAATGACCAAAGATCCTTCTTTCATTCTACTTCTTGGTATTTAAAGTTCCAAAAAATGTTTTATGGGTTGTGGGCCTAGATTTTAAGTGGCCAAACCCAACCCAAAAAATGTTTTATTCAAGAGGGGACTAGTTTGAACCACGACAACGACAATTAGCATAACTTCTTCATTTCAGATCCGAATTGCAAGTCGTCGAATCCTACGCATTCCTGACTTCAAATCCTAACTAGGTATGAAAGGATTCCTCTAGAATATTGTTAATTTTGCGCGGAACCTCAAAAAAACCACTTTATAAATCTAGCTAACACAAACTTTCACTTTTTAAAGATGGGTGAAACTTCATTTTTCTCCATAACTAGGGGTGATCTTGTTTTCTTCACATTTTATCATCATCTTGGGGTATCTTAGATTTTAACCTAAGAGATACACATTTAACACACAAATTATGCGCAAAAGCTCTGGAAATAGTATAAACACCAAACTAGAAAAGAAAGTGTAAAACATCAAATAATGTGGGAAAATCCCTCAACTAAGTACTATATAACCCGAAAAGGATATCTCGTTACTAGATTAAACTATCACAAAAAACAAAACATCAATACCAGACTTCTATCCCAATCTTGCAGTTGTACTTTCAACCTCATCCTCACTATCCCAATATTCAATTATTACCTCAATTAAATTCAACTTGATTGGTGATGATGGTTGTGTGGGTGGTGGTTCCACCTTACGTTCTTTTTGCACCTTTTGTACGGTTGTCTCTTCTTTCTTAGTCTCTTGTTCATCTTCTCTAACCACATGCTTGAACTATTGTTCAACTTCTTTCGTATTTTGATCCTTAGCATTTACTTCTTCTAAGCTAAGCTTGGTTGGTTCTTTTACAGTTGAAAGTTTGAACCCAACATTGCTACGGCCCAGTTTCATATGCAGTTCTTGTTGTAATTGTTGATTGATCATAGTGACTTGCGTTAGTCTTTGCTCTCGTTTCAATTTGTTGGTGCATGACTTGCAATGTTGATATGGTAGCATTGAGCTTTGCGTCACTTTCTCTCCTTTTATTGGTCGAATCCTTGATGAATTGCGCAAGAACATCTTTTGAATTAATTAATTACGTAGAGTGCCCTATGACTTTTTCATATATTTTTTCAAGCTAGTTAATGTTGATTTTATGAAATTGTGCAGGGTTTGTGAGAGATTATTGTTGGACTCTTCTTGCAGCTTATCCATGATCAGTGGTGGAGCTCAGGCATCTTCACAAATATTGCGACCCTAAGTGAGTTGCACCCTGGATATGTCTAATTTTGCGGCTACAATCTCACATTTTTCATAATATGTCAACTCCCTTTCTGTATTATTATTGGTCATAGCGGCATAAGTACACCTGCCACAATATTCTTCAAGAATTTTACACCTTCTACATTGAGCTGTAAAGATATAATTCTCCATACTTAATAAACCTAAAAAGAGACTGAAAAGAAAACGCGTAAACTTGAAAATAAATAAACTTCTAGACTAAATAAACACAAATAAACTAACTTAAAAGATAAATCCCCGGCAGCGGCGCCAACAACTTGGTGGGGACAAAGGAGTGATAAAATAATGATTTAAATAAAAATAAAGATAAGGGCACACACCCGTAACAACCACGAAAACTCACTGCAAGTATCACAGATTGTTTGCAAGTTTAGTTAGTAAGTAAAGTTCATTCATAGGGATTTAATCCATTAGATCTGCTTATGTATATAAAGAAGTGTAGGAGAAATTACTTGTTAGATAAAAATACAATAAAAGAAATAGTATTTATTTGGTTTTCAGATTCAAAAGATAATAATACAAATAAATAATATAATAAAGAATGGAGATGAGAAATATATCTTAGGATTTCTAGTATGCACTTATCCTTCTAATCAATATTGTAGTTATTAGGGGTGAATTGAGCTATGTAAATAGTCAGGATCCTATAGTCATCCAAACCCCATTCCGGGTGGACTTAGGTGGTAACCTAACAATTACCAGGCACTTGGGTAAGGGGACCCTGCACAATGATCGGTGGTTAAATGAAACCCTAATGACTATCTAGTTATGCAAGCCCGTCAGGATCACTACCACACACTAGACGTTTATGTAGTATTTCAATAATTAGACACCCCTTCCGGGTGACCATCTAACTACTAAGGTAATCCTATACGTTGTACACCGCAAGAACTACAGTCATTCAGTCAAAGCACATAAAATAGAAATATAAAGTAAGTAATTAGCTCAATAAATTTAAAGGTTAATCCCAAATAACATGAAAAAAAATAAAGAATTAGAATTCAATGATTATACATATGCAAACCCAAGCTATGGGAAAATTAGTTCATAACTAAGGAAATAGAAATAAATTAAGGATACGAGTAATTGGAAACAAAGATAAGCTAAAGAATCTAATACAACTTACTGATGTCTCCTCATTTGTGATAATAAAATATACTCATGAGACATCATTTTAGGCTTATTTATTAGTTTATAGGTTGATTTTAGCTTAGCTTAGTGCACTTTCCTATTTTGGGTCTTGATTTAGAAACATAATATTTTTAGAGCATATTGGGTTTAATTGTTTATTTAGTGTGAAACTTTAAAGATAATTATGGAGATTAATTAGAGTCCAAGTCAAAGACAACAACTTATGGAAAGAGATTTGCATGGAAATTGGAGATAAGGAAACAAATGCTAAAAAGATGGAAACAGAAAAGCTGCCTAAATGTGGGGATTCTGCACACACGTCCAAAGATAGGCGTTTTTACCTAAGAAATAGGCCGAATCTAGTGATTTCCTTCTAAAGGGTTAAGATAATTCTGTTACGATTCTTTTGGTATCTTATGGAGATCAATCCGACCAATAACGAAGAAGATACGCTCAAAACGGTCCAGCAGTGTTTATCTTATTTCCTTACGAATTTGAGTTGGGCTAGGAGTCCATTACTTAAGTTATCTCTAGAGAAACGAATTAGGCCAACCTCTACACTATAAATACAGCCTCTTAACACTCTTAAATCATCCTTGGTGAAACCTTAAACCAAGAGGAAGCTTAGAACACAAGAGAGAAGTCTGGAAGGAGCTATCATTAACAATGTCTTCTTCTACCTTTAGATTTGTAATTTCTTTCTTTTCTTTCATGAACTAAATTTCTTTAGCTTAAGTTTTGGCATTAATGTATGAACCCTAGTTTTGATTGACATCTATCTAATTTGGGAATTTAATGTTTTAAATAGAATTATAGTTTTTATTCTCTGTTTATGTGTTTGGATTTATATTCTGTGTTCTTGTGGACGGCCGCCATATAGAATTACCATCTAGTAATTAGGTCACCATTGACAACGGTGTTTAACTGCATGTGTAGCACATAACGTCTAGTATTAGGTCTGATCTGACAACCCAACCTAGCTAGATAATCACTATGGTTTAGTTCTTGTGACTATTTACCAATTACAGGAAAAGTTTGCTTAGGAAGCCTTATTGACACAGGTAAATCCTATTTGAAACTACCGATAGCGAATTGGGACCGATTAGGGAAATACTACATAATTCACCCTTACATGTTTAGAACGGCAAAACTAGTGGGGATTACATGCTAAATACTTAAGCTATACTCTCATATCACTTCTCTTTCGTATTTTATTTTCTGTCTTTTAATTCTTAGTTTAATTTAGTTAAGTTATTTTCTCAAATCCATCTATTTGTCTTTACTTTTATTTGCGTTTAGTTGTTCTATCTTTTATTTATTTGCACTAGGTATTTGCATAAGATTCTCCTAACCTCTGTAGTCTTTGCGAAACGAATCTTAATCTTTTAACTAAAACTTGCATACGATCTGTATACTTGCAGAACCGTGTAGTTTAGGGTGTTATTTGCACGTTAATTACATCTTATTTTATCACACCCTAGGCCCCATCACTAACCCTACTGATAGAGATATAGGACGGAGAAGAGGAGATCGTGACTTTACAACTTCTTGTCCTTATCTCTAGGTCTTCTTGCTTCTATGAATGTCTTCTAAGAGTAATAAAAGGATGAGAAAGGACCATGTTTGCAGAGGTAAATAGTTGTATCTATAGGTGGTAGGTCGAATTCTTGGAGTGGAAGTCAAGTTATTGGAATCCTTGTCCATGACAAATTCGTTTCCTAAAATATAGGACATGATAAACACTGCTCACTATTTTGGTCATATCTCCTTCGTTACTTGGCCAAATTTTGCGTAATTTATATCAAAACGACCAAAGTATAAAGATCTATCTAACCCTTTAAAGGATCCTCCAAAATAGCAGCCTATTTGTAGTTATCTTCACTTTAGTAGACGTCACTCCATATTTTGCAACTTTATTTGGCAGTTTTTCGTTTCCTAATTCAACTTTGTTTCCTTTTAACTCTTGATTTCACTTTGTATCTTCTTTCCTTAACTCCTTAAAATTTATTTGGCATCTAAATATATTCCATAAACCTTAAGAGCTTCACATTAACGCACAAATTATACCAAATATGCTCTAAAAGTAATAAATCTCAAAATCAAGACACGAATTAAGAAATTATCTAACAATGGGGAAATCCCTAAACAATTAGTCAACTACACCTAAATTGATGTCTCATACCTAAATTAATATATCACAAATATGGAGTCATCAAATGTTTATGTCACAACCCATTTCGTAAAAGGCACGACCCATTCATAAACAAATAAACCCATTATAAAAATGCACATTCCATAAAAATGAAGCATCCCATTAAAAACCAACGACGTATTTGAAAATGAATCAACCGATTCTAAAACACGCATAAACCATTAAAAATGAAGCAACTAATTAGAAATTAATGCACAACCTATTCAAATATATGCACAATTCATTAAAAAACAACTCACGACCCACTCTTCCACAAATCCACCACCTCGCCACTAGGCTTTTGAGCTCGAAGCTCAAAGTCATGAAAGATTTCATATGTAAGCTCGAATATGGTAATGATGTGTTTGAAGGTTGTAAGCTCGGTTAATGGAAAAATATGTAAGAATTTGAATGATGAAGACATAAAAGAAGATAGTGGCACAGTAATAGTGTGGAGATTAACGTGTGTGAAAGGTGGTAGCTATGGAGTAGGCAAGCAATAAACAACTTGTTGGTGGTTATGGTGTGTACAGGCAGAGCGAAAAAAGGTATGGTGTGATCAAGAGATGAGTTGTCAGCTTCTATGTGATGATACTGAGAGTTGCATGGCAGTGTTGCTAGAAAATAAGAGGGGAGAGAGAGAGAGAGAGAGAGAGAGAGAGAGAGAGAGAGAGAGAGAGAGAGAGAGAGAGAGAGAGAGAGGTGTATTGCCTTATTTTTTTTCACAAGAAATTATTGAGTAAGGGTAAAATGGGTAGTTCATGCCAACCTAATAATATTCATAATCTTTTGAGGAATGAAAAAACAGTTATGCTCTAAAGAGAACGTATTTTGGGGTTGTGAATCTTTTGGGTTATTATTTTCATAATTTTATGTTTTTTAGCTTATTAATTAATTTAAAAATGATTTAGTGTTATAAACCCATCTTAGTGGATATTCATTCCAGCCCATGGGTTAGTAGTCAAGCCCATGAACACTAGGGTTTAGGGTCTCCTATCACCTATATATAGGAGCTCCCACTATGTAATCTAGACATTCTCTGATAATAAACAGAACTCCTCTCTTTCTTTCTCTCCCGTTCACAACACGTTATCAGCACGATAGCCTCTACCTTTAAATATTAGGTAGTTCATTAATTTTTTTTTATCATTCTCAAAAGAAAAAAATGTTCATCAGATCATAGAAAATAGTCATACTTTTAAGTATGTCCTATGGTGACTCCATTATCATAACAGAAAAACACTATATTGTTTCGCCACTGTGAAACAAAAATCAAAAGCTACGTTATAGCTTTGATTGATAAAATCAGCCGCCATATATATTGTATATCACTATTTTATAAATACAAGTGATACACGGCTTGAATAATCATGTTTAATGAATTGTTTTCATTGACTTAAATAAGCGGTTGTCTGAGTATGTCCTATATTGTTTATTTAAATAAGCTATTGCTCAATTATAACAATATAGATAGACGGCTACTCAATTATAAATGCCAAATGATATAATAATGGGTTTTTATTTACCACGCTGTGAAATGAAAAGAATTTTTTTTCTTTTTGTCAAATTGCCTTACGCAATGGCAATTATGCCATATCACATTATTGTGCAGTGATGAACAACGCATTAAATATGCATTAATTTCCTTTTTGCTCTAATTATTTTTTCTTGAAAAATATACCAATTTTAATGGTATATTAAATCGGGTATATACACTAGTTGTATATATACCTTATGCTTATAGCATAACCTATGAATAAAAATATACTGACTTATACACAAGATGTATATATATTTTATACATCCTCTAATATAATATAATATGAAAAAATAGGACGTATACACAAGTTGCATACGTATTTTATGCATATCCGATGATATAGCATAACCTATAATGAAAAAATATTAGGCATAACTTTACGTAACTTATGCGAATGCACAGATGTTAATCGGAGGTCGTATTTCGGTTAACAAATGAAACGAAATATAGGGTAATTTAAAATATATTTTATGTGGATATATCACATAACCTATCAATTAATTCGATTTTCATTCGCATAACCTAAGAAATAAAATATATTTCTCTGATCTACAAACTCCTTAAACAATTGTCAATACTAGATCTGGTATATCCAACCTAATAAAAGGATTTGGAAAAACTCGTATTGTGCTTCTAAGATTTACATTTATCCAAAACTCAAATTCTATGAACAAATGTATGATGATATATATGAAATTTCCAAAAATTAAAAAAAAAATACATTGAGTTCAATAAGAGATATTTTGATTATAGCAAAATAAAGCTACTAAAATTGAAAAGTGAAGTATTTTGTGAATCTATCACTTATATTTTAAACATATCAATGTATATTATATTTTGCAAATATTATCATATGTATATTTGACAATGTAAAGTCTAGTAGAATATTCACGAGTGATAATATTAACGATTGAGGTTATCAAATGAAAATTAGCGAATTAGCTATGCACAAACTAAGATTTATCCTAAATCATTTCGATATTGAATCGTCTATTTTTCCAAGACAAAATCAAGGGATGAATACGAGTCTAGCATATTTATTTACTGAATCGTCTATGACGAATTGCTATGACCATTGCTCATTAGTATACCCCCTATTGGTAAAAGACCAAAAACTATATCCATCAAAATATTTTGATTGTGCAATTTCATTACAATTGCTCCACCACCGTACACAAAGATGGATTCTGAGAATATGGTATATATGATTTCTCAAAAATAAGGGAAGATATAAAGAATAACTGGAATATAAGAGTACACCATTTATATTGATCCTCGTACAATCATACAAATAAAAATATTGTAAAGGTGTAGTGATTAAGTCACGATATCCAGTTATCAATGCTCCTGCTTGAATTTATGTCTCAAAAGATCTATCTTATAAATTAGACTATTGTACGCTTAAAGCGCAATAGATCTATTTGGTTCCAAAGATAGCATAAAGGAGCAACAATATGAGCAAGTTGTTAATTATGAGACTTTTGACATTTTATAAATGTCAAAGTAGTATATATAACTGAGAATTAAAATACTCCTACTGAGTATCAGGTACCTGATTATAAATTAAGATCTCAATCAGTTATTTTACTACTTTAAATTATTGGAACCTAACAGAAATTGATCATGATCGAATATTTATATATACGCGTAATAACTATTAATATATGAATGAAACCGAGGATTTTTTTAATAATAATGTCTAAATAAACTGACTGGCCATCAGTAGAAAGACATAAATAAAGCAAATATTTCCTTTTCATTTCACTTGTACAACGTGAAATTTTTCACAATTTTGAAACGAATGTGCTACAAGGGGGAGTCACTATATAAGATAGTATGTTGTAGCACACGTAATATTTTATTAAAGAGATATAGTCTCCGGTGGTGGATGCACTTTTATTTGCTATTATTTCTTATGAAAGACTTCATATAAGTCTTATGTCGAGCTTTTTAAATCATTATATATGAATGAAGCGTCGATCAAATTTATGTCGTACGATTTATTACTCCTATTAAATGTCTCAAGTTATACACCATTGTGTTATACTTACATCAGGGGGAGACATTTACGCAATGCACTCTTTTTCCCTTAGCATAGTTTTTTTTCCCCACTGGGTTTTCCTAGCAAGGTTTTTAATGAGGCAATTTATATAAGCGTATTGAAGAATATTGTACTCTTTTTCCTTTACTAAGATTTTGTCCCATCGGGTTTTTCTTGGAAAGGTTTTAATGAGGCATATTCTCAAAATTAAATATTTAAGCGGAATGCAATCTTTCGACAAGTAAACAAAGTTGAACAATATGCTACTTGTATCGCTCAAGACAAAGGATGCTACATCAAAGGTGATCGAACCAAACATATCTCTCCAAAGTTATCCTTTAGACATGAACTCTTGAAGATATGTGAAATATATGGTCATCAAATTCGCTCAACTGACAATTTGGACGATCTTCTTACAAAGTCATTACCTACATCTACTTTCAAGAAATTTATACACAAGATTATCATGCAAGGAATTCAAGATCTTTCTTAAGAGGCTGACAACAGGGGGATACGAATACGCACTACACTCTTTTCCTTCATCACGGTTTTGTCCTAATAGGTTTTCCTGATAAAGGTTTTTAATGAGGTAGTTTTAGTTAGCGTATAAAGAAATGTACTCTTTTTCCTTCACTAGATTTTTTCCTACTAGGTTTTTCTAGGAAGGTTTTAACGAGGCATATTCTTAGGGACTGAATATCCAAGGGGGAGTGTTATAAACCCATCTTAGTGGATATTCATTCCAGCCCATGGGTTAGTAGTCAAGCCCATGAACACTAGGGTTTAGGGTCTCCTATCACCTATATATAGGAGCTCCCACTATGTAATCTAGACATTCTCTGATAATAAACAGAACTCCTCTCTTTCTTTCTCTCCCGTTCACAACATTTAGTAATAATTTGACGTTAAAAATGTACAGAAAGCTCAATAAAGGGTAACATGGCCCATTTTTAAGTGTAATGGGTTAGAAAACATTTTAGTGTGTCAATTTACAAATTTTATAGGACAAATGGAGCCATTTTCTCAAAGATTAATTAAAATCAACTATAAAAGAACCTACCTAACCCAAACATTATAGTTTTAGGATTGTTAAATATATTATTACTATAATATATTATTACAATATTAGACTAGTTTGTAATTATATTGTATTTATTTTGTAATTAGTTTAGTCTTAGATTTTTTTTTTCCACCAAGTTATTAGTCCTATGAATAGAGTCAAGTTCTATTATGTTAGACACAACTCATATACACAATGTAGTTTTTACCAAACCACTGGGACTAGCTCAGTGGCCAGGACCCTATCTCTCAACTAGGAGGTACAGGGTTCGAATCTCCTTAGCCGTGTTATTTCTTGAGCCCTTAAAGGGGGTAAGCAAGGGGTGCATGGTTCGAGTCTCCTCCCTGAACATGGGTAACCTAGTTCTGATTAAGTGGGAGTATGCATGAGGAGGCGTGTATATTTCCTATGGGATTTGTCGTGGTGCGCGTAAGCTGGCCCGGACACCCATACATCGAAAAAAAAAAATGTAGTTCTTACCATCTTTCTTGTTCTCGTATTATGAATAAATTATTTCTCTTTACTTATATTCTCTCTTCCAATTATTTAAATATCTCTCATGGTATCAGTCTATCAGAGATATCATCCATGGTACTCTTCCGTTATCATTTCAATCGTTTTTGCACAAATTAAAAGAATCTCCTTTTAATCATTCCTTTCGTAGGAATCAAAACCTTAATTCTCTCAAAAGATTCAATATCTTAATCGTCTCATAGGAATTTGGAATCTTATTCTTCTCGTAGAAATCGAAATCTTATTCCTCCCGTAAAAATCAAAATCTTATTCCTCTCATAGGAATCAAAATCTTAATCCTCTCGAAAGATTCAAAATTTTAATCCTCTCATAAGATTCAAAATCTCGTTATGCCATCTAATGGTCTCATCTCGGTAATTCATAGGCTATTGGTTCATGACTCTCAAATCTCGACTCATCTCTCCACCTCACCCCACGCCACGTGATGTATCCCTTTTTGTGAGAGCAAAACACCCTTAAGATACATAGCTTTAGGTTGAAATTGGACTTACTTAGTTAATTTATCGTCATAATTTGATATAATGCACTTTCTTCCTTCAGATTTGAATTATTTGTACTTTTAGAGCTTTTGTGTGTTAATACGTGTGTTTAGTGTGAATTTTTTAGGTATATGAATGCTAGTAGGTATCAACATGAAGAGAAGAAGTGAATTTTAAAGTCCAAGATCAAGAAAAATCGTTAAAGAAGCAAAACACACCACTTTAGTGAAGGTGGAGGAATCATGGAAAATGGAAAGTCGTCACTTGTATCCCTTCCCGAGTCCAAATGGTCCAGATTATGACTCGGTGGTTCAAATGAAAAAGATGGCTCTTTGAGTTAGTGAAATTTGAGAAGTGGTATCAGTATATTTGGACTTATGATGCAAAAGTTACAGTCTTTTTACTGGAGTTGTGTACAACAGTGCGGAAGTTATAAAACAGATTTGAGCCCTTAATCATTAAATCAAGCCTAATGTGGGCCTAATCTGTTTTTAATCATCATAAAAGGCTATTTAGACCTCATTAATCAGTACACTTCAATATTTTAAGAGAGAGAACGCTTGGAAGAAAAGAGGCAGAAGTTGGAGAAGTCTTTCTTCTTCAACAACTTAAGTCATTCTAATTAGGCTATTCTTAGTTTAGTTTCAGTTTTAGAAATTGTGTCTTTTATTAAGTGTCTTTATTTTCTTTATTCAGTTATGAGATAAACACCTAATACTTGAGACTCGTATTCTAGGTATGAACCCTAGTTTCTAATTTAATGTAATTTTGATTTGGGATTGTTTCAATTTAAATTAAGTTGTATATTTGCATATTGGATTTATCTTGCAATTATTCACTATCAATAATTTGGCCAATTAGAGATAGGTTTTAGTGATTAGGATATTCGTTAGTGGCAACGATATCCAGAAAGGGGGGGGGGGGGGTTTAATACATAACTAGGATAAAGACGCGTGGTGTCCATTATTGAGCCTGACGACCTTAACTAACCATATAGCCAATTGGGTATAATCTTAATTATTTGAAATTAGCTTATAGTCACCCTGGAAGGGTCAATAATACCATAGAATAGCTTCCTAAGTCTACCCTGACGGGAATTAGGAAGATATTAGAGTCCTGACTAATATCAAAAACTCACTTTACCTTTAAAACGAATGCATTAGATTGTGAACTTAGGTGATTCCCTAGCGAGACTCAAGTATCTCTCTCATATTTGTGTAATCTTATTTAGTTTAATTTAGCTTTAGTTATTAGTTTAATTCCTATTCTTTCTTAAATAAAAAAATATCTTTATTTTTATTTACATTGCAATGAGTTCTACTTTACCATTTAAGCATTCAAGTCTAATCTAGCAGTCCTTGTGGAGACAAAATCCCTATTATTTATCTATTACTCGGAACGACCCGTACACTTGCGGTTAGTCACTTATCTTCTTTTGTGTTGATTTATATCACACTTTAGGAGCGACCACCACGACATCAACATTGTCACCACATCAACTCCGTTTTCATACTTATCAATCAACAATGCTTAAGACGCGTCGTAAACGAACAAGGTGCAAGGTTCGAGTCCCTTCCCTGAACATGGGTAACCTAGTTCTGATTAAGTGGGAATATGCATGAGGAGGCGTGTATATTTCCTATGGAAATAGTCGTGGTGCGCGTAAGCTGGCCCGGACACCTATATATCAAAAAAAAAAAAAGATTCCAAACTCAAGTTGGTCTCTATCCGGCCTACTTGAGTTTGAGGGGGTGTTAAATATTATTAGCATAATATATTATTACCTTATTAGAGTAGTTTGTTTCCATATTGTATATATTTTCTAAGTAGTTTAGTCTTAGATTTCTTGTTCACTAAGTTATTAGTCCTATAAATAGAATCACATATATAGTATTAAACACAACTCATATCCATAAGGCAGTTCTTACAGTCTTTCTTATTCTTGATTCTTGGCTCTCGTATTATTAATATATGAGTAATGCTGGATATCACCCCAAATTGCATCGCCTTGATATCGCCCCTTATGTGGACCAATCATGAAAGAGAGAGAAAATGATAAATCAGGAAAGAGAAATCACATGATTGGTCCATTTAAAATCCACGTAGGAGGCGATATAAAGGTGATGCAATTTGGGGTGATATCCAGCATTACTCTTAATATATATATTTTTCTCTCTTCCGCTTATTGAAAATCTCACAAAGTTCTTGGGTGCAAGGTCAGATCCAGGATGGGTCTCTGGGGAGACGAAACGTTAGAAAAATTAGAGGGTTCGGAGTTGTTAGAACAATTAGAGGGTTCGGAGTTGCATCCCCAAAAAAAATTGGTGTGATTTTTATTTCAGGTAAAGTCTAAGGAGCGAAAGTCTATTTTTATTAACAAATTTTGGCTAAAAAGAAAATTTCGAGATTTTTCCCACTGTGTCCGGATACTGTTACACTTCATAATATCTTGTCAACATGTATATTGATCATTCTAAGTAATATACTCATGACATGTATATATGAAAGTCGATTCTCGATGTTGTTGGTGATTCAAAAGTTTTTTAATTGACGAATTTTTACTTTGGTTAACCTTAAGTTGTTAGCACATCAACAATATAAATTCAAAATTATTTTGATTACAATTTGTGTTTGTATTGTTTAATGGATATTTGATGTATGGATGACCATTAAAAGTTTCATGAGCATAACGGAAGGGGAGTCATGAAGAGAAAAGGTATATGACTTATGCATAGAGAGGTGTGGATCCACGTAAAGAGACCCGCAAAGTCTAAAGTTAAAATACAGATGAACATCTGATATTATTCATTAAAGTTCCAACAACTTGGGAGGAATTAGGTGGTGATCTTATATTATTGGGATAAAGCCCCGGAAATTTGGTTTCCAAAACCTTAAAGGCAGCAAAAAGAAGTTATGTACATTTTTAAAAAATTCATGTGTACAAGTGCACGAATACAATTTTAGCTTGTTTGTTTAATTATTTTTTTAAACTTCATAATAATCTGATTGGTTGATCTAGCTTTCCTATTCTAACTTAGATAGGAATCTGCGGACTTTTAGGAGACTAGCAGGCCTATAAATAACACCTTTAGAGAGGTCTTATTTCACACACCTTTCATTAGTTTTGAGAGTTACATTAGGTAAGCAAGAGAGAGTCGCCTGCCTGGAGAGATTTCTTCCTTCTTTTCTTAGGTATTTGTTTAATTATCTTAGTTTTAGCTTTGAATATTTTGTTTACTTTTTCATGTAGAATGGTTATTGTTGGATATTAAGTCCAATTCAAAGTTACATATATATGATTATGTGGCTAGCTTACGTTTTTTAATTAATTGACTTGAGTCAATGTTATTTGTGGGCTTTTGATTGGAGTCATACTCACTTAAGTAAAACGGTAGCGTTTTTTACTTAACCGACTTAACGACGTGGCACGACTCTAAGCGTTGATCTTATAACACTTTGGATGAACGAGATTAAAACCCTAGAGGATCCATATATATACTTTATTCTCTTCACACTCGGTCAGACTTCAGTCTTCCGTCTTTGACTTCTCTTCTTCTCTTTCAAATTATCTCACCTTTAGAAAACCTAGAGTTTATGGCAATCTCATTCTATGTTATGAAGAATAGAGATTAGATTTAGATTGTAAGCAACTGGCTTGCGTATTGAGTCGTATTCTCAATAGTGGATAAAATTTCCGATTGAAATCTTAAGGGTTTGTCTATACTATGTAATAACTGGTAGATTTGATCTGAAGTTGTAATCTTGTTCTTATAGTGTATCAAACCGTCTCTCGTAGATTGCTTTAGTGTGGATGTAGGCCTTTATGCTGAACCACGATAAACACTTGTGTTCTTTACTTTTCTGCACTTTTCTTTAAATCTTTAGTTTCTGATATACAACTAGATTTGAACAGATTCCTATACTATCTTTTTAAAATGAGAAATTGAAATACTTATAAAAAACAACAGTGGTATAAGAGCCTTCTTGGTTTCTTGGTGTTGCGAATGTTGTTTAAATTGGTATTCTATGAAAAGCTTAATTTTATGGAAAGGTTTCGGTGGTTCAGTTGTGTAGATTTGAGTATGTTTTTTTATTTAAACAAATAAAATATTTTCGGCAATAAAAATGCGATATATTTTAGTGCAATCGTAAGATCCGATACTCTTTTAAGGATTTTCAAAATATTTATCCTAGAATATATTTTTCTAGGTTTTTTTTTTCAATTTGAATATAACTCTAATACATGTGTTATTGTGTTTTATATCTGATATTGATACAGATTTATAGATCTATGGCTACTAAAAGACTTGAGGTCTCAGTGTTTGACGAAAAGGTTGACTTCGAGGTTCGAAAAAAGAAAATATGTGTCCTATTGTCTCGTCACAAGGTATTGTCGGTACTCGAAGCTTATGTGACTAAGTGAGGATGCACTGAAAAAGGAAGGACGAGATCGATGAAGAGGCAATGAGGCATTCAACCTACTGTTTCTGAATCTGTTCGATACAGTCATACAAAAAGTAGATGGAGCCAGACGACAATTGAACTCTGGGTAAAACTCGATTCCTTATAATTTGTGTTATGTGCCCCTAATCTGGATTTTCTTGAAGGAAACAATTTTATTTATAAGATGAATGTTTTTTAAACTATTGATGAAAATGTTGATGAGTTTTTAAAATTGAACTTGGTTTTAAAAGATTCTGACATGACCCTAGACGAGACTAGTAAATCTATGAACTTTTAAACTCAAAACATAAATTTTATCAAGTTGTTAAAGATGCTTTCCAATACTCTGCTGCCATGCCTAATTTTGATCAGATTGTCGCTTCTTTGTAACACGTGAACTTGAGTTAAAGAATATGAAACGAGTAGGAAATAATCTTTATGTGAAACATAGAACTGACTCACCTGAGTATGTGAAACCTAATAAGTATAAGAAGAATAGTAAAAAAAAGACCAATAAAACCGAGTAAGAAAATGTTATCACTGTCGGAAACCTGGACACATTAAGAAAAATTTCTATGCTCTTAAGAATAAGAATGCCAGTAATAACATTGAAACCAATATTGCATGCTTGCCCATAAAAAATGATAAGACCTGTGAAGTATTATATGTATATGATATTGCAAGTAAATCGAATTGGACTTTTGATTCTGAATGTACTTTTCATATGAGTCCAAATAAGGTCTGGTTTCATGACTTAAGGAAATCCAAGTCTGAAAATATTTATATGGGAAACAATGATTCATGCCAGGTGGGTGGGTTTGGTAATAAAAATTTAAGACTTAATAACGGTTAAAAGATAACCTTCACTGATATGAGATGGATACTTAACCTAAAAAGAAACCTTATTTATTTAGGTGTTTTAAATGACGTATATATAAATTGTCTATTGGTGTGATTAATGTGTATAAAAATAACAAACTTGTCCTATGTAGAAATAAAGTTTTTGGTTTATATATTTTTAATGGTTTATGCATTACTTTTTATTTGAATATCATTCATATTAATGTTGAGATAATAATCGACTCCAGACGTATTTAGGTCCAAATATAAATTAAGGTGGAGGTGAAGGAGAAATATGTTTGTGTTACTACTTATCATCATTGTTACTACTTATCATCATCCAGACTCTGACAAAGAAACTCAGATCCACAAATCCACCTCGACTAACTATCCTTTTAATTTACATTTTGAGAAAAGAAATATATGAAGATTTTGAATGAAAAAAGTAGGGAAATTCCAAATATCTAATGGATCAAACTTGAATCTATTTGCAAGTAAACTAACGAGCACTTGCTCACAAGAACACTTTACAAAGTCTTTTGTTTTTTGTTTGGTAGCATAACATAAATATAGGTTTGTTTAAGAATATTTAGTGGATATTAATCAAAATATTTATATTAATCGCCGCATCAATTTTTAATTATGTTTGTATTGCTATTCGCTATTCTTAATAGAAATTGTAAAATCTTTTTTTTTGCTATTTAAATAGTCCGACAAATCCAAAACAAAAATGATTGAACACACATCAAAGATAGATCGCTGCGAAATATGGGAGAGTAGTCTCAGAGAATAGCACAATTTTGATTGCGGAGATCTTGTGTCTGTTGTGTTTTATTTGTATAAACCAGTAAAACAATATAGAAACTAATGCAGAAATAAAAAAAAAGTATATATAAATAAATAACTTTACTTGTCGAGGCTCGGATTGGATCCGATGTCTTTAAGGTATTTAGGCCACGTACCGGTGTCTTACGTTTGTTGGCTTCAACCTCCAGGATACAACGACAAAACTATTCAAAAGAAACTGACACACGAATTCTTGAGAATTTCGACGAACTTAATAATGCTGCTTCTTTCTATCTCTCTCTTCTAATTTTAATGCTTTGAAAAATCAATGAATGAAAATGTTTGAGTTGGCCAACTATTTGTAGAAGATGAAAAGGTGGATTTGGCAAAGAGTTGTAACGTTTCATTTGAAGATACGTTATATTAAAAGACGCAACGTTTACTGATGAAGACCAAAGCATAGGCTGGTCCAGATATGAAACTCTGGCCCAAAAGCCCACCAACCTGGAGGCCCAAGTTTGAACCCTAGCCCAGCAGTCCTATTTTATTTTATTTTTCGCTTTGCTTTGCTTCATAACCAAAGTAAACAAAAAAAAAATAACATTTTTTTTTAATTTCTTCAAATTCTATGACTCAATTTCTCATTCAATTTCAAATGATTTTAACCAAATGAATATATTACGTTAATCTTTACAAATAGAATAAACGTATCAATATTCGAATCATTTCTTTAAATTGAGGTCATCACTTGGGTAAAATCTCATTTGACCAACA
Source organism: Nemophila menziesii (assembly GCA_029959085.1). Classification (NCBI taxonomy): domain Eukaryota; kingdom Viridiplantae; phylum Streptophyta; class Magnoliopsida; order Boraginales; family Hydrophyllaceae; genus Nemophila; species Nemophila menziesii. Next base: position 3,296,821 of record JARWIR010000016.1, on the reverse strand, counting down.
ATCCCCACATGAATGGAAATTGACTAACCACCTTAAAAAAATATGCAAAAGAATGCTAAATACGAGAGAGAGCGAGAGAGAAGCGTAGAAGAATACTACATTGAGAAAGGTAGCTTTTGGCCTTGAACCTTCTGTAGTAAGAGCTATCGGATTTACTTGCTAACTAGTGAACGTGATGTCTTGAACTATTCAGCTTTTGTGTAAACCAAGACAATAGAAATTACATAGTATACTTCGAAACATTATTTGGTTCTCACGGTTGTGTCCATTTACGGCCCTGGACAACTCCTGGTATTTCATGAATAACCGTCGGAGAATTTCGCCATTACAAATTCTCGTAGAGTGGCCCTACCCATGTTATTCATATAGGTGGTCTCTTGTCGAGAGTATTCTGCATTACTCTATCTTATGTGATAAGATACAAGAACCATTAAAAGTTTAACTTATCCTTCAATTTTACATGTAGCACTGTTTAATTTTTTTGTCCTAAGAATGGTTTAGGGAGGTTTCCCCACAGTGCATAACACCAAATTGCAGTTTCATGATTCAGTTTTCCCTTTGAACCTAGATTGTGGGATCTCCACTCTGCTAGGTAGGGTTCCCATCATGGCAACTCATCTTTCGTAGGCTTAAGACCCATTCTCCTTGACAACACTCGCACTTGCTCTCTTTGTAGACCTTTGGTCAGTGGATCCGCTATATTATCCTTTGATCGAACATAATCAATTGTGATAATTTCGTTTGAGAGCAATTGTCTAACGGTATTGTGTCTACGACGTATGTGTCTAGACTTACCGTTATACATTTCGTTTAGTGCCCTACCAATGGCACTTTGACTATCGCTATGTATGCAGATAGTTGACACAGGCTTTGGCCAATTAGGAATATCCTCTAGGGAATTCCGAAGCCACTCGGCTTCTTCAGCAGCTTTGTCTAAAGCTATAAACTCAGATTCCATAGTTGATCTGGCTATGCACGTTTGCTTAGTGGATTTCCAAGACACAGCTGCTCCTCCTAACATGTAGACAAATCCACTTGTGGATTTTGAGTCGGTGGAGTCTGATATCCAGTTTGCATCACTGTATCCTTCTAGTACAGCTGGATATCCTGTGTACAACAACCCTTCGTTCATAGTGTATCTAAGATACCTTAGAACTCTTACAATAGCAATCCAGTGGTTCTTCCCCGGATTATTTGTAAACCTACTTAGCTTGCTTACTGCATGTGCTATATCTGGCCTAGTGCAGTTTGTTAAGTACATGAGACTCCCAATAATCCGAGAGTATTCCAACTGGTTGATCATATCACCAGTGTTCTTAGCAAGATGTAAATTTACATCAACTGGTGTCTTGGCGATATTTGTGTCGCCATTACTAAATTTGTTTAATACTTTCTCAATATAGTGTGACTGAGATAGTATAATACCTTCAAATGTTCGGAGAATCTTGATACCCAAAATAACATCCGCAAGGCCTAGATCTTTCATGTCAAACTTACTTGAAAGCATAATTTTGGTAAATTTAACCATATCATTGTTACTTCCAATGATTAACATATCATCCACATATAAACAGACAATGACATATCCAGTCTCATTTTGTTTTACATAAACGCATTTGTCACATTCATTGATCTTGAAATCATTCGAGATCATGAATCTATCAAATTTGTCATGCCATTGCTTCGGTGCCTGTTTTAAACCATATAAAGATTTAACAAGCTTACATACTTGCTTCTCCTTACCTGGAACTACGTAACCCTCAGGTTGTTCCATATATATCTCTTCATTTAGTTCTCCATTTAGGAAGACTGTTTTTACATCCATTTGATGTATTTCGAGCTTGTATATTGAAGCTATAGCGATTAACATTCGAATGGATGATATTCTCGTGACTGGAGAATAAGTATCAAAATAATCAAGTCCTTCTTTTTTACTATAACCTTTTACAACAAGGCGAGCCTTGTATTTTTCAATAGACCCATCGGTCTTTAGTTTCTTCTTGAATATCCATTTGCATCCAAGTGGTTTATTCCCAGGAGGGAGATCCACTAGTTCCCATGTATGGTTTTGCATAATGGAATCTATCTCGCTATTTACCGCTTCTTTCCAGTATGGGGCGTCAGGGTTTAACATAGCCTCCTTGAATGTTCGCGGTTCGTCATCTAGCATGTAAGATAGAAAGTCAGGACCAAAAGACGTAGAGGTTCTAATCCGCTTACTTCTTCTTGGTTCTCCTTCATTTGGCAATGATTCTTGATCTTGCTTTTCAGTTGGCAATGATTCTTGATCTTGCTTTTCTTCAATTGCATCACGTGTTCTTTTTAAGGAACTAGATTCTGGTGTGGTCTTGTACGGAAAGGTTGTTTCAAAGAAATGTGCATTTCTTGATTCAATCACCGTATTGTCGTTAATGTCAACATGACAAGATTTGTGTACGAGGAATCTATATGCAACACTGTTGTGAGCATATCCAATAAAGACGTAATCGATGGTCTTTGGTCCTATTTTGACCATTTTAGGAGCAGGAATTGCTACCTTTGCCAAGCATCCCTACACTTTTAAGTATTTGAAGGAAGGTGGTTTTCCTTTCCATAATTCGTAAAGAGTTTTATCTACCTTCTTGTGTGGTACCTTGTTGAGGATGTGATTTGCGGTGAGTAAAGCCTCTCCCCACAAGTTTTGTGGTAACCCTGAGTTAATCAACAAGGCATTCATCATTTCCTTCAACGTGCGGTTCTTACGTTCAGCAATCCCGTTTTGTCGAGGCGAGTAGGGGGCCGTGGTTTGATGGATGATTCCATGTTTAGCTCAAAACTCTTCAAAAAAAGACACATATTCTCCTCCCCTATCTGTTCTAAGATTCTTAATCTTTTTATTTAGTTGATTCTCAACTTCAGTTTTGTATTGCATAAATGCTTCTAAGGCCTTGTCCTTACTTCGAAGCAAGTATATTTGACAATACCTTGTGCAATCGTCAATGAATGTTATGAAATACTTTTTACCACTTCTAGTTTGCACAAATTTCAAGTCACATATGTCACTGTGAATTAACTCTAAAGGTGTCGAAGTCCTTTTAAATGAGGTTTTTGTTAACTTTGACTCAACGCATACTTCACATTCCTTTTGAGAATTGAAATTCACATTAGGTAATAACCCAACGTTTACTAACTTATTTATTGAACCGAAATTAACATTTCCTAATCTATCATGCCATAAATTAGGTGAGTCAAGTATATAAACACAATCCGAATTTTCATTCATTTCTTTATCGGTTACAATTTTTGTAGGTACTACGGTCATTACATTCATCTTAAACAGACCGTCACATAGGTACCCTTTTCCTACATACATTTCGTTCTTAGTTAATACAAACTTATCAGCTACAAATACAAGTTTAAACCCAGCCTTGCTAAGTAAGGAACCAGAAACTAAGTTCTTGCTAATGTCTGGAACATGGAGGACATTGTTCAAGGTCAACTCTTTCCCGGAGGTCATCTTTAGTACAATCTTTCCAGTACCTTGAACCTTTGAGGTGGCGGAATTTACCATATATAGGATTTCTTCATTTGTAGCGTTTTTGTAGGTTTGGAACACAGATTTGTCTGAGCACACATGTCGGGTTGCTCCAGTGTCTATCAACCACGTTCGTGGGTTGCTGACGAGGTTGACTTCTGAGACTGTTGCTGCCAGATCCAAATCGTCAATACCCTGAGATATCTCAGTCACATATGACTGACCACCCTTAACTTTCTTTTGGTTTCCTTTTACCTTTTTGTTTCGACAGTCTTTTGCACGATGTCCATGCTTTCCACAGTTGTGACAATCCCCGTTGAATTTCACCTTTTTATTGTTTTCATTATTTGACTGCCCTTGCCTCTTGCGCTTGTTGTTTTGGTTGGTCCTCCCTTGTTCCACAACATTTGCCTTGGCTTCATATGATCGAGGGTTAGTTGCCTTTTCAGCCATTCGATTGTCTTCCTCGATTCTTAACCTTACAATTAGATCTTCAAGACTTATCTGTTTGCGTTTATGCTTGAGGTAATTCTTGAAATCCTTATACAATGGGGGTAGCTTTTCCACAAGAGCACCAACTTGGAAAGGCTCTACCAGATTCATAACTTCAGCACTCAACTCATGAAGGATCAACTGGTACTGTTGTACTTGAGACATTAATGATCTTGAATCCACCATTTTGAAATCAAGGAACTTACCGATCACAAATTTCTTTGTGCCGGCATCTTCAATCTTGTATTTCTTCTCAAGAGACTCCCATAATTGCTTGGCAGTTGGCATGGTGCTATACACATTATATAAGGAATTATCCAAACAATTTAGAATGTAATTCTTACATAGGAAATCAGCATGTTGCCAAGCATCTACTGCATTATATGTCTCACTATTTGGATTGGATCCCATTTCTGGTGGATCTTCCTTTAGAAATTTTGCCAAGCTTAGAGTGGTCAGGTAGAAAAACATCTTTTGCTGCCACCTCTTAAAGTCAGAACCATTGAACTTTTCTGGCCTATCGGCTGGTCCAATGGGTGTTGGTGCGGCGGGTACACGAACTTCTGTTCTTGAGTTATTACCCGTCTCAGGTTGCTTTTCACTTTGTCCAGTATTTTTCTCCATATTCTATATGAAGCAGAAATCTGACGTTAGTAAGTGAGTAATTTTCTAGTATGTATACACAAGCCTAGAAATCAGAATAAGAGAAAGGAAATAGAATGTAACAATTATGTTCTGAATACACAGACCCAGATATTATTGCAAAAGTAAAGTTTATAAAACGAAAGGAAAACGTTTTCTGGTTTATACAACGTGAAACGTAAATACCTTAAATTGTTGTGTTTTATTTGTATAAACCAGTAAAACAATATAGAAACTAATGCAGAAATAAAAAAAAATATATATAAATAAATAACTTTACTTGTCGAGACTCGGATTGGATCCGATGTCTTTAAGGTATTTAGGCCACGTACCGGTGTCTTACGTTTGTTGGCTTCAACCTCCAGGATACAACGACAAAACTATTCAAAAGAATCTGACACACGAATTCTTGAGAATTTCGACGAACTTAATAATGCTACTTCTTTCTATATCTCTCTTCTAATTTTAATGCTTTGAAAAATCAATGAATGAAAATGTTTGAGTTGGCCAACTATTTATAGAAGATGAAAAGGTGGATTTGGCAAAGAGTTGTAACGTTTCATTTGAAGATACGTTATATTAAAAGACGCAACGTTTACTGATGAAGACCAAAGCATAGGCTGGTCCAGATATGAAACTCTGGCCCAAAAGCCCACCAGCCTGGAGGCCCAAGTTTGAACCCCAGCCCAGCATTCTTTTTTTTTCTTTTTTTTTTCGCTTTGCTTTGCTTCATAACCAAAGTAAACAAAAAAAAAACATTTTTTTTTAATTTCTTCAAATTCTATGACTCAATTTCTCATTCAATTTCAAATGATTTTAACCAAATGAATATATTACGTTAATCTTTACAAATAGAATAAACGTATCAATATTCGAATCATTTCTTTAAATTGAGGTCATCACTTGGGTAAAATCTCATTTGACCAACAGTGTCTCCCTCCAAACTATGTCTCAGTTTACTAATCTCATCCTTTGATTTCTGTTGAGCGTCTTTAGCTTTTTCTTCCATCTTCAAGCAAGCAAATTTCTCTTTTTTCAACTGTTGTTCAAGCATACATAATCAAATCAGGGAACGAAAGAGCAAATAAAGCAGAGTGTTTCAACTTTGGAGTATGTGATTCATATACTGAAAATCGTCAACTTAAGAAAACTAATAAAACTTTTCTAAAAAAATTTACCATCTCCTTCATTTGCAAACTGCTCTTGGAGTAACAAATCCACCTCAGAGCATCTAATAGCTTTTTCAATCTGTTCCAAAAAAAAATAGACCAAAGAATCATAATAGTTCTACAAATTATGCAGAGCCGGTTTTGGGGGTAGGCCAAGGAGGCCATGGCCTTGGGCCCCCCCAAAAAATGAAAATTTTAGAGCCCCCAAATTTATTTTATATATAAAATATTATAGGTAAAAAAATTAAAAAGACCCAACTTAATATATCAGTCCAATTCAAAAGAAACGAAAAATTAAAATTAAAAAATTAAAATAACTTGTTGACCAAGTCAAAAATTGTATATATATATATCAGTACTTACTAATATTATGTTCATTTGTCCGATATAAAAAAAATCTTATATTTAATACTACTCACTATACTATAAATAATAAAAAATTGAAGACTAATAAAGAATAGCGTGTATGCCTCCATTAATAATCAAAAGGTATGTGTTTTTTTTCTAATTTATTTTTTAATTCATTATAATATTATTTTATAACTTTTATATATGTTGTTTTTTTTGTTAGAAAATATATTATCTAGATTATATTTATTTAATTATTTTATCTTTTCTAAATAATTAGGTTTATGATTAAAAAATGATTAAATGAATAATTATAAATTTTATAGTTTATAATTTATTTTATTTATATCTAATTAATTAGAAAAGTAAATTATAATTAGATTGTTAATTCATTAATAATTTTTCTGAATTTTGCATATAAGTGATATTAAATTATTTTTAGACTATAACATATTAGTGAATTTGCATCAAAAACTGTAAGGAGATGAGTGTTCAAGTGATAAATTTGTTTGTGTTTTTTTAAAATTTATTTAGTCGTTTTTCTTATTATATTTTGCCTTTTTTTATTTATTTATGTAAGTTATAATTTTTTTACGGGTCCTTTTTCTAAAGTTCGCCTTGCCTTTTATTTATTTATTTATGTAAGTTATAATTTTTTTAAGGGCCTCTTTTCTAAAATTCGCCTTAGGCCCCCAAAAGGTCAGGACCGGCCCTGAAATTATGAATGCCCAAAGCATCGGTATTTAACTTCACCTTCACTTGAGAAAACAATTTGGTATTGTATAGTTTTTCATCACTTTTAGCTACAACCTATTCACAAGCTTAACAATGTGGTGAATTTTTTTCTTTTAATTTCGCAACAATTAGTTGCGTATAAGCCTTGAAATTCGAGGAGGGCGACTTCGTGTAATGGCGTGTTTTCCAGGAGTTTCAGCGCTATACCGATTCTCTGACCAGTATTACCGGGTACCCTGTTGCGAATCTCTGTTGTCGCTGACGCATATTTTAGTCACGTCTAGGTGTGCAAATTCCAGGGACTTTTCCGCTGTAGCCCGTCTTCTTGACCGCGTACCCGGTCTTGTGACCTGGATCCCAGGTTCGTGTATGTGCCAAATGTCACTTAGACCCGTTTTTCACACTTTTCACCGCAAACGCAAAGATTAACACCTGCAAATTCAAAAAAACTTCAACCTTTCTCATTACTTTATAATTATACACTAATACCTGAAGAAATTGAAACTAACATACAATGGGGTTTCTTGACGAGGTTAAGTGACTTGTAGGCGGATCCTTGAATTTTCCACCTCTACAATCCATGAAAATACTGTGAACAATTTTTAACAGTTATTTGATCGATTAAATATTTCTATATTTTTCCTGTCGGTTGATGAAACTTAAGAAATATGAATATAATTGAAAAAATGTGGAGAAATTTACATCCTCTGGGAACTGATTTATCATTAAACCTTGCTTGTAAAAGTAGATTCTTTGTAAGTTGCATTTCATGACTTTATTTGATTAAGATTGCTTTGATTCTAAAATGAATGATAATGTATTGAATAAGAGTTTGAGATGGGAAAACTGAGAGAGGGAGTTTGTTAATTTATTTATTGATCCTTGATTTTATTGTAATTTGTAAGATGTTTGTTGGGCATTTTAGCAGGACCGGAAACTTGATGAACAATGATCTCTTTAAACGGTACAAAATAATGCATGGTGAGTATGTTTGAAGGTCGATCATGTTGAGGACTTGCTTTAAGATCCAATGAAAAGGAAACATCCAACCAGGACTCACCCACACAAACTTAGGAGTATGTACACAGAGATATTTCAGAAGCATGTAATCAAAATTAAGACTTATTACTGGATAGTTAAAACATCCATCTCTATACATTATCCTCCTTTATCAATTAATATCAAAAGCATTTCAATATTGGGTAGATAGATATGACTTCGAATCTAAACTTAAACTAAGTAGGTGTGATCTAACTTTAGGAGTAGCTTTCTTAGAAGAAGATTTTGATTAGACACAATCTTTGAGCTGCTAGCCTTCAGGTCTTTCAAGCCAAGATCGTGTTTAGATGGAGTTGGCCTACATAAGAGAAGAGAGAAAATAAAAATAAAAATAAAAATAAAAATAAAAATAAAACTAAGATATGGATAGAGAGAGATAACTTACAGGAAGATAACATCACTCAACATAGGGCCTTTAAGTTGTGGAATGAGAGAAAACCAATTCAATTTATTTGTGACCTCAACATACAAGCTGGTGTTAGTGTTAAAGAAAGAGGCTGATTTTCTCTTAAGAATGAATGATGAAGATACCAGGGTAGAAATGGAATATTCCACAAAACGAGACTTGTTAAATTTGGTTTTTGGACCTTGAATTGCCCAAAATATTTCGAATTCACCTTCCTTTGTCAGATTCAAAAATGGAGATTGGTTACACATATTCATTGTAAGATCGGGAATCTTTTCAAATAAATCAAACACATATAACTTGTCTTTGGAAAAATCTAAAACAAACAACAACCCCCCATTGTTTTGTATAAACACCATTAATTGGCCGGACACTACAGCAGGTTTTGACGGAAGACACCGAAGATCTGATAAATCAATTTTTGTATAAGATTTCCAATGTCTTTTTTTTATATCATCTTCAGCTTCATAGGTGTATAATGCGTATTTATGGTCACCTATATAATAACCAGTATTAACACCAACTACAATAACAGTTTTACCTTCAATTTCAACTGCACCAACAATTGCATAGGAATAAACAAATCTAAAATATTCAGATTTTAACCTTTCTTTTTCAGTAATTTCTTCATAATCATAAATGATTTTTTCATCATCGAAATATTCTTCTATTTCTTCTTCTTCTTCCTCTTTTTCTACTTCTACTTTTACTTTTTCTATTTTCTTAACATCATGCATATAAAAAAGAACTAGTTTATCTTTGTCTTCTTGGTCTTCTTCATCATAAACACAACCAAATGCTTCGGCTTCTCCTTCTCCTTCATCATCATCTTCTTCTTCTTCGTCTTCGTCTTCGTTTTCCTTTTCTTCTTCTTCTTCTTCTTCTTTTTCTTTTTCTTTTTCTTTTTCTTCTTCATAAGGAGGAACCTCGGGATAAGGAGGAGGATTGGGAATCTCTTCCCATCCAGATCCATCTCTCTTCATAACCTCCATCAAAACCGACTTTTTTCCATATTTGTTAACTAATCCTCCCACAACATAGAGCTGACCACCTAAAATAACAGGATATGGACAAATTCTTTCCTGATTCATCTCAGGACCTTTTACCCAGACTTTATCCATTTTCGACAAATCAAGGTATTCTACGCTTCTGCTCTCTTCTATAGTGTCCGACCCACCAATGCGATATAAACAAGAGTTAAAAACTATATAACTCGCAAATATCCTCCTCTCACTACTGCAAAATGGCTTAATACTTTTTGCCAACCTTCCAACTTTTTCCCCGACCCAATTGTACTTGTTTTTATTTTTATTTTCTTTTTCCTTTTCCTTTTCCCGGTATCTTTTTTCAAATTCAATAAAAGAATTCTTATTTGAAATATAATAATCCACTTTGTATGGCCCCGGCCAATGCTCCACCACACACATTATGCTTTCCATTTCCATTGGATTGGATTTCGCAGTTGTGTCATATGGAGGATGTTTACTGCAAAACAATTCAAAAAACACAATATCACTTCTCATACCGTCATATATATATAATGGCTATTCTAGGTTTACACTGGTAAATAATAGTGATTAGATTAGGTTAAAAATAATTCTCAATAGTTAAAAGTATTATTTTTTTACCTTGATTTGGGTTTTGATGACGTAGCCAATTCCAATCCATGATCCTCGACAAATTCCATCGGAAGGCAGAGCGGTTGGTAATCGGAAGGTTGATGTCTTTCAATACGAGTGTGAAGAGAAGAATGGCTTTTAGGTTTTATTATGTTATTTCGAACAAAAAAGAAAAGTTTTATTTGGGTTAACTTTCCGTTCAAGTAATTTAAATACGGTAACTTATCTACTCCTTCAGTCCATTTTTATTTGTCCTTACATTAAATACCCTCTCTTTTTACTATATTGCCCTTATTCATTAAGTAGTATTTTATTTAATGCACCATTACTTTTAACTAATTAAGTAAGGGTGATATTGGAAAATAAGGAGAAAAAATGTCTTAATAATATAAAAGGGACAAAATATTGTTGGACACCTCCTTTTAGAAAGAAAGACAAATAAAAATGGACGGAGGGAGTATTTGGTAATTTTGACGTATGGAAATAATTTAAAACCCCCTGGTCAAGCCACTAGAGCAATTGGTCGGTGGTGGTGTAAATATATATCTTGTAGTTTAAGAATCCTAATTTGCTTATACAACCGACTTTCACTACTGGATTCGCGCTGTTTACCCACGAAATATTAGCGACGACCCGTAATTCGCCGCTAATTTTTCGAAATTAGCGACGACAAAATCTTACCTTCGAATAAACAGGCGTCGTTAATTAGCGACAAACGTATTTGTCGTAATTTAATTGTATTTCGCCGCTGATTTTTTTTTTTTTTTGAATTTTTTTTAATTGCCGATCTGTCGTCGCTATCTTAGCGACACGTGTTTTCGTAGTTATATTGAAGATTAGCGACGACACGTCTTTATTTAACGACGACCCGTAATTTGTCGCTAATCTTAAATCCTATTTAATGGAGACAGCAGGATTTTAACACACAAAACACCCAAAAAAATCCTCCGATTTTCTCCCAGAAACACAACTAAATTCTTTTTTTTTATTTGTAATTGTTTCTCCACTTCATCTTGCATCATTCTTGGTTCAATAATCAAGGTGGGGCTCCATTAATATCATCTTTCATCACACAATTTAAGGTAATAATTGCATGAAATTCACCTTTTAATTTTTTTTTTGAATTCTAATTGTGTTTTATTCTTTCTATATGGTTTGATTAGGTGAATTAATACAATTTTCTTGGTGGGGAATTAACATCACTCTTCAATTTATCCATCCAATTCAAGGTATTTCTATTAAATTTCATGCTTTTTAAATTTTTTTATTTATTTGTTTATATTAGCAAGTTGATAAAACATATGATTAGGTTATTGAATTAAATATTTGTTGGTTGATTATTCATGTGTTGTGTGAATTTATATTTTGTGCTCATATATTTTTACTTGTTTATTTAATTATTTGTTCTTTTTTTATATATTCATTCATTTAATGGTTTGTAATATTTATTCATTTAATGGTTTGTAATTTTTATTCATTCAATGGTTTGTAATATTTATTCATTCAATGAGTTTGTAATTTTTTTTATTTTGTTTATTGTGTTGTAATTTTTATTCATTTTATTCATTGGGTTGTAATAATTATGTATTTTATTTTTTTATATGAATGTAGTCGCATAGTTTACTCAAATTGTTGTTAAGAGATGGCATCGAGTTCGGACTTGAGTATCGATAAGAGTTGGATCGAATTGACGAATGTGTTAGATGGTGAATATATTTTTGGGGTTTATATTTTTATCGATTTTGCTAAGAAAAGTAGAGGTTATACCGGTTACTTGTCTTGCCCGTGTAAGAAGTGTAATAATTTTTGTCGATTAAAAACCGAAGTTGTTATGGCCCACCTTCTAAGAGAGGGATTTAATTATGGTTATAAGGTTTGGACAAAAGACGGTAAGGAGGAGATACAAATACATACACCCCCTACAAGTAAAGATCCAATTATAGTAAATGAAATTCAGCATGTTTATGACGATGTGAGACAGAGTTACGATGTTGGTGGACGTCCGGGAGACATCGAGATGAGAGATGCACATATTCCAAGTCGAAGCAGTTTTGACACATTGTTCGAAGAATTTAGACAGAATTATTTCCTGGTTGTAAATCGATGAGTTCGTTGAATTTCATTGCCAAGCTAATGCACGTAAAAGTAAAGAACAAATGGACTAACACCTCATTCACCGAGCTATTGGAGTTGTTGGGTCGTATTTTGCCTAAACCTCACAATTTGCCCGATTCTTATGAAGCATGCAACAAGAAGTTGAAAAGTTTAGGTATGGGGTATATTACCATCGATGATTGTGTTATTTATTACAAAGAAAACAAAGACCTCGATAAGTGTCCATAGTTATTAGTGGATATGATACTGATTAGTTTTTTTTTTTATTTTGGTTTATTTGTATTAACACGTTTTGTTGGTTTTTGGATATCAACTTTGACCCCAAACACTCAAATTTGACCCAACTACACTCAACTTTGACTCTAAACACTCAACTTTGACCCCAAACACTCAACTTTGACCCAAATAACTCAACTTTGACTCTAAACACTCAACTTTGACCCAAACACTCAACTTTGACCCCAAACACTCAACTTTGACCCCAAACACTCAACTTTGACCCAAATACACTCAACTTTGACTCTAAACACTCAACTTTGACCCAAACACTCAACTTTGACCCCAAACACTCAACTTTGACCCAAATTACTCAACTTTGACTCTAAACACTCAACTTTGACTCCAAACACTCAACTTTGACCCAAATAACTCAACTTTGACTCTAAACACTCAACTTTGACCCCAAACACTCAAGTTTGACCCTAACACTCAACTTTGACCCCAAACACTCAACTTTGACCCAAATAACTCAACTTTGACCCTAACACTCAACTTTGACCCCAAACACTCAACTTTGACCCAAATAACTCAACTTTGACTCTAAACACTCAACTTTGACCCAAACACTCAACTTTGACCCTAACACTCAACTTTGACCCAAATAACTCAACTATGACTCTAAACACTCAACTTTGACTCTAACTGTTGACTAAACACCCTTAACACTATAGTTTGACTCTAAACGTTGACTAAACACCCCTAACACTCAACTTTGACCCCAAATGTTGACTAAACACCCCGAACACTCAAGTTTGACTCTAACTGTTGACTAAACACCCCGAACACTCAAGTTTGACTCTAACTGTTGACTAAACACCCCTAACACTCAACTTTGACCCCAAACGTTGACTAAACACCCCGAACACTCAACTTTGACTCTAACTGTTGACTAAAGGCCCCGAACACTCAAGTTTGACTCTAATTGTTGACTAAACACCCCAAACACTCTAGTTTGACTTTAAACGTTGACTAAACACCCCTAACACTCAAGTTTGACTCTAAACGTTGACTAAACACCCCAAAAACTCAAGTTTGACTCTAACTGTTGACTAAACACCCCAAATTAGGAACATGGAAAGGAACAAGAAAAAGAAAACAAGCAAGAAAGGGAAAGCTTCTAAAACCTTAAAACTAAAAAAAAAATAGCGACGACATTCAAAGGTTTCGCGACGATATTCAAAGGATTTTTCGTCGCCAATAAATAATAAAAAATTTAATTGGTCATCGTGGGCGGTCAACTTTCCCGCCCACGAAAATTAGCGACGACAAACCAAAAATTCGCGACAACTAGTCGTCGCTAACCCTTGACACGCAAAGGTCGTGTGTACGTGGGGCGACACGTGGCCCAAATTCGCGACGAAATTCAAGGTAGCGACGACCTGCGTGTCGTCGCTAATCTTTTTTTCTATAAAGCCCTAGCCGAGCTTATTTCTGCCATACTAAACACCCAAAAACACACCCAAAAGCTCCATTTCCGCCATAGCCAAGCTATTCCGAGGAGAAACAACATCAAATCCAACGCTAAGGTAATGATTCTAGTCTAAATACACATTCTAATCTTTACTTTTTTGATTTTTTTCATTTTTAATTTCTAATATTTTGTCTTGTGTTTTTTTGTATGATTCCTTCTTCTTGGCATGGATTCATGGACGAAATCTACACCATTTCTACGTAACAGGTTCCAATTTCCGGATCAAACTTGCAATTTTTTTTTGGTTGAAAAAATTCATGAATGTTTGTATGATTTGATTAATTCCGAGATTTATGTATATATTTTTGGGATGTTTGGTATTTTTTTTGTGTTAAAAAACAACATGTAATTGGACTTTGTTTAAAATTAGGGTTTTGATATGATTTTTGTGTTTTTATTGTAATAGTTGGTGTGTTATTTTAATTTGATTGTGTTTTAAGATATAGGGACCTATTTGGAATATGTTTAATTTGTATGTTTAAGGACTAAAATGCAATTTTATAAAAAAATAGGACTAACATGCAATTTTAAAAAAATAGAACTAAAATGCAATTTTATAAAAATTTGGACTAAACTGCAATTTTAAAAAAAATAGGACTTAAATGAAAATTTTAAAAAATTTGGACTAAAATGCAATTTTATAAAAAATAGGACTTATTTGCAATATTTAAAAAATTTGGACTAAAATGCAATTTTATAAAAAATAGGACTTAATTGCAAATTTTAAAAAATTTGGACTAAAATGCAATTTTATAAAAAATAGGACTTATTTGCAATTTTTAAAAAATTAGGACTAAAATACAATTTAAAAAAATATAGGACTTAATTGCAAATTTAAAAAAAAAGGGGACAAAAATGCATTTTTAAAAAAATTAGGAATTATTTGCAATTTTTTAAAAATTTGGACTAAAATGCAATTTTATAAAAAAATGGACTTAATTGCAAATTTTAAAAAAATTTGGACTTATTTGCAATTTTATGAAATTTTATAGATGACTGCTGTCATGGGTAGGAGTCACGATAGAGACAGGAGGGGTAACGATCCCCCGAGGGGTCCACCCCGTTCGAATGCTGATTGTGCCCAACCATCGGGTAATAAAAAATTCAATTAATGTTTATTTATTAATTAAAAAAATATATAATTAATAAATATTTTTCACTAAAACAGGTGAACGTAAAAGAAGGAGACCGAAAGCTGCCACATCTATCCGGACAGCTCAGGAGACCCTGAAGAGAGTCGGCTGGCCCATTCCAGTTGACTTTCTGTCATAGACGGCACCTGGAATTTCGTGGGCGAGTATAGCAAACACGTGGGTCAGGTGGTAGGTAATGCTGTTCGAGAGGTTGTTCCCCCGTGCTACAAATCATGGTCAAATGTCCCCGACCATAACAAAGGGGTAATTATGCATCAACTGCACCAGTTTTTTGATTTGGAGGAGTGGAGGAGGCGAGACGATTGGGAAGAGATCATTAAGAGGTTGAATACGATGACTTCTGGAGCCTACAGGCGATGGAAGTCGGATTTGAAGAACGACTACTACTACACTGGTGAAGTTCCACCAGATGTTGAACCGGTGATTTGGGAGGCGACGAAGAAGATGTTGGCTGAAGTGGCGAAACAGGAGAAAAAAATAATTTATTAATTATTTTATACATTTTTTTTAATTAATTTTATAACTATTTCTTTTTTATTTGTAACAGAGTCAGGCTGATATAAACAAGAAGAATCGAGAGCTGCAGACAGTTCCTAGCAAGGCGGGGTCAAGGAACTGGTCCCAGACTGGGGAGGTGATTATTGATGTATAAATTTTAATAATTAAAATTTAATTTAGTATTTTATTTAATTTAATTTTTAACTAATTAATATTTGTTATTCTATACTGTCTAGGGGAAGCTGAAGACGGTGACGAAAGAGCCGTTGACTTTTGTTGATGATGAGACCCAGGCGGAGATGGAGCTTCCTTCTTTAAGCGGCTATTTCGACCACCTATCGGCTATCGTACGATGCAGCTACAGATAGCTGGCGTGACCAGCGTTTGGAGAAAGCTAGTGTAAGTCCTTTTTAAAAAAAAATTGATTTAAATTAATTTTTTATTTTAAATTAATTTTTTTATTAATCTAATTTATTTTTAAATTGAAATCTAATTACAGGGTGTTCTTCGGGAGAAGATGAAGAAGAAGGTTGTGTAGGCCGGAGCGGAGGGTGCTGAAGTTACCATCCAGGAGCAGATGGATGCCATGCTCGAGACAATCATGGAGGTCCTACACCCACCCAAGACTAAATACTGGGTGCCTGCCATTGGTCCGGTCCGGAAACGATCCAGAATCCTACACAGCCGGACAGGGAGAACGAGGAGCTGCTTAAGGCGATTCTGGTTGGGATGAACGAGCTTCGCGCGGCTCAAAATCTTGCACTATACCGGATCCATCCTCCGCATCACCCGGGGCCACAGCTTCTTCTAGTCGGCCGAGTCAACCCCCGAGCATGGCAGACACTCTCTTCGAGGCATTAAACGGGATGAGAATCGCCCAAGGAATGCAGCCGATCAGCAAACCCGGGCCCATTAGGGAAGAGAGACGAGATGAAGAGAGAGGAGATGAGAAGAGAAGAGAAGATGAAGAAGAGCACCATTTGAGTGATGATTAAGTTATCTTTTTTTTAATTTGGTTGGTTTGTATGTTTAAGACTTTATTTATTTCCGTATGTTTGACTTTGACTTTGACTCGTTTGACGTTGACTTTATTTCACGTTTATTATTTGATACGAATTATCGTATTTTATATGTATTTTTGGATTTTTATTTATTTATAATTTTGCATTATATTTAAAATCAAAATAATAATAAAGACTACAATTTAAATAATAAACAACAAAATTTAAATAAAAATAAAAATTATATTAAAAAAAATTATGAATAGCGACGACAATTGAATCGTCGCTAACTATTAAATAAAATAAATAAATAATAATTTTCGACAAAATTTAAAAAAATTAAAAAAAATAAAAAAATAATAGCGACGACAACTCTGTCGCTAATATTTAGGTAATTAAAAAAAAAGAAAATTCAATTAATAAATTTTCGATTAAAAATTAAAGAAACACTAATTAAGAAATTAGCGACGGCCTTTTGTCGCTAATTTGTCGTCGCTAATCTCTTAATTTCCCGACGCCAGGCCTCGTGGTTAAATGTCTGAGTAATTAGGGACGAAATCACAATATTCGTCGCTAATCTCAAAACAGCGACGCCGAGATAAAGACGACAGTTTAGCGACGAAATTTCGTCGCAAAACTAAATTAGCGACGATATCACTATGTTTCGCGACGACACTTGTCGTCGCGAAACCCCGCGATTCCAGTAGTGTTTTAAGGCTAATTGCTGTATTTTGTAGTTGTGATACCTTTGTGCACGTAGAATAATATTTGTGTGTCGTGTTGAGATATAAAATCTCATTAATAGAATGCCTTCTCCTAATAGTTTGGACTTTTGGTTGAGTTGGCAATTTAACATGGTATCAGAGCTCCAGGTACTTGAGGTCCTGGGTTCGAGTCTCTCGACCGCCACCCACTTTATTCTGCACGTGCAAAGCTTAGCTCTTCTCCTAAAGCCTTCTATGGGCTCTCTTCTCAACTAAGCTTGCACGTGAGGAGGCGTGTTGAGATATAAAATCTCATTAATAGAATGCCTTCTCCTAACGGTTCGGACTTTTAGTTGAGTTGGCAAGTTAACATGTCGTTTACCCAGTCGTCTCTGTCTCCTACATGTGAAAGATGTCTAACAAATTTTTCATCAAACAAGATTTAGTGGTGGATGTACTGTCAAGGTTACCAGTAAAGTCTCTTATGCGATTCAAGTGTGTATCAAAATCATGGTGTGAGATGATTTCTAAACCTAACCTTGAGTTGAGTAAAAGACATATGAAGCAATGGAAATCTAATATGAAGCTTATTATTGAATAAGATAACTTCAAATTAAATAGGAAGCTATATAATGTAGAGTTCACGTTGTTGGGTAAAATTTTCAACGTGAAGGAAATCAAATACCATCCGCTTTTGGATAATCAATCAATTTATATCGAATCTGCATTTACAGGGTGTAGTAATGGCGTGTTTTGTTTACGCGTGAAGAAAAAAGAAATAGGGGGCAATGGAAATTTATTTGTATTGTGGAACCCTTCAACTCGAAAGCGCATTGTGTTACCTAACTGTAGCGCGCAATATCGTCTTTCTGTGGATAAATACAGCATTGATGGTTTTGGCTACGATGAAAGCTCGGATGACTATAAGGTGGCTCGTTTGGTAAAGTATAATGATGGTGATGGTTTCTATAGAATGCATATATTTAGTCTAAAATCTAACAAATGGAGGATTTTGGAGGATTTTCCATGTAAAAGTGATGTTTATTATAAAGTTGACCATGGAATTCTTGCTAATGGTGCTCTCCATTGGTTCCTTAAGGACCATTTTACTCTTTCTTTTAATCTAGGAACTGAGAGATTTCAAGTCCTACCACCACCACCAAAGACTTCATTTGATGGACCCTATTTGTGTGAAGGCATTCTGAATGGTTGCCATTATCTGATGTTAAGTGATCCAAGTACGCAAGACAAGTGGATAATGAAAGATTATATTTATGGATGGAGTAAGTTAATATTGAAGAATTTATCAGCTGATAGTGCACAATTGTTGTTTATAAAGCCATTGGTTATGCGTAATAATTTTGAGATATACAATCTTGAAAAGTTATCGTTGGAGACAATTGAATTCCCATTCCCAGTTGGAGGTGGAGACCACCGTTCATATTTATACTTTGAAACTCTCTTCCCACCCCACAATCAAGAAGAACAAGTTAGCAAAGGAGAAAAAAGAAAGCACCAGCACATGGATTACATCTATTGAAGATCACTTAATTTATTGTGTAAAATTTTCTACTTCTTATTCTATTAAATATATAATATTGAAAAGAACCAACTTTATTATTGTTTTATGTATACCAGCAGCATCTTCGGAGGGGTTAAAATAGGAGGAAATTACAATCTAAAGCCTCCTTTACACAAACTTTATAAAGTAACACCAAACCAAAAAACAATACTATAAACATCCAGTTTCCAACTATCTGGTTAGATTTTTCTCCTTTTTACCCCTCCACGTAATGGGCACGGCCCCGCGTAAGTTACATAAACTCATTCCCACACGACCCAGCCCCATATCGATAATTAACCCCGTGGGTACGGACATATAACACACAAAAAACAAACACAAATAAAACCAAAATAAAACCAACACATTCAATCTCTGTTATTAACAAATCCATTTACAATCAAAACACACAATCAAAACACAATGAATATGAACACTCAAACCACTCCAACCATGAATATGAACAATCAAAACACTCCAACACTCTTAACGGGTATGGCCCCTTCGTAAACACACAAAACTGATTCAATTTGATTCAATGTCTTTACTAAATTATTTACCAAATTCATTTGCTATATTGATTGATATACTAATGGTATAATTGATACTTCTCATACACTACCTTTGGACCACCATATTCCTAAACATCTAGACTATAATAGAGACCCAGGAGGATATTGTTCTTGGGCTGGACCCATGGTGGGTTAAGGGGTTCAAATCGGGGTGTTGAAGCTGCTTGTGGGCTGGACCCATATTGAGTTGAAGCTTCTTGTGGGCTGGACCCATATAGCGTTGATGCTGCTTGTGGTGGAAATTAACAGAGAATTAAATTAAAGAAAAGTGTTGTAAAAAGAAAGCATCATCCATCAACAACAGACTTGGACCCATAAAGACAACCAGCTTCGACGGTCTGGACCCATATTGGTTTTTCCGATGGTGGTGGGGCTTAGCCATACTCGCTTTACTGGAATTCGATTCATCGGTCTGGACCCATCACGGGATAGGCCTTCAACAGTCTGGCCCCATACCAAGAGAACCAGCACCATATCTTCTTCAACTCCTTTCTGACCCCATCTGTGAACCACTGATCCACCATCCACCACCTCCTTCTGCCGCCACTTGCCACTTTAATCCACCACCATCAGCATTTACAACATAATGGGCCCAGCCCTCGAGACCCATCACTATATTTTCACCAGCAATCTGCATTGAAACCCAGTTTCAGAAAAAACCCAGGAAAACCAAAAACAGATTTGATATACAGAAGAATAACGATAAACAAAAAATATATATCAAAAGCTCAGAAAATTACCTATACGTTGTTCTTCTATGTAACGATAAACGAATAGGTAATTTTATATACTATTTATAATCTTTGTTTCGATCTGGGCTGGCCCCATTGCTGCACTCACCACGTTGTTCTTCTTGGGCTGGACCCATAGTGGGTATCTCCGTTCTTCGGCACTGGCTTTTTATTTTCCAGTGGGGTGGGCTGGGTGATGAAGGTGAGAGGTGAAGCTGGGGTGGCTTTTGATCACCCCGTACCATATGGTGAAACTGAGGGTGGTGGTGGGGTTCGATGTGGGTGGTTGTGGAACGGCAGGGTTACAGTGTTGATGATGGCGCAGGGGTTCACGAGGGTTTCATTGTTGTGTCGGCCCCACATACCTGATGGTGGGTTGTTGATGGTGGTGGGTTATCCACTGATTCAGCTTATTGGTGGTGATTCGAATCTTGTTGGTGGTGGTGCTCAGATGCGATTTTGGTAGGGTTTCATGGTGGTCTTCGGCTTATTGGTGGTGGGTTGATTCTGGTGGGGATGGGAGGTGGTGGTGGGGGGATTGATGATGATGGTGGTGCCGGATTGATGATGATGGTGGTGGTTCTGTTACTGGATTGGAGGTGGTGGTGGTGGCGAGATTGATGATGATGTTGGTGGCGAGTTTACTGGATGGGAAGTGGTCGTGGGGGGGATTGATGATGATGGCGGTGCGGGATTGATGATGATGGTGGTGGTATGGTGGTCTGATGGTAGGGGGGCCGGTTGTGGGTTGCTCCATATCAGAGAAGGGAGCTGACGGGAGGGGAGGGGGAGGGGGATGGCGGTGGGGGTTCTGGGTTGGGTTGCTGATAGAGGAAGGGGATGGGGGGGGTGGGATTATATAATAGTGTTGCAGGGGTTTTTTGGGGCTTTTTATCCATTTAGTTAGGTTTAGTTGGGATGTAAATGGGGTGGATGTATTTTGTTAAGTTGGTTTGGGTTTAGGCCTTATAATATAAATGACCCTTAAAATAGCATCTTCGTAGGGGTTAAAATTCTACAGCGGCTTCTGTTGTATGAACTTTAATATATTTTATTTTTTTTCCTTTTTTAGTCTTCTAATAGTTAGCAATTAGATTCCATTTGGTTACTTCCTTCTCCTCTCCATCGGTTACTTCCTATCGGCGGTATATACCCTTAGAAGGAGTTTAAATATAAGATTACTACTCTTATTATCGATTAATTTTATCTCTAACCTACTTTTCTCGATTTACAAATCTTATCTTCAAATATAATTCAAACTTTAACTATCACACAAAATAGAATCTAAATCATTAATTCTGTTTACAACCTCTCGCAAATTGATGGGAATGCAACGGCTGACAACTTGGCACATAGCATTTCAACACTGCTGCGGATCTTGAGACTAACCATAACGACCCCTTACGTGGCCACTAAAGATGTGGAATCGGACGTCAGAAATACTGTCGACTGCGCCAAACGGTAGTCGCTAGTGACTCGTTGTCAGAGGTATCATTCAGCGTCCACCATCGATGGTTGCCATATATGTGATCCTTTTAGCAAGCACTTGGTAGTCGTCAAATATCTTATCATTCCAGCGACCATGCATGCGGTTGCCAAAGGGGTGATCACATTACCGACCACTTCTCGGTCACTAAACTAATATATATTTAGCGACCACACGATCAGTATTATAAAAAATCATTACTACAAATGTTTAATTATCGAATAAGAATTAAATTAGGATAAAAACTAAATTACAGAATTATCAAATAAAAATGATTACAAACTAAGAATTATAGTTTAAATGAAATACAACAAAGTATGAATAAGTCATAATATAGTATAAATAATAAATTAATAAAGTCAAGGGGAGGGAGTTCTTTTGGGAGATTGAGTCTCGTCATCTAATGAATAAAGCACACAAGTAAGTATCTGACACAAGATTTATGTGAAAACCCACGATGGAAAAAACCATGGTTAGAGGGGAGAGTTTTACTATAATGAAAAAAAATTATAACAAGAATTGTATTCTAAATGGTGTGAATAATATCACACAACATAGGTGTATTTATAAATAAGTTAGAGAAGTAGGGTTATTAAAATAATAAATCAGGCCTTATAAATAAGAATTGAGTCATAAATCTAACAATTACCATTATTGTTTCAAAAGATGGGAAAAAACGTTTTCATGTGATGGGTTTTCATATTTCAAACTTATATTGTTGTACAACAAATAAAGTGATTCCCAATCCTAGAAATGAATTACTCAAGAATATTCAAATAGACATGGAAGACATGTCCTTGATCTTCCATACATGTTTTCAATAAAGTGTACAACATATCATACCACCCAATTTTTCTCTGTTAATGAAGTAGCATGTGCCTACGTTTTGTTCTATTAAATGAGTTTTCTATGTTGAATAGTCAGGAGAGTTTGCTAGACTATGAAGCACCAAAGCATTGATTATCTGTCATTAATGAACCATGGATCTGCGATTAAGATGAAGTATATCTTATCAGTGGGTTAACGTCCGTAGTCTATATAGTCAGTGGAGGCCCAAAGAGTTGGTGGTGGATAGTTAATGTAATAGTGATGGCTCATCAAAGAAAGTGAGGTTATTTTTCATTCAACGAGGAGCTCGGTGGTGGTAATCGATCTGAGTTATGAAATTTAGATTGAGATACTCACCTAGTATTCTCATGAAGATCTGAGATACTTCTTATTGCTTGACCAATAAAAAATGAGATACTTCTCATTATTCCCATTTTACCGACAAAAAATCAGGTATATTACTCAATGTTGCTTCGCCTTTGTATTACCTCAGTGAATATTTAAACACCAAACAAACCATTTTTCTCTTATTTATTTTATTTAGAGAAAAAAAAACTTGGAAAGTTAATATCCTTGAAGAAATTTTCTCAATCCAAACCGTTGATAATATAAAAATAATGGTTATACCAACATTTGAATGTGAAGATACTTTATGTTGTGACTTTAGTAGGAATGGAATGTATAATGTAAAAGACGTATATCATAAATTAAAACAGGATGAAATAAACCTACAGAAGGAAATGGATAAAACCTCCCCACTCAATCCCTTTTCACAATTACAGAATTAAGGAACAAAATCTTGAATATGAAATACCTTTTAAAATTAGAAATTTCATGTGGAAGGCAATAAAAAACTTTCTACCATATGAGGATAACTTACATAAAAAGCATTATAGTATTGAAAAAATATGTAAAATTTGTGGTAATAATGACAAACAATTGAACATCTACTTTTTAACTGCACTTGGGCAAAAGGGGTCTAGTTTGCAAGCCCACTCACTCTAAAAATTTAAACTAATACAACAAATAGACTAGATATGGTTTTAATAACACAGGTTGACTTTGTTTAAAAAATTGATAAACCGACATTTTTTTTTAAAATTAATTTGCACTCTGTTATGGAAAATATGGAAAAATAATTTTTTTTGGCTATAATAATATTAAATGTGATCCAATTAACACTATCATACATGCATTTAATATTGGGAAAGAATACTATAAATTAGTAACATGACACAAGTTTCATTGACTTAGCAAAAAAGAATTGGAATACAAATATTAACCCTCCTACATGTAACAACAAGAATAGTAATAATATTTCCTACATGGGAGTATGCATGAGGAGGCGTGTATATTTCCTATGAGAATAGCCGTGGTGCGCGTAAGCTCGCCCGGACACCCATACATCTAAAAAAAAATAGTAATAATATGAGTGATAATAATAGTACAAACATCCTAAATGAAAGATAAAATAGCTCCAGGAAAAATGAAAAAATAGAGTAAACCTTCCACTAATTTTATTAAAGTTAACAATGATGCAGCCTTTTCTGATAAATGTGCTTCAATAGCTTGCATTATTGGAGACTCAAATGGTGTGTTATTGACACGAAGTAGTTGTAAAGTTAGCGCATAGTCTGCACTCGAGGCAGAGGCTTTAGGACTTTTGAAGGCGACCTAGATGGCTAAGAACTACCCACAAGGAAAAGTCATTTTTTAGAACAAAGCGAAAGTATTATGCAACCTTTAGCTACCAATTAAATTATTCCGTGTGATAGTATTCAAAATACTGTCTAAAATATTTACGAAACCTACCCCATCTTCTCCTCTATCCCTAGGGAAAGATATATGGCTGCTGGCTGGGTCGCCAAACAAGAGTTTCTTAGCAAATGGTTTGGCAATTAGAATTTTTGTATTAGGAAGATATTAGAGTCCTGACTAATATCAAAAACTCACTTTACCCTTAAAACGAATGCATTAGATTGTGAGCTTAGGTGATTCCCTAGCGAGACTCAAGTATCTCTCTCATATTTGTGTAATCTTATTTAGTTTAATTTAGCTTTAGTTATTAGTTTAATTCCTATTCTTTCTTATATAAAAAAAAGTATCTTTATTTTTATTTACATTGCAATTAGTTCTACTTTACCATTTAAGCATTCAAGTCCAATCTAGCAGTCCCAGTGGAGACAAAATCCCTATTATTTATCTATTACTTGGAACGACCTGTACACTTGCGGTTAGTCACTTATCTTCTTTTGTGTTGATTTATATCACACTTTAGAAGCGACCACCACGACATCAACATTGTCACCACATCAACTCCGTTTTCATACTTATCAATCAACAATGCTTAAGACGCGTCGTAAACGAACAAGGTGCAAGGTTCGAGTCCCCTCCCTGAACATGGGTAATCTAGTTCTGATTAAGTGGGAATATGCATGAGGAAGCGTGTATATTTCCTATGGAAATAGTCGTGGTGCGCGTAAGCTGGCCCAGACACCCATATATCAAAAAAAAAAAAAGATTCCAAACTCAAGTTGGTCTCTATCCGACCTACTTGAGTTTGAGGGGGTGTTAAATATTATTAGCATAATATATTATTACCTTATTAGAGTAGTTTGTTTCCATATTATATATATATATATATTCTAAGTAGTTTAGTCTTAGCTTTCTTGTTCACTAATTTATTAGTCCTATAAATAGAATCACATATATCGTATTAAACACAACTCATATCCATAAGGTAGTTCTTACCAGCTTTCTTATTCTTGATGCTTGGCTCTCGTATTATTAGTATATATATTTTTTTTTCTCTCTTCCGCTTATTGAAAATCTCACAAAGTTCTTGGGTGCAAGGTCAGATCCAGGATGGGTCTCTGGGGAGACGAAACGTTAGAAAAATTAGAGTGTTCGGAGTTGTTAGAACAATTAGAGGGTTCGGAGTTGCATCCCCGAAAAAAAATTGGGTGATTTTTAATTCAGGTAAAGTCTAAGGAGCGAAAGTCTATTTTTATTAACGAATTTTGGCTAAAAAGAAAATTTCGAGATTTTTCCAACTGTGTCCGGATACTGTTACACTTCATAATATCATGTCATCATGTATATTGATCATTCTAAGTAATATACTCATGACATGTATATATGAAAGTCGATTCTCGATGTTGTTGGTGATTCAAAAGATTTTTAATTGTCGAATTTTTGCTTTAGTTAACCTTAAGTTATTAGCACATCAACAATATAAATTCAAAATTATTTTGATTACAATTTGTGTTTGTATTGTTTAATGGCTATTTGATGTATGGATGACCATTGAAAGTTTCATGAGCATAACGGAAGGGGAGTCATGAAGAGAAAAGGTATATGACCTATGCATAGAGAGGTGTGGATCCACGTAAAGAGACCCGCAAAGTCTAAAGTTTAAATACGGATGAACATCTGATATTATTCATTAAAGTTCCAACAACTTGGGAGGAATTAGGTGGTGATCTTATATTATTGGGATAAAGCCCCATAAATTTGGTTTCCAAAACCTTAAGTGTATGTTTGGATTGAGGGATTAGAAGGGAAGGGAAGGGATTATAAAGGATAGTAGTTATCCTTCCTTTGTTTGTGTTATAAATTTTTGAAGGGATAAGTTATTAAAGGATTAAGATTATACCTTCTATTCCTTTATATCTTATCCCTCCAATTTGGGGTCATTAGAAGGAAGGGATAAATTTTAATAGTAAAATATCTTTATTACCCTTATGTTCTATTTAAAATATATCTTATTAGGGGTATAAAAGTAATTTAGTTATAAAATAATATATTCCTTTCCTTTATTTATACAATCCAAATACAAACTTCAACCAATCCTTTACTAATACTTTCCTTTCTTTTTCTACTCAATCCAAACAAGATTAATACTCTCCTCTCCTTTCCTTTAATATACTATCTTCTCCTATCCTTTAATAATTAATCCCCTCTATATCCAAACAAACCCTAAAGGCAGTAAAAAGAAGTTATGTACATTTTAGAAAAATTCATGTGTACAATCGCACGAATACAATTTTAGCTTATTAGTTTAATTATTCTTTTAAACGTCATAATAATCTGATTGGTTGATCTAGCTTTCCTATTCTAACATAGATAGGAATTTGAGGACTTTTAGGAGACTAGCAGGCCTATAAATAACACCTTTCGAGAGGTCTTATTTCATACACCTTTCATTAGTTTTGAGAGTTACATTAGGTAAGCAAGAGAGAGTTGCCTGCCTAGAGAGATTTCTTCCTTCTTTTCTTAGGTATTTGTTTAATTATCTTAGTTTTAGTTTTGAATATTTTGTTTACTTTTTTAGGTAGAATGGTTATTGTTGGATATCAAGTCCAATTCAAAGTTATATATATATGATTATGTGGCTAGCTTACGTTTTTTAATTAATTGACTTGAGTCAATGTTATTTGTGGGCTTTTGATTGGAGTCATACCCATTTAAGTAAAACGGTAGCATTTTTTACTTAACCGACTTAACGACGTGGCAGGAATCTAAGCGTTGATCTTATATCACTTTGGACGAACAAGATTAAAACCCTAGGGGATCCATATATATACTTTATTCTCTTCACACCCGATCAGACTTCAGTCTTCCGTCTTTGACTTCTCTTCTTCTCTTTCAAATTATCTCAGCTTTAGAAAACCTAGAGTTTATGGAATTCTCATTCTATGTTATAAATAATAGAGATTAGATTTAGATTGTAAGCAACTGGCTTGCGTATTGAGTCGTATTCTCAATAGTGGATAAAATTTCCGATTGAAATCTTAAGGGTTTGTCTATACTATGTAATAACTGGTAGATTTGATCTGAAGTTGTAATCTTGTTCTTATAGTGTATCAAAACGTCTCTCGTAGATTGCTTTAGTGTGGATGTAGGCATTTATGCTGAACCACGATAAACACTTGTGTTCTTTACTTTTCTGCATTTTTCTTTAAATCTTTAGTTTCTAAGATACAACTAGATTTGAACATATTCCTATACTATGTTTTTAAAATGAGAAATTGAAATATTTATAAAATACAACAGTGGTATAAGAGCCTTCTTGGTTTCTTGGTGTTGCGAATGTTGTTTAAATTGGTATTCTAAGAAAAGCTTAATATTATGGAAAGGTTTCGGTGGTTCAGTTGTGTAGATTTGAGTATGTTTTTTGATTTAAACAAATAAAATATTTTCGGCAATAAAAATGTGATATATTTTAGTGCAATCGTCAGATCTGATACTCTTGTAAGGATTTTCAAAATATTTATCCTAAAATATATTTTTCAGGGTTTTTTTCAATCTGAATCTAAACCTAATACATGTGTTATTGTGTTTTATATCTGATATTGATACAGATTTATAGATCTATGGCTACTAAAAGACTTGAGGTCTCGGTGTTTGACGAAAAAGTTGCCTTCGAGGTTCGAAAAAAGAAAATATGTGTCCTATTGTCTCGTCACAAGGTATTGTCGGTACTCGAAGCTTATGTGACTAAGTGAGGATGCCCTGAAAAAGGAAGGACGAGATCGATGAAGAGGCATTCAACCTATTGTTTCTGAATCTGTTTGATACAGTCATACAAAAAGTAGATGGAGCCAGACGACAATTGAACTCTGGGTAAAACTCGATTCCTTATAATTTGTGCTATGTGCCCCTAATCTTAATTTTCTTAAAGGAAACAATTTTATTTATAAGATGAAGTTTTTTTAAACTATTGATGAAAATGTTGATAGAGTTTTTAAAATTGAACTTGGTTTTAAAAGATTCTAACATGACACTAGACGAGACTAGTAAATCTATGAACTTTTAAACTCAAAACCTGAATTTTATCAAGTTGTTAAAGATGCTTTCCAATACTCTGCTGCCATGCCTAATTTTGATCAGATTGTCGCTTCTTTGTAACACGTGAACTTGAGTTAAAGAATATGAAACGAGTAGGAAATAATCTTTATGTGAAACATAGAACTGACTCACCTGAGTATGTGAAACCTAATAAGTATAAGAAGAATAGTAAAAAAAAGACCAACAAAACCGAGTAAGAAAATGTTATCACTGTCGGAAACTTGGACACATTAAGAAAAATTTCTATGCTCTTAAGAATAAGAATGCCAGTAATAACATTGAAACCAATATTGCATGCTTGTCCATAAAAAATGATTAATACCTGTGAAGTATTATATGTATATGATATTGCACGTAAATCGAATTAGATTCTTGATTCTGAATGTACTTTTCATATGAGTTCAAATAAGGTCTGGTTTCATGACTTAAGGGAATCCAAATCTGAAATATTTATATGGGAAACAATGATTCATGCCAGGTGGGTGGGTTTGGTAATAAAAATTTAAGACTTAATAACGATAAAAAGATAACCCTCACTGATATGAGATGGATACTTTACCTAAAAAGAAACCTTATTTATTTAGGTGTTTTAAATGATATTGGATGTATATATAAATTGTCTATTGGTATGATTAATGTGCATAAAAATAATAAACTTGTCCTATGTAGAAATAAAGTTTTTGGTTTATATATTTTTAATGGTTTATGCATTACTTTTAATTTGAATATTATTGATATTATCATCATCCAGGCTCTGACAAAGAAACTCAGATCCACAGATCCACCTCGACTAACTATCCTTCTAATTTACATTTTGAGAAAAGAAATATATGAAGATTTTGAATGAAAAAAGTAGGGAAATTCCAAATATCTAACGGATCAAACTTGAATCTATTTGCAAGTAAACTAACGAGCACTTGCTCACAAGAACACTTTACAAAGTCTTTTGTTTTTTGTTTGGTAGCATAACATAAATATAGGTTTGTTTAAGAATATTTAGTGGATATTAATCAAAATATTTAAATTAATGGCCGCATCAATTTTTAATTATGTTTGTATTGCTATTCGCTATTCTTAATAGAAATTGTAAAATCTTTTTTTTTGCTATTTAAATAGTCTGACAAATCCAAAACAAAAATGATTGAAAACACATCAAAGATAGATCGCTGAGAAATATGGGAGAGTAGTCTAAGAGAATAGCACAATTTTGATTGCGGAGATCTTGTGTCTCCCTCCAAACTATGTCTCAGTTTACTAATCTCATCCTTTGATTTCTGTTGAGCGTCTTTAGCTTTTTCTTCCATCTTCAAGCGAGCAAATTTCTCTTTTTTCAACTGTTGTTCAAGCATACATAATCAAATCAGGGAACGAAAGAGCAAATAAAGCAGAGTGTTTCAACTTTGGAGTATGTGATTCATATACTGAAAATCGTCAACTTAAGAAAACTAATAAAACTTTTCTGAAAAAATTTACCATCTCCTTCATTTGCAAACTGCTCTTGGAGTAACAAATCCACCTCAGAGCATCTAATAGCTTTTTCAATCTGTTCCAAAAAAAACAGACCAAAGAATCTTAATAGTTCTACAAATTATGAATGCCCAAAGCATCGCAATTTAACTTCACCTTCACTTGAGAAAACAATTTGGTATTGTATAGTTTTTCATCACTTTTAGCTACAACCTATTCACAAGCTTAACAATGTGGTGAATTTTTTTCTTTTAATTTCGCAACAATTAGTTGCGCATAAACCTTGAAATTCCAGGAGGGCGACTTCTTGAGACCGGTAACCCGTCCCGGGACCGTTGACTCTCGCTGACGCAATTTCGAGTTGCGTGTAATGGCGTTTTTCCAGGAGTTTCAGCGCTATACCGATTCTCTGACCAGTATTACCGATCCCGGTTGAGAATCTCTGTTGTCGCTGACGATTTTCTTAGTCGCGTCTAAGTGTGCAAAAATCAGGGACTTTTTCGCTGTTAGCTCGTCTTCGTGACCGGGTACCCGGTCTTGTAACCTGGATACCAGGTTTGTGTATGTGCCAAATGTCACTTAGACGCACGCAGTTGCTCCGTTTTTCACACTTTTCACCGCAAACTCAAAGATTAACACCTGAAAATTCAAAAAAAAACTCCAACCTTTCTCATTACTTTATAATTATACACTGATTCCTGATGAAATTAAAACTATAATACACCAATAATACTAAGAATGCATGAAACTAATATACAATGGGTTTTCTTGACGAGGTTAAGTGACTTGTAAGCCTAATATGTATGATAATTTTGCGAGATTTCATGACTTGTAGGCGGATCCTTGAATTTTCCACCTTTACAAGATAATAAAATCCATGAAAATATTGTGAACAATTTTTTGTAAGTTGCATTTCATGACTTTATTTGATTAAGATTGATTTGATTCTAGAATGAATGAATGATAATGTTGTTTGTTGATATTCTAGTTACCTGTATGAATGATAATGTATCGAATAAGAGTTTGAGATGGGAAAACTGAGAGAGGGAGTTTGTTAATTTATTTATTGATCCTTGATTTTATTGTAATTTGTAAGATGTTTATTAGGCATTTTAGCAGGACTGGAAACTTGATGAACAATGATCTCTTTAAACGGTACAAAATAATGCAGATGTTTGAAGGTCGAACAGATTTTGAGGACTTGCTTTTAGATCCATTGAAAAGGAAACATCCAACCATTCAGTAATGCCAAAACTACAAACAGAAAATACTAATAAATAGTCAGAGAATAAGATTTTGATTAGACACAATCTTTGAGATGCTAGCCTCCAGGTCTTTCAAGCCAAGATCGTGTTTAGATGGAGTTGGCCTACATAAGAGAAGAGAGAAAATAAAAATAAAAATAAAAATAAAAATAAAAATAAAACTAAGATATGGATAGACAGAGATAACTTACAGGAAGATAACATCACTCAACATAGGGCATTCAAGTTGTGGAATGAGAGAAAACCAATTCAATTTATTTGTGACCTCAACATACAAGCTGGTGTTAGTGTTAAAGAAAGATGATTTTCTCTTAAGAATGAATGATGAAGATACCAGGGTAGAAATGGAATATTCCAAAACACGAGACTTTTTTAATTTGGATTTTGGACCTTCAATTGCCCAAAATATTTCGAATTCACCTTCCTTTGTCAGATTCAAAAATGGAGATTGGTTACACATATTCAGTGTAAGATCGGGAATCTTTTCAAATAAATCAAACATATATAACTTGTCTTTGGAAAAATCTAAAACAAACAACAACCCCCCATCTTGTTGTATAAACACCATTAATTGTCTGGACACCACAGCAGGTTTTGACGGCAGACACCGAAGACACCGAAGATCTGATAAATCAATTTTTGTATAAGATTTCCAATGTCTTTTATTTATATCATCTTCAGCTTCATAGGTGTATAATGCGTATTTATGCTCACCTATATAACCATTATTAACACCAACTACAATAACAGTTTTACCTTCAATTTCAACTGCACCAACAATTGCATAGGAATAAACACTTGTAAAATATTCATATTTTAACCTTTCTTTTTCAGTTATTTCTCCATAATCATAATCATCACAATCACTCAGATTATAAAGAGCTGGTTTATGTTTGTCTTCTTGGTCTTCTTCATCATAAACACAACCAAATGCTTCGCCTTCGCCTTCGCCTTCTTCTTCTTCTTCTTCTTCTTCTTCTTCTTCGTTTTGTTCTTTTTCTTTTTCTTTTTCTTTTTCTTTTTTTTCTTCTTCAGGATAATGGTAATAAGGAGGAGGAACCTCGGGATAAGGAGGAGGATTGGGAATCTCTTCCCATCCAGATCCATCTCTCTTAAGAACCTCCATCAAAACCAACTTTTTTCCATAATTGTTAACTAATCCTCCCACAACATAGAGCTGACCACCTAAAATAACAGGATACGGATAAATTCTTTCCTGATTCATCTCAGGACCTTTTAACCAGACTTTATCCATTTTCGACAAATCAAGGTATTCTACGCTTCTGCTCTCTTCTATAGTGTCCGACCCACCAATGCGATATAAACAAGAGTTAAAAACTATATAACTCGCAAATATCCTCCTCTCACTACTGCAAAATGGCTTAATACTTTTTGCCAACCTTCCAACTTTTTCCCCAACCCAATTGTACTTGTTTTTATTTTCCTTTTCCTTTTCCTTTTCCCGGTATCTTTTTTCAAATTCAATAAAAGAATTCTTATTTGAAATATAATAATCCACGTTGTATGTGCCCGGCCAATTCTCCACCACACACATTATGCTTTCCATTTCCATTGGAGTTGTGTCATATGGAGGATGTTTACTGCAAAACAATTCAAAAAACACAATATCACTTCTCATACCGTCATATATATAATGGCTATTCTAGGTTTACACTGGTAAATAATAGTGATGAGATTAGGTTAAAAATAATTCTTTTTACCTTGATTTGGGTTTTGATGACGTAACCAATTCCAATCCATGATCCTCGACAAATTCCATCGGAAGGTGGATGTCTTCCTTGTCCTGGTCCTTGCTTACACTGGTAAATAATAGTGATGAGATTATTACGTTAAAAATAATTCAATTTTTTTTTGAGTTTCAATGGTTAAAAGTATTTTCTTTTTTACCTTCTTAATATGGGTTCCTCCATTTTTGATTGGTCGAATTGATACGCCATCTGCTCGCCTAGCAGATTCCTGCAAAGGAGATACCGCTTACACAGGTAAGCGTGATGAGATTAGGTTAAAAATATTGAACCTTGATTTGGGTTTTGATGACGTAGCCAAGTCCAATCGATGATCGTCGACAAATTCAAGGCAGCGGACGTTTCCACTGGTAATCGGAAGGTGGATGTCTTTCAATGCCGTACCATTAAAGGGTTTAGTCGCACGAGTGTCAAGAGAAGAAGAAGGGCATTTAGGTTTTATTATGTTATTTCGAACAAAACAAAAAAAAAAAGGTTTTATTATGGGTTAACTTTCCGTTCAAGTAATTTAAATACGGTAACTTATCTATTTGGTAATTTTCCCGTATGGAAATAATTTTAAGAATCTTAATTTGCTTATACAACCGACTTTTAAGGCAAAGAGTCCCCTGACGTATCTTTGATACAAGTAATATTTGTATCTATTTAAAGGCTAATTGCTGTATTTTGTAGTTGTGATAGCTTTGTGCGCACGTAGAATAATATTTGTGTGTCGTTTAAAGGAATCCATTAATTACATAAATAGCGTACCCAGTCGTCTTTGTCTCCTACAGGTGAAAGATGTCTAACAATTTTTTCATCACACACGATTTAGTGGTGGATGTACTGTCAAGGTTACCAGTAAAGTCTCTTATGCGATTCAAGTGTGTATCAAAATCATGGTGTGAGATGATTTCTAAACCTGACCTTGAGTTGAGTAAAAGACATATGAAGCAATGGAATTCTAATATGAAGCTTATTATTGAAAGAGATCCATGTAACATCAAATTAGAGAGGAAGCTATATGATGTAGAGTTCACGTTATTGGGTAAAATTTCCAACGTGAAGGAAATCAAATACCACCCGCTTTTGAATAATTCAATTCATATCTCATCTGCATTTACAGGGTGTAGTAATGGCGTGGTTTGTTTACGCGTGAAGAAAAAAGAAAAAGGGGGCAATGGAAATTTATTTGTATTGTGGAACCCTTCAACTCGAAAGCGTATTGTGTTACCTAACTGTAGCGTGCAATATCGTCTTTCTGTGAGCATTGATGGTTTTGGCTACGATGAAAGCTCGGATGACTATAAGGTGGCTCGTTTGGTAAAGTATAATGATGGTGATGGTTTCTATAGAATGCATATATTTAGTCTAAAATCTAACAAATGGAGGATTTTGGAGGATTTTCCATGTAAAAGAGATGTTTATTATAAAGTTGACCATGGAATTCTTGCTAATGGTGCTCTACATTGGTTCCTTAAGGACCATTGTACTCTTTCTTTTAATCTTGGAACTGAGAGATTCCAAGTCCTACCACCACCACCACAGACTTCATTTACTGGACCCTATTTGTGTGAAGGCATTCTGAATGGTTGCCATTATCTGATGTTAAGTGATCCAAGTACGCAAGACAAGTGGATAATGAAAGATTATATTTATGGATGGAGTAAGTTAATATTGAAGAATTTATCAGCTGATAGTGCACAATTGTTGTTTATAAAGCCATTGGTTATGCGTAATAATTTTGAGATATACAATCTTGAAAAGTTATCGTTGGAGACCATTGAATTCCCATTCCCAGTTAGAGGCGGAGACCACCGTTCATATTTATACTTTGAAACTCTCTTCCCACCCCACAATCAAGAAGAACAAGTTAGCAAAGGAGAAAAAAGAAAGCACCAGCAAATGGATTACATCTATTGAAGATCACTTAATTTATTGTGTAAAATTTTCTACTTCTTATTCTATTAAATATATGATATTGAAAAGAACCAACTTTATTATTGTTTTATCATGTATACCAGCAGCATCTTCGGAGGGGTTAAAATAGCATCTTCGTAGGAATTAAAATTCTACAACGGCTTCTGTTGTATGAACTTTAATATATTTTATTTTTTCCTTTTTTAGTCTTCTAGTAGTTTAGCCATTACTTCCATTGGTTACTTCCTTCTCCTCTCCATCGGTTACTTCCTATCGGCGGTATATACCCTTAGAAGGAGTTTAAATATAAGATAACTACTCTTATTATCGAATTTTTTTTTATTTCTAACATTTAAAAAAAAATTACAGAATAAACTTGTTTGAAAAAATATTTACAAAGGTAACATATATGATATAACAGTTCTTTTGAGAAACGCCTCACAAACTTAATTAGCCCATTAAATTAATTGGTCCATTAGTAAACTTAATTGTGAAACGCTTATGTAAGGAACACCTTTGTTTTTAAAAAAAAATTGTTCCTGCTCTTCTTGCTTCCTAAATAAATTAATTAGTCCCTCCTTCATTTCTAGGCATTACAATTAATTAAAAAATTATTTGAACTGCATTAAGAACTTTGGAATGATAAACCGATACAGGTGATACAGGGTAGCTAGTATTCTGTGTACTTGGAACATTAAGAATACCATGTTGCCAATGTCCAGATTGAGTTTCTCCGTTTCTAAAAATATACATTCCAAGTTCTTGTCTTTTTCCTTCATGCCATGCTCCTTCATATCTATGACTATTTGCAAAACAATACACTCAAATCCGTGCATTTTATCCGTAAAATAATGTATCACCGTTCCTGATTTAATCAAGATTCGTAATTTAATATTTATTTAAAAATATACCAATAATGATTTGGTACATGAAGTGGTAGTGACCTAATCCATGTTTAACGCCCCATTTAAATTCGCTAATATATCTATTACCATCTTCACAAGTATTTTGAGCGTGGATTTGGTACACAAAATGGAACTGGTACTAGACCTTAAGCAAAAGCTTTTCAAGAAGATTAACAAAAGTTTTAGTTAAATTAAGTAAAGGCTAATGAAGATCGTTGGCCTAACAATTTTTTTTAAAAATAAAGGCACTTCTTAGAGAAGTGCCTCATGATTAACTTTGTTATTGGACTCTGTAGCTTAATGGGTTGACTAAGTTAGGAGCCAATAAGTTACTTTTGCAAATATTTTTTCAAAAAGTTTTTTATGCAATTATTATTTTTTAAAATGTTATAAATAATTTAAAATCCTTATTATCGATTAATTTTATCTCTAACTACTTTTCTCGATATACAAATATTATCTTTAAATATAATTCAAACTTTAACTATCACATAAAATAGAATCCAAATCATTATTTAATTCTGTTAACAACCCCTCACAAATTGATGGAAATGCAACGGCGAACAACTTGGCACGTAACATTTCAACACTGCTGCGGATCTTGAGACTAACAACCGTATAACGACCCCTTATGGCCACTAAAGATGTGGAATCGGTCGCCAGAAGCACTGTTGACTGCGCCAAACGGTAGTCGCTAGTGACTCGTCGTTAGAGGTATCATTAAACGTCCACCATCGATTGTCGCCATATATGTTATCCTTTTAGCAAGCACTTGGTAGTCGTCAAATATCTTATCATTTCAACGACCATGCATGCGGTTGCCAGAGTGGTGATCACATTACCGACCACTTCTCGGTCGCTAAAGTTATATATATTTAGCGACCACACGATCACTATTAAAAAAACCATTACTACAAATGTTCAATTATGGAATAAGAATTAAATTAGGATATAAACTAAATTACAGAATTATCAAATAAAAAATATTACAAACTAGGAATTATAGTTTAAATGAAATAAAACAAAGTATGAATAAATTATAACATAGTATAAATAATAAATTAATAAAGTCAAGGGGAGGGTGATCTTTCGGGAGATTGAGTCTCATCATCGAACGAATAAAGCACACAAGTAAGTAACTGACACAAGGTTTATGTGAAAACCCAAGATGGGAAAAACCACAGTTAGAGGAGAGAGTTTCACTATAATGGAAAAAAAGATTATAAGGAGAATTGTATTCTAAAGGGTGTGAATAATATCACACAACTTAGGTGTATATATAAATAAGTTAGAAAACTAGGGTTATTAAATTAATAAATCATGCCTTATAAATAAGAATTGTGTCATAAATCTAACAATTACAAATACAATTATCGTTTCAAAAGATGGGAAAAAACATTTTCAGGTGATGGATTTTCATATTCGAACTTATATTGTTGTACAACAAATAAAGTGATTCCCAATCCTAGAAATGAATTACTCAAGAATATTCAAATAGACATGGAAGACATGTCCTTGATCTTCCATACATGTTTTCAATAAAGTGTACAACATGTCATACCAACCAATTTTTCTCCATCAACGAAGTAGCATGTGCCTACGTTTTGTTCTATTAAATGAGTTTTCTCTTTTGAATAATCAGGAGAGATTGATGGAATATGAAGCACCAAATATTGATTATCCGTCATTAATGAACCATGGATCCGCGATTAAGATGAAGTATATCTTATCAGTGGGTTAACGTCCATAGTCTATATAGGCAGTAGAGGCCCAAAGAGTTGGTGGTGGATAGTTAATGTAATTGTGATGGCTCATCAAAGATAGTGAGGTTTCTTGTCATTCAACGAGGAGCACGGTGGTGATGATCGATCTGAGTTATGAAATTTAGATTGAGATACTCACCTACCATTCTCACGAAGATCTGAGATACTTCTTATTGCTTGACCAATAAATAATGAGATACTTCTCATTATTCCCAATTTGCCGACAAAGGATCAGGTATATTACCTAATATTGCTTCACACCTTTGTATTACCTCTGTGAAGATTTTAAACACCAAACAAACCATTTCTCTCTCACTTATTTTATTTAGAGAAAAAAAAAACTTGGAAAGTTAATATTCTTGAAGAAATTTTCTCAATCCAAACCGTTGATAATATAAAAATAATGGTTATACCAACATTTGAATGTGAAGATAAAATATGTTGTGACTTTAGTAAAAATGGAATGTATAATGTAAAGGACATATATCATAAATTAAAACAAGATGAAATAAACCTACACAAGGAAAGGGATAAATCCTCCCCACTCAATCCCTTTTCACCATTAAAGAATTAAGGAACAAAATCTAGAATATGAAAATACCTTTTGAAATTAGAAACTTCGTGTATAAGGCAATAATAAACTTTCTACCATCTGAGGATAACTTACATAAAAAGCATTGTAGGATTGAAAAAATATGTAAAATTTGTGGTAATAATGATAAACAATTGAACATCTACTTTTTATCTGCACTTGGGTAAAGGGGGTCTAGTTTGCAAGCCTACTCACTCTAAAAATTTAAAATAACACAACAAATAGACTAGATTTGTGTTTAATAACACAGTTTGAGACTTTGTTTAAAAAATTGATAAAAAGACAATTTTTTTGATTTTTTTTGTTACATATGAGGTCTAAGATAAGACCGGAAGCAAAAGCCTCCTAATTATTGCCTATCATGAACTATTCTCGGAGTGGCCCACCCACACCGATCTTTGATCAAAAGCCGCCAAAGTCCTTCCGGAGGATCCCTTAAAGGTGTCGAGCTCTCTGCACTATTAGATCCTAACTTTGCAAGCCAATCCACACATTTATTCGTCTCACGGTAGCACCAATTTAGCTCAAAAAGCGTCCTGGACTCTAAAATATCCCGACACGCCCTTATAATATCCATAGAGAACCCTCTTGAGTTCACACCGCCCTTCACCAGCGCGTGCAACTCACACGAGTTGGTCTCAATGGTCAATGATGAAAATCCCTTACATACGGCCAAATGCAATCCGAAATGTAGCGCAAGAGTTTCGGCTTCAAAAGGAGATCGCACAACACAATTCCCCGCAAAACCAAGAAGATATTCGCCCTTGCTATCTCTAAATAAGCCCCCTACACCAGCTTTACCTGTTTCCGAATTAAAGGCCCCATCCATGTTAAGCTTAATTGAATTAACCGGCTTTTCCCATTTAACGAACACACTCTTGTCTGACATTATTAAAACTCCGTCTTGTTCCGTGCCCCACGCGCGGACATAATCACTCGAAGCGTTTACAATAATTGCTTTAAGCTCATTATTAGACTTTCTTCTCTCCGATTGCTCAAAAAGTTCACTATTCCTATATTTTTTTGAATTGATTTGCACTCTATTATGGAAATTATGGAAAAACAATTTTTTTGTCTATAATAATATCAAATGTGATCCAATTAACACCATCATACATGCATTTAATATTGGGAAAGAATACTATTAAATGCATGTATGAGATACATACATGGAAGCTGATACAAAGGTGAAGCAAAAATGGATGGTATATAACATTACTCTTTTTCTTAATAACGGTTTTGGGTTGGAAGGAAGGTACAACATACTTTTGAGGGCACGATATATTCTTTTATTTTTGGAACAAAAAGCCAAAAGATTTTTTAGTGTTGAGATTTTTCTTTCATTGATGAAATGGACTTGATTAGTTCCTTGATGGTCAAACTTCATTAGTGTATGATGTGATGATGAACATATAAGACTGTACTAGGGGTCCTTACTAACAATGTTAATATTGATAGTCTAAATAGACCCAACGACAGATAGAGCTTGAGCAAGTTTTGAGATGAGCCCGGTCTTTTTTTCCCATAGGAATTGTAAACCTACACCAGTCGTTAAAAAAGTTGGGCTTGTCTATAACCTAAAAGGTTTGATGAAACATGATGAACCAAGATGACTACATTGATTGTATTGGTCAGGCCTTGACCAAACGTTGACCAAGTAGTTATTGCATTAATTGAGGGTGATTCTAAGGTATTTCAACGTTCCAAATCTGATTTTATCAACCTTGCCTTAAATATGTTGATATGTGTCATAAAAGAAACTGTAAATTTTGTATCTATTAAAAGGCAAAAAACACTTAAACTCATACATGTTAGCAATATTGATATTGTGGTAAAATATCAATTGTGTGTAGAGGTCAAGCATGCCAAGTGACCTTTTAGAGTGACAACTAAATAAGTTGTTGAACTAATATATGTTGACTTAGATGTATTAAAATAAACCACTTAATGAAAAGATTAAGAGGTTAGTTATAATTTTTTTGAGATGTGATAAAATCAAAATTGCCCATGAACTTAGGACCCTTATGCATCCCAATAAAATGACAAAGATAATATAAAGAAGAGATATTTTGAAGATGGTGAATGTCATATTAATACATTCAGGTTTGCCCAAATATGACGAGAAGTCGTCTTATCACTTAGTTTTGTTGAACAAGTTTTCCATAAGATCTTAGACAAAATCTTTAAATTATACAAAGGTATCTTACCTAACCTAACATACTTAATAATGTGTATAGGGGGGGGGGGGGGGGGGGGTTCTGGCCAAGGTTGGCCTACCTAACTTTGAGAAAGTCAACATGAAATACGCTGTTTGAAACAATAAATTTCATGTCTACGGAAAAAAAATTCAAAAAAATTTAAAAAATATCATAGACGTAAATATTAATTTGTCTCGTCGTTTTTCTGATTTATTAGATTTAGTTATAATAATTTTTAAAAAAAAATCCAGATACGTGTGATGTTGTTGTTGTTGTGGTGGCGGTTGAGATGGTAGTGGTGTTGACAATGGCGGATCTGCTATAAGTCTTGGTGGGCTTAAGCCCATCCTCAACTTTTTAAGAAAATATTTATCCTTAAAAATCTAATTCTACCTTAATTATATATATATATATATATATATATATATATATATATATATATATATATATATATATATATATATATATAATTGATAGATTTAAAAAAAATTAATTAGTTTAGGTTTATTTATTGATAAGAGTTGTTATTATAAGGGATAATTAATAATTTTTATGTAATTTTTGTTAAAGACCAGTAAAGATTTTTTTTTTTCAAAAAACCCCCCTTCAACTATAAGCCTACATGTAATCTTGGATTCGCCACTACGTGTTGGTGGTGGTTGTAGTAATAGGGCGGTGGTATGGTTGTGGTGGTGCAGTGGTGGTGGAAATTTGTAATAGGATGGTTAAATTTAATAATAAGTAATAGAGTAATTTAATAAATTGTTTAAGAGTATTTTTGTAATAAATGTTTTTAATAAATAATTTTGTTGAAAGATATTTTTAACAAATAAATTTTCAACGAGTGTTTTTAATTAATGGCTCTATAAAAAATTAGAAAATATTTTTATAGTCTTTTATTAATATATTACTCTAATTTTTTATAATCCCAATACATCTCCTTCTAATCTCATACATCCCCTAGTATTGCTTTTGAGCAATTAACCTTTTCTTATTTTAAAAAGGAAATTACTAATAAAAGCCTAAATATCTCAAAAACTACTGACAAAAGTCTAACTAGAAAAACATATTTATAAAAGTCTAAGTTTGATTTTCTGGTTTGTTTTTTTACCCTTATACTCCTATTTCAGTTGTTGTTGGTACGTACCAATAATCTTTGTTTGTACATACCAATAATTTATATTTGTTTTATGCTTTTTATACAACCAATCTCCGTACGTACCAATCTCGAAATTATTCCCTTGTGTTAATTCATGTTATAAGGTCCAATTGGTACGTTGCAAAGTTGACACATACCCATCTCGAAACATCAACGACAAGGCGTGCGTTATAGGCATCTACATTTGGGTTTAACGGTAGTCAAATTCCTTTTCAAAGTATAGGTAAATAGTGTAAATGTAAGAACAGTCAAAATCCAAATCAAATTGCGGCATCTTCAGCTCTATTAGTTTTTGGGTTCCAATTGGTACGTACCAACATCGGTACGTACAATTTCTACATATCTCTGGGTCCACTTGGGTGCAAAATAACATGTTGGTCCATACAAACTCCGTCTTCATCCCATATCCAGCAGCTGCAACAGGTTGTGTTTTCCTTGCAAATAATTAATGTTAAAAACAATGAAAAGAAATACGAATGTCGAAGTCAACATGAATCTTAGTAAACAAAAAAAATGAAAAGAAACAGTTAACAATGAAACACTTTTTTTACAGATTCACGGAGCAACAAATTGTTAAAAAAATTACAAGATCTGAACAAATCTGTCATGGTGGAGACTGGTCACGGCGGAGTAGTCCCATCGGCGGCAGTTTTCTCGCGTTGCAGAGCGTCGGCGGGGATGGTGAGGACTTTGTGGCGTTTACTCGTGTTGCAGAGCGGCGACATGGATGGTGTAGTATGACCCATTTCGTTTGAACCAGGCCCAACCAGCAGCGAACCTCCATTTTCGTTCTTCTCTGTTTGAAACCCGAACTCATACCGATTCACAAAAGCCCATTTCCACCCCTCTGTTCGAGGATCAACACAACCTATCAACTCTTCTCTGTTATCAGTTCATCTCTCGTTCAATCAATGCCAACAACAACCTCCATCTCCGAATCCATCTCCGCCGTCATTAACACTGTCGCCTATCACAACGCCATCCCTCCGATGCAACGTTCGTACTTCGCGTTCAAGCCTATGTGAATGAGAGAGAAGAAAGGGCGAAGACTGGATCTATGTTGATGAAGCCTGGATCTCTCGTTGTGAAGAGAGAGGAGATGGATGGCTGCGGTTTTCTGGTGATGGTGGAGAATGATACACGACGGCAGTGGCGTGGGAAAGAGGATTGTCCACGACATCTACGATTTTTTGGCTTAGGAAAATGAGATCTGGATGTTAAAGGGATACTGGGGCGGTTTTCTTGTGCGTGAAGGTAATGAGGGACAGTAAAGAGGTGAGGGTGTTGGTGGGAAGATGAACGACGACGAGAATGGGTCGGGGAAGGGAAGGCGAGCAGCGCTTGGTAAATTAGGCGCAAAAGATCGTGAAAGAGAAGGGTAAGGTATGAAAATAAATCTTTAATGGTCTTTTTGTGATAAAAACCTTTACTCCGTACATATATAGAAAAGAAGGATGTTTTAAGATTTTTTTTTCTTTAGTTGAATTTTAATAATTTAGTTGAAGTGAGAATTATGTGAGTATTATGAATATTATTGGGCTTATTAAAATAAGAGTAATGATATATACCACCCAATTATCACCCATGACGTGGCGTGAATTGGTTGGAATTAAATTTTCAATCAAATCAAGAAAATAAATTAATTAACGACTTTTAACCAACCAATTCATGCCACGTCATAGATGACATACTTGGGTGGTATGATTTTTTGTGGTATATATCATTACTCTTAATATAATTGCCCCCTTTTAAATTCTAAATTTGTCCGACATACAATCTATGCTGTAGATCTCGGTTTTGCGACCTAGGCGGTCGGCTAAAACTAGTGCCTAGGCGGGATTATACGGGGATTAGGCGGAATTATACGGTTTTGGATCCCGCTGTGTAATTTAGTATATTTACTAATATATGTAGTAATTATAACAATTTTAACCATTTAAGTCATAAAATTCATCTAACAACACTAAAGTAAATATAAAAATACGAAATATTGAGTTATAATATCAATTATAGAATTTTCGAGAATAAGAAAATAACAAGAAGGCCTATGCTAGCATGTTTTGCCATTAATCGGCGCCTAGACGGACATTTTTTGCCATTAATCGACGCCTAAACGGGCTAGGCGTCTATTCTACGGTGACTAAGGTGCTAGGCAAAAACGCCTAGAGT
This sequence comes from Nemophila menziesii, assembly GCA_029959085.1. Taxonomy (NCBI): domain Eukaryota; kingdom Viridiplantae; phylum Streptophyta; class Magnoliopsida; order Boraginales; family Hydrophyllaceae; genus Nemophila; species Nemophila menziesii. The sequence continues at coordinate 3,253,404 of JARWIR010000016.1, read as the reverse complement.
TTTAACTAGGCGTAAGCGGCTGGGGCGGGGAGATCTACGGCATAGCATACAATTTCCATAAACTTATTACTTTAGATTTAGAAGTAGAACCAAAAAAAAAAAAGTAGCTTCTCGTCCGACCAAAAAAAAAAGAAAAAAGAAAAATGAAAATAGCTTCTTGGTCGTCGTCACTCTCATTCGAGGAGGCGGGGCATTTAAAAATTTGAAAAAAAATAAATAAAGACAAGCCCTAACACAGAACACACACTCACACACTACTCAACGGTGAAAAACGCAAGATGGACGGAATTATGAAGGCACCGGGAAGTTTCACGCTGACCCCTCACAAGTTATCAGTTTGCATTCTAGTCCAAGTCTTCGCTCCTTCACCTCAAACCTCAAATCCTTTCCCTTTCTCCTCCGTTATTCAGCATAATCGCCTAGGAACCTTCCTTTTCGCTCTCACTAAGGTCCGTATGATTAACAATCTTATTTATTTTTCTTTTTCATCTTAGTAAATGCATTTATATTTGTCTAAATTGATTTTGTTTTTATTTATGGTGATATATGTAGTCATGTGATGATATTGTGGAGCCAAAACTTGATCAACTTATTGGGCAGCTTCGAGAAATTGGTGATTTGTTGAACCATTGGTTAATTGATCACTTAAGAGACAGATTATCCGCGTTATCTTCACCTGATGACTTATTTATCTTCTTCAATGATATACGAGGTGCTAATTCTTCTCTTCCTGACTCAATTCTTCCAATTCACATTTTAATTATGCTAACATGAAGTAAAACGTTTCAAATTATAGGCATATTGGGTGGATCTGATTCAAATGTTATGGATGATGATCAGATTATGTTGGATCCTAGTAGTAACCTTGGCATCTTTATTCGTAGAAGCTTACTCGCATTCAATCTTTTGTCTTTTGAGGGTGTTTGCCATCTCCTTACAAATATTGAGATGTATATTAAGCAATCTCTTTCAAATTCTCCTTATCAAATGTCAAATGTAGATGATTCTGGAACATCATCACAGTATCAGAACATGGATTTGGAAAGTTTTTCCTTTAAAAAGGTCAGTAAAGGATTTGAAACACGTGAGAATCATGCTTCGGAGGAACATATTAAATTAGCTGAAGGTATATTCACTTAAAATCTTATAAGAAATTTCGTGCGCTTTCACTTTTATAGGATTTAATGATTGATGGAAACTAATTAACACAGATATGGATACACCTCTATTTCAATCAGTGAAACATATACATAAACCCAGTGAAGATAGGGTATGTTCAACTGGGGCTTTTCTCCGTACAAATTGGCAAGTACAAGGATACTTATCAGAACAAGCCAATCTAATTGAAAAGTAAGTTACTCATCTTTTATGTATAATCTATCTATTAGAGATGTTATAGAATTGTTAATCATACTGTAAGTTTCAGACATGGAAGCTCATTTCCTTTGAATGCTTTTGAATCAATATTGAAGCAGCTTCAAGAACTAGCACCTGAGTTACATCGTGTAAGTGCTTTATTATACTTGCGTAAAAATATGAATTTATTGTATTTGAAGTAATATTTTACTTTAATCTACAGGTTCATTTCTTGCGTTATTTAAATAACCTTTATCATGATGATTATCCCGCTGCTTTGGAGAATCTTCACCGTTATTTTGATTACAGGTATAATTAATCAATGAGAAAACTTCTTATTTAAATTTTAATATTCTGAAACTTGGAAAAGCAAATTTTATTATAATCTGAAGAAATTTTCCATTATAGTGCAGGGACTGAAGGATTAGATTTTATTCCACCTTCATCAGGCTATGGTGGCTTTGGAAGATATGAAGCTGCTTTATTATGTTTAGGAATGATGCAATTTTATTTTGGACACCCTAAACAAGCTTTGGAGGTAACAATATTTACTTTTTACCCCTTTTATTTCACACTTAACTGAATTGAGATGCTTTTTTTTGTCTTTTTTACCTTTTTCAGGTATTAACTGAAGCAGTTAGAGTTTCTCAGCAGGTAATTAATTATATTTTTTTATTACTTAACATCCTAATGGAAGTCCTTATGTAAAGACACTTTCTTTAAAATATACAGCATGGTGATGATTCATGTCTAGCATACACATTATCAGCTATATGTAATTTATTATCCGAGATTAGTGTTTCAAACACAAGTGGAGTTATAGGATCTTCTTACTCACCAATGACAAGTATAGGCACATCTTTATCTATTCAACAACAATTATATGTTCTCTTAAAAAGATCATTAAATCGAGCCGAAACCTTAAAGTTAAAAAGACTCGTCACATCTGCTCGAATTTCCATGGCTAAATTTGACCTCACGGTAACTATTTTTTCAATTTTTTTCCCGTTTAGTTTCATTTAATATAAACTAATTATTTATTATGTGCAGCATGTTCAAAGACCTTTACTTTCGTTTGGACCCAAAGCTTCGATGAAACTAAGAACATACCCACCTGATGTTTGCAAGGTCGGATAATATTAAATTGCAAATAATATTAAATTTGGGGTAAATAAATAATTTTGTTTTTGGTTTGTGTTTGAATTCAGGAACTGAGATTGAGTTCTCATCTATTAAATGATTATAGTGATGAAAGTTCTGTAATGAGTGTTGATGGGTCTTTTTGTACTTCATGGTTTAAGAATCTAAACAAGCCTTTAGGTTTAATCATGTTTTCACAAGAATCCGAATCTAGAATTAATACAGATGCTTATAACTTTTGTGCACAACCTAGTTCTATACCTGGATCAGTTATGCAATTAATAGGTTCTTCTTATTTAGTTCACGCTACTGCTTGGGAAATCTATGGTAGTTCTCCCCTTGCTCGTATTAATACACTCGTTTTTACTACATGCTTAGCTGACTCATCAAGGTAATTATGGGTTTTTCATATAAAATTTTTCCATCTGAAAAAAACAGTTAGTTTAACCTGATAAATCTACAGTTCAGCTGATTCAGCTTTAGCATATGCGAAACTTATACAACATTTAGCTGTATTCAAAGGATACGAAGGTATATATGTGTGTAAAAGCTACTATATACTTAATGGATTTAACTTATTTAATGTGTGTACATGTATTTATATATATTAGAGGCATTTTCTGCGTTAAAAATTGCTGAAGAGAAATTCTCATGTGTTTCAAAGTCAAGAATTTTACTAGTGAAACTACAATTACTTCATGAACGCGCTTTACATCGGTATAATTACTTAATTACCCTTTAACATTGACGTATTATTACTTAATTACCCTTTAACACAGTGGACAGTTAAAACTAGCGCAACAATTATGCGATGAGCTAGGTGTATTAGCTTCACCTGTAAGTGGAGTAGACATGGAAATTAAAATAGAAGCAAGTATTCGATGTGCTAAAACACTTCTTGCTGCAAATCAATTTAATCAATCTGCTGATGTGGCAAATTCACTCTTCACTTTATGTTATAAATTTTCTCTTCAAGTTGAAAACGCGTCTGTTTTACTCATGCTTGCTGAGATACACAAGGTATAGTTTAAATTCATTATATTTGCAGTATCATAATATATAAACATTTAATGTTTTGTTTGTTTGTTATTTGTTAGAAATCAGGCAATGCTGTTTTAGGAATACCTTACGCTTTAGCGAGTGTATCGTTTTGTCAATCGTTTAATTTGGATTTACTTAAAGCTTCAGCTACTTTAACACTTGCTGAGTTATGGCTTTTACTTGGTCCGGAACATTCTAGAAGAGCTTTATCTCTTTTACATAGTGTTTTTCCTTCACTTCTTGGTCATGGTGGTCTTGAACTTCGTGCACGAGCTTTTATAACCGAAGTTAAATGTTACTTAGCTGACCCTGAATTTTCTGGTAATTACTCTTTTTACCTATTACTAATTTTGATAGATTAATCTTTAAGCTTTGTGTATTATGTACAGTGTTAGAAGATCCAGAGATTGTGTTGGAACCATTAAGACAAGCTTCAGAGGGACTTGAATTTCTTGAGGTTAGATTTATTTAGACATAAAATAAAAGATATTTATTTATTGTTTAACTTATGTTGTTTATTATGCAGTATCATGAATTAGCGTGTGAGGCTTATTACTTGATGGCGATATTACATGATAGTTTGGGGCAAATAGATGAAAGGGAAAAAGCTGCGGATTGTTTTAAGAAACATTTAATTGCTCTTGAAAATTCACAAGATGATCAACAAGATCCACTTTTTAATATGTTGTAAACTTACTTAAACATGCAATATTTTGTTGGTGTACATAGTATGTATCATTATTAATACTATTATTATTTAGAGTAAATTAGGAATCCGTATACGTATGGGTTATTGAAGAGGGGCTTTGGCCACAAGTTTTCAAACTCCTAACTATTTAGGCAACTGTTTGCCTATAATTGAGATATGTTCAGTTCTATCCCTGTAACTATCATATCCAACTGAAAACTCAGATATGTATAATTTGAATTTATGTATTTAATATTTAGAAGATTGGTCTTTTTCTAGTTTGCAGATATGGATCAAATTTAGATAACGTTACCAGCGAAGATGAATGACGATCACGTGAGCCTGTTACGTGTTATGTCAGTCTTTTCTTAAGTCACGTAACTAGGTTGTCGATCGGTGAGATCCTCTCATTGCTTAACACAAGTACGATCATTTTTATCTAGATTAGGACGGATATTCAAAGATGACCTAATAAATTTCATTTTATCTTTTCCGTACAGCATTTTTTTTTGGGATTGGCCATTAAGATCTTGGCTTTTAAGTTCATTAAATTTCTCATGACACTAAGTTTAATATTTTAAAATGAGAAAATCCTATTTTTAGGCTATTATTTATGACTTAAAATATTTTTAGACTAAAGGTTTCAAAAATTATATTTTTAGGCCAAAGGTTTCAAAAATTACATTTTTAGGCCTGACGTATTCAAAACGCCTATTTTTAGGCCATTTCACTAATTTCTTAGATATTTTATAGATATTAAGGACAATTTAGACACTTTAGATAAAGTTCTTAGCTTGTGATGCGGCTAAATAAACATATAGTTTATTTGAAATGCCTAAATTGTCTTTAAAATTAACGAAATATCTCACGAAATTAGTAAAATGGCTTAAAAATGAATATTTTGAATACGTTTGGCCTAAAAATGTGATTTTTAAAATGTTTGACCTAAAAATAGAATTTGCTATTTTAAAATTGATTTTACTTTCCTTTGGAACCAAAATCTGAAATTCAGCACTAAAATAAAGAATCAAGTGGGTAATGAAAAAGGTAAATATCACATAATACAAGAACAAAAAGTACAAAAAAGACGTGTATATTTTTTTATGAAAATAGCTGTGGTGCGTGTAAATTAGCCCGGACATCCATATATCAAAAAAAAAGTAAAAAGGATGTCTGACTATAAAAATTCACAAACCCATAACTTATCTCCAAAAAATCTATATCACTGTTATGCCCAAATCTTGTTATTTTATCTTTGAATGGTCATCAATGTGTTTCATATTAAGTAAATCAAAATATAAATTTCTATAAACTCTATTTCTCTTTTCAATAATAATTTTAAGGTGTCATAAATTTTGTTTCTTACTACTATTTGTGTATTAAAATCCAACAAAATTGCAATAAGGTGTCATAAATTTTGTTTCTTACTACTATTTCTGTATTAAAATCCAAAAAAATTGCAACTATATAGAAAAACATTTAGGCGATAAAACACTAAAAAAACTAAAACACTAACGTTAAATTTCCAAAAAATAAACATATTAAGCTATTTTTTGGATAATCACTTCGCGATTGAATGCGTTGTTGATTGTTTTACTGTTTTCATTCATTTTGGAGGGGTTGTTTGTGTGTAAATTGTGATCTATTTTTTTGGATTATGTTTCATGTGAAGAGTATCGGTTGTTGTAAGTTATCCATGTTAAGTGAATGTTTATGATGAGTTATCGGATGATTATTAAATGTCTCAAAGTATGAACTAGTGCGTGGAGAATGACGGAGCTCTGACTATTTTGATGGACCACCAATGAAAAATGACTTGATTGTGAGCACTTATAAATGGGCTGATAACGGCAAATGCACGTGTTGTGTCCACATTCAAATGACTTGCCAGTGCAAAATGATTGAGTTATGTGTACGTTTGAATGAATTGCCAACGAAATATACATTGAGTGTGTGGATATTTGAATGACATACTAGTGAAAATGTCTACGTTGTGTGTAGTAATAAATTTCATCATTAAAAAAATATTTAAACTAACTTTGATTTTGTTTCGAAAATGATGAATTTTGATTTGTAAAGAATAACATTAAAGTTCCTCCACCAAGATTTAGAATTTAAATTTGAACTTTAGAGAAAATTCAATTAAAAAGATTTGAAATTTAAATTGCAATAGTATTGGCGATAAGATATGGTAGTGGCATAATGGTTATTGTGTTAATGGCGGTAGTTGTGGTCTTGATGCCTAATGCCATATAAAAGTTTGGTGGTTCAAAATTTTATGATGGTGGCGTTAATGATGATGGTGGTAGTGATGGTAGTGGCTCTAATGTCAAGGGAGACTGTGTAATGGTTTTTTGTAGGGAAGGAAGGGGATGGATTGTATAGCGTTGGTGACGTGATTTACTTAATTAAGGTAAAAATAGAAGATTATGTTAATAAAATATTATTTTGAAATTTTGAGAAAGAAATTTTAGTTGGACTCTTAAAAAAAGTTATATTAAGGGTTTGATGTTTTTGTCATTATCTCTATACTTTTATTTTATTTCCTAAATATTTTTTATTTTTTAATATTTTAAAAAAATATTAAGGCATAATAATTAATTTAATTAAAAATAAAAAATATAATTTTATGTGGATTTAATATCTCGGCATTCATATCCATAAACTATAAAAATTTGAAATTTGTATAAATTATATTTAAAAAATTAAGAAAAATAAACTTTAAAAAACCGTGACTAATTTATATTAAAAATTTGTGGATTTGAGCACCTCATACCAATATCGACCAATAGTGAAATTTGAGATTATTGTTAGAACAAATTTTAAAATCCATGAGTGACTGTAGAATAACATCAATTAGCGTGCACACTTATATTATTGAGCCGTTCAACGTTGTTTGCTCTAATCGATATATGTGAGAATAAAATAAAATAAGGAAAAGATTAAAAATAACAATATACCATAATAATTTCAATAAAGTTGACCGTATTCTTAACACATGCACCACACACACGACATAATCTTTTCCGACAAGCATAATCACGAGTAATTTTCTCCGATTCATACACTTGCACCTACGCACACATACATTAGGTTTGTGATTTCTCATCACTATACTACACCATCATAAACACTGCAACAACTACCTCCCGCTACCGTGAAATTTCAAAAGTTCGAGCAACAATGAAAATCGCACACACATGCACATATATCATATTCTCTAAGCAATTACAATCACCATTACCACACAACACCCAATTACACCTATATAGATTTCAAACAAGCACCATCTTCAAAACATCCATAATATCTCAACACCCTCATATTCATATTCATATTGTATGCAACTTACTTACATATTTTCATCGTATAAAAATTGAGTGTGTGGTTTCAGATCATCATCTCCCCAACCTCTGATCATCAATACCATGCTCACCAAACAACAAAACCTTTTATCTTCATCACACCACCTTAGACACTTCATACGAATATGAAAAGTAGGATCAGACACCTGCACAAATCCAAATACATAGGTTTGCCCATTCACTTTATCATCACTGCTTCAATCCAGTCTCCAGGATCTGAACACATACACACACGCACATACACACTGTTAAAACTGAACGTATAAATAAGAGAAATATAAATAAAGAGAATTGAATGACTGTAGATTCATAAGCAAAAGCTGGCTTAAATAGCCTTACAAGGAAAACAAACTTAGAGAAAATACAACAACTTATTTATAAAGATAAGGATTCTAGTATAGAAATAGTCAAAGCATATCTCTTACTAACAACTAAAAATTTATTAATTACGAGATAAACTATATCTAACACCCTCCCTTAAATTGAATGGTATTCAATAAATTTATCACAAAACTTGAACATACTCCAAGCAACCCGCGCAATTTCACAAAAACTTTGACTTTTAATGGTTTAGTTAGAATATCTTCAATTTGATCTTGACTTTGACAGTGAACCAACTCAACAATTCCTTCTTCTGCAAGGTCTCGAAGAAAATGGAATCTGATATCTATGTGCTCACTCCTTCCATGTAAAACTGGATTTTTGGAGAGTTTGATTATAGAACTGTTATCACAAAATATCAGAGGAGGGTCCTTTGGAATACAAAATATGTGTTCAAGTATTCTACTCAACCATACAACTTGACAAGCACAAGATGCTGCTACGATAAATTCGGCTTTTATCGTGGACAAAGTAACAACTGGTTGTTTCTTTGATGTCCTTAAGGAAAAAACATGACCTGATGTACTCTTTCTATCTTCTAGATCTCCAACATAGTCGCTATCACTAAATCCCATCAATTTCTCACTTTCACCACTTTTGTAAAGTAATCCATAATCATTTGTGCGTTTTATGTAGCGAAGCACTCTCTTTACAACCTGATGATGAAGCTCTGTTGGACTTTCCATGAAATTTCTAATCAAACTAACTACGTAAGTAATATCAGGTCGAGTTGCTGATAGGTACATAAGGCTTCCAACGATCTGTATATAATAACTACTGTCAGTTTTCACTCTATCAAAGTCTTTAGTAAGCTTGGAACCTAGTATAATTGGACTTTGTACTGGATTACAATTACTCATTTGAAATCTATCCAGTATTTCATAAGCATACTTCTTTTGACAAATAAAATTCCAGCAGACGATTGAATTACCTCAATTCCAAGAAAGTACCTCATTTTTCCTAGATCAGACATGTCAAACTCTTTCATCATACACTTTTTAAACTCAACGATCATAACTTCGTCATTTCTAGTATAATATCAAATAAACTACTTACAAACACATAATAAATAGTTTACCTCCTTCTCCATATTTGACGAACAAACTATGCCCATGAGGACATTTTTTACGTTCTATTTTTGACAAATAAGTATCTATGTTGTACCAAGCCCGAGGTGCTTGCTTTAGTCCATATAGAGCCTTTTTTTGCATATAAATTTTGTGTTTATTTCCCTTTTCCACATAACCTGGAGGTTGGTCAATGAAGACTCTCTCCTTCAATTCACCGTGCAAGAAGGCTGACTTTGCATCAAGTTGATAGATAGACCATGAATTTTGAGTTGCTAGTGATATGATAGTCTTGAAACTGGTGCAAAATCCTCATCATAATAAATTACATACTTTTGTGTGTATCCTTTCTCTACCAATCTAGCTTTGTGTTTATCGATATCTCCTTTCTCGTTTAACTTTGTTTTATAAATCCATTTCACTCTAATTGTTCTCTCTCCCGGTGGAAGGTTTATCAACACCCAAGTCTCATTTTTCTTGATTGCTTCTATTTCAGCGTCCATGGCTTTCTTCCATTTTGTATTATGAATAGCATCACTAAAACTTATAGGATCACTATCTGCAAACAAGCAAGATGACCAATATGATCATCATCAGACAACTCATCACCACTTACATAATCAGACATCCAAAATGGTCTTTTTCTCGGCCGACAATCTGGTCTAACTTGTTGATTTTCATTTTACCCAGTTAGATGATCTTCATTTTCTTCACTAGTTGATCTACATTTTCTTCAATTATCTCATCATTTGGTGGATTTTCTCTAGGAGATTATGTATTCTCTCAGTTACCATCGACACAACCGACATTGAACTATCTATTATGTTGCTTCAACACCAACTATTTTCTTCATCGTACACAATGTCACGACTGATAATTATTTTATGAGTGAGCCTTTATGCTTTGGATTATTCACTAACTCCAAGAAACATGCAATTTATAGATTTTCCATAAAGTTTACTTCTCTTCTGACCAGGTACATGTGCGTAAGCTAGGCATCCAAATATTTTAAAATGATCAACAGATGGCTTGGTCCCCGACCATGCTTCTTCTGGTGTTATATTCTTCACGGGAAGTATAGGCTCCTAAGATCATGAACACTCCAATTCACAGCTTCTCGCCAAAAGGTCTTTAGAGTTTTGTTTTTGATCAACATGCCTCGTACCATATTCATGATAGTACGAATTTTTCTCTCCGCTACACCATTTTCTTGTGGTGTGTAACCTGCACTAAGTTGTCTATGAATGCAATTCATTTCACAAAAGTTAGTAAATTCTTGTGATGTGAATTCTCCACCACGATCAGTATGAGAAACTTTTATGGATTTTCCAATCTTTTTTCCAACATGAGTTCAAAATATTGTAAATGCAATAATAGCCTCAGACTTTGCTACTAGAAAATAAATCCATGTCTTTCTACTGTAGTCATCAATAAATGTAATAAAGTACTTTTTGTTTCCATTTGATATGGGATTGATTGGTCCACATATATCTCATTGAACAAGATAAAGTGATTTAGTGGCTCTCCAAGTTTTTTACTCTGGAAGCGGATTTCGATGTTGTTTTCCAATGGTACAATCTCCACATATCTTTTCTGGAGGCTGAATTTGGGGGAGTCCTCTTACCATTTTTGTTTTGTTGTAGACATTTTAATCCGCTAAAGCTTGAATGTACATATCAAAAAGTGCCACAACCATGCGGGGTTTCGCACCATTGAGTTTAGACATGTCTGATGATTAGTCTGAGCTGCAACGTACAATGGAAACATCCTATTTCCTGTCATTTTTACCCGTGCAATCATCCCTTTTTCTGGATGATGAATTTCACAATATCCATTTTGCAAGAAAATACCATATTTCTTGTCATGCAACTGACCAAGACTTATCAAATTACTGTCTAGTTCGGGAACATAAAATACATCAGCAATAATTTGCATACCACCATTTATCAAAATTTTAATATTCCCTTTGCCCATTAAACAAATTTTGCCCTATTTCCAAGTTTCACACGTTCTCGGAAAGTTTCATCTAATTCAGAAAATAACAATTTGTTACCGGTCATGTGATTGCTGCATGCAGAATCCATGTACCATGTATCAGCTGATTGATAAGACTCTATTTCATCAATATACACCATTACAAGTATTTCTTCATCGGTGTCAACAAAGTTTGTCCTTGCTTCTCTTTCTTTTTTAGGACACTCACTTTGGTACGACCGAACCTGTGACAGCCGTAACATTCAATTTTGCTTTATTAAACCCGCCACGTCCTCGACCTCTTCCACGGAATCCACCACGTCCTCGAACTCTTCCTTGGAATTATTCTCCCTGGGTGATAATTTTAGAGCCTATTCTTCTACAATATGGCTTTTTAATCTTTGCTCATGAACCAACAACGAACTTTGCAATTCATCAATTGAAAGGCTATCGTTATCGTTCGATTCTTCAGTGGAACATACTACATAGTCGAAGTTGGGAGTCATTGAGCAGAGAATTTTCTCAATAACAACAACATGATCTACTTTTTCACCATAAATTTGCATTATTCTGCTATTTCCATCGTTCTACCAAAATAATCATTGACTGACCCCCCTCCCAGAGTCTCAAATTCTTGTGAAGAGCTTGTAATTGAGTAAGTTTCACTCTCACCGCGCCTAGGTATTTTTTCTTCATTGAGTCACAAATATCTTTGGGTCTATCCTTATTGATAATAGTTTCTAGGATAGCACGATCTATTGCCTGAAAGAGGTCATTTTTTGCCTTCAAATCCTTTAACTTTTGTTCCTCCACAACTTTAGTTTGTGCACCACTTAATGTTGCCTATTCCCTTTGTTTGGTGTCGCCATTATCCACAACATTCCATTATTCCTTTGATCTCACAACATTTTCCATGAGAATATTCCAATGATCATAGTGACAATTGAAACGAGGAATTGCCGCCTTCACAAATCTGTTATTCTCTGATGCCATTGAAACTTGTTGTTGCAATTAAGAAGACTGTTGCCTCTTTGATGATCAGGCCCCAAATGGTGCTCTGATACCATATGTTAAATCTGGACGTAGAAGTAAGAGAAATATTAATAAAGAGAACTGAATGACTGTTTATTCATAAGCAAAAGCTGGCTTAAATAACCTTACAGGGAAAACAAACTCAGAGAAAATATAGCAACTTATTCCTAAAGATAAGGATTCTAGTAAAGAAATAGTCAAAGCATATCTCTTACTAACAACTAGAACTTATTAATTACGAGATAAACTATATCTATAACACACACACACACACTCTCTCAACAAACACCATCTTAATCAATTTCTATTTTTCAATTTTATCATGCGTGTACATGTGTGTTATTTGAGTTATTTGTGTTTTTGTTTTATTTAAGAATTAGAGTAAATATGAAAAGAAAGTAAAACTAAAAGAAAAATGTTAATTATTAGATTGGTATATTAAAAAAAATATTAGCCTTTTAAGGAAAAAAATTTCAAAAAATTTCACTTCGTTACTTTAATTCAAATTTAAAGGTGGGTGTATGTCCAATTTAAATCAAAATCCCCTTTTTTATTTTTGAAAGAATAAACTTTATATTGAAAACATATAAGAATATATTTTCTTAAATAATATGAGAGCCATTTGATTTAGGTAAGATTTAATTACATGATCCCACAAGAGTAATTATTAAGGGTGGAAATTATACATAATATATCAGAAGATGGGTCATTCGGAATTGAAAAATCTATCCCGATTGTTCCGATTTTTTTGCAAATAAAAATTAATTATGAATTTGGAAGACTCGATTTTTTTGGAATTGCGGAAATTATGGAATATACAAAACTTTAGAATTTCAGAATATTTTGGTTCAGATATTTTGGAATTATATAATACTTTTCAGATTTTAATTTTTTTAAAAAAAAAAAAAAAAAAAATCTCAATTTCTATTTTTTTGTCATTTCAAAATAGGAAAATACTTCCATCCAATATAGGATGATCCTACACCAATAATATTAATACATATACCCCATGTTTTAAACTTACAAAATTAACTAAATTGTTAATCTAATGACATGTGTTATGTTATAATATTCAATGGTTGCGATGTAAATATTGGACCATCCAATATTGGATGGAAGTCTTACCCTTCAAAATAATATCAAACTTATTAAATTAGAGCTACATAATTGTAAATTATATCGTAACATTTTTTTGGACTATGTGCAACAACAAAGAAAACGGTCACGGCTACAATCAGCTGATCCCAAGTCAAGAAAACCGGAGCACCAACAGTGACTCCCTTCCTCCCACCTGGCCCTTCGACTAGAACTACGCGCAGTTCAATTGGCTAACCTATCAATATGACACAAAAATGTTTGAAATGCATGTTTCCATGCATTTCAACGATCTCCCCAATCCGCATCGCATAAGGTCTGACACGTCACCATGCTGTTGACGACAACCGAATACCTTGTATGATATCATGGTTATCCGAACAGATAATAGTTCCTCATCTTGACAAGTTCTAGCTGCTTCTTCTATTGCCCTTCGGCAACTGAATCCACCAATATTGATTTTGAGAAAATGAAACGTTGACCCAATTTGGTATCCAGACTTACTATCCTGATTCTACTAGGCTCAGGTTTGTTGATGAAAGAAACATCACATTATATGATAGACTGTTTCCCTGCAAGTTCCGCTTTTGTCCACTTTGACCCATTTTGATGGGTCTTTTCCCGTCCATTGTTATCATAAATCTTTCCATTCATTTCCAAACAAGTCCTTCATCCTTGAATGTACTGCTTTAGTGATATTGTCAGGATCCAAATAAGTGTTTTCATAAATTGATTTTATTTTTTGTTTCCATATATTCCACAACATTAGCAAGATATATGATGTCAATTTTATCTTGTCCCATCTTGAGTTGTCTGCACTGCCATACACTTTGGTAATCCATTCCTCCAAATTAGCTTCTAGGTTGTCTTCAATCCTGATATAGAGGGCAGAGTCACCCTAAACCTGTTTACAAAGAGATCATGTAAGTAGTAAATGATTAATAATTTCCACTTGTTCACCGAACTAGTAACACTAGTTATTAGTAGCACATTGTCTCATTTTTTTTATTTTTCTAGTAGGTAAAATATTCATGTAAGCTTTCCACACAAAAGTTCTCACTTTATTCGGCAGATTTGATTACCAGGTCATATTTCAAAGGGTGGAGTTATAATGTTGTCCATGCACGGAAAATTTTGCTACCCTATATATTTCTCTCTAAGTCAACGTGTGATAACCTAATTTAGTTATGTATCCACCGGAATGTGTGTGCGGCCATTTAAAAGTATCATGATCCTGCTGACGAATGATTGGCACCCTTCTAATTTCATTGCGAACTGGTTCCGGGAATATTATATCAAGAATTACCCAATCCCATTCGTAGTCTCCATCTTTCATGAGTTGGTCAACTGTCTGAAGGTTAGTCCCTATTGGTTTACCGTGAATACTCCCCGACTTCAACAATTGATGCTCCCAAATATTTGTACTCTCACCGTTCCCACTTAGGATGATTCTCTCATGGTCTAGGAGATCCCTTTTCTAGTAAACCTGCTTAGCTACAAAATCTACTCTGTCTTAATTTCACTTCCAGCAAGTCTTTTTTCGAATTGTAAATTCCTTTAAGCAACCTGGCCACCAGAAAGTTGGGTTTTGCAAAGTATCCATGCGTGGCAGCGAGCAAGACTATGTTCATTCTTTTAAAGTCTCTAAAACCCATTCCTCCTATTACTTTTACGAGTGTCATTTTTTCCCAGGCTAACCAGTGTATGTTGCATCTCTCAGGAGAGCTCCACAAGTTTGCTATAATCGATGTCAATCTTCTACAAAAGGTGACCGGGAAAGAAAAAACAGATATCGCATAAGTCGGTATTGCTTATAAAAATACTTTGACCAGAATTTCCTTCCCTCCTTCCAAAAGGAGTTTTGTCAGCCATCCCTGAGTTTCGGAGAAGACCTTGTCCGCTATCCACGTCAGTGTTTCAATCTTTGATCGTTTGTGACAGAGTGGTATCCACAAGTATTTCCCCAGATCGCTTGTTTAATTCATATGAAGAAAATAAACTGTATATTGTCTAATGCTTTTCGGGGTACCCTTACAAAAATAGATCAATGATTTAGCAAAGTTTAAACTTAGCACTGAGCATGTGCAGTAAGTTTCAATACATTCTTGAAATTCAAAAATTTCATGTCATTCAAGGGTGAAAAAGAACATCGAGTCATCCGAAAATATCAAATGAGAGATGACCGGGAAATTACGAATAATCCCAATCCCTCTGATAGAGTTTTTTGTAACTTTATACAAATGAGACCAGTAAGAGTCTCGGTGATAAGAGAAAAAAGAAGAGGCAATGAAGGGTCTCCTTGTCTTGAACCCCTGTCTAGGATGAAAGATGGATGTCTTTTTCCATTAATATCAATTTGAAATGATACCATCGAGATGCAATCCGAGACAGACGCAGACCTTTTATGGGCCTAGAGGGGCCCTGACTTTTTTTTTTAAATTATTTTTATTTTATATATTAGTAATTTATTATTAAAGAAAGCTTTTTCAATTTTTGTAAATTCAGTAATTATTTTAATCTGTATGAAACATTAATTTTTATAAATTAAACAGTATTATCTCTACAAATATCACTTTAATATCAAACTTTTGCGAATTATTCTGAATTCATTCGACAGCCGCAGTAATGCATTTCTTTAGAAAAGCTAAAAATATGCAGTAAGTTTTTTTTGGAGTAATCATAATTTTTTTTATATGAATTTAAAATTAATTATTAAAATTATTAGATGAATATATACATTTTCTTCATATGAATAATATAGTTTAATGTCCTTGCATAAGTTTGGTTTTTCTTGTTTTAATCCAACGCCAAATCTTTTTTTAGTTCGGCTGTGATTTAGTATTTGTTCAAAAGAAAAAAGAAAGGAGTATTTACAGCCTGTGATTCATAAGCCTTCAATCATAAGAATTGCATTTTTTTTTTTTAATACATGAGAGAGCCACTTTGGACTCGGAGTAAAGGACTCCAATGAAATTCGATCTCAGGACCTCTTGGTCTCTGCGGAGTAACCTAACCACTAGGCCAACTATCAATCTCAGAATTGCATTTTTTTACTAATAGGAATTTCAAGCATATGAATTGGATTTTTTTTTAACTAAAACATCTAATTAGAATATGAAACTAGAAAAAGTATAATAATTAATTTAATTATTTTAATTTAAATAGAAAATTATTTATTTGGACAAAAATTAAAAAATGGGAAAGGTCAATTGTAATTTGGTTAATATTTTTATAATGTAATAGATATTATTCTCATTGATTACCTAAAGAGTATTTTAATATTGGTATTTTTACGTAAATATTGTGCTAGTATTAAATAACTTAGGAAAAAAGAAGATGTACCCAAGTTCACTATACACCCAAAAAAAAATCTCGGTTTCGTTGCCCCCGAACCCCCATATATTTTTATCCCCCCCTCAATTTTTATCTTGAGTCCGCCCCTGAACCCAGATCCATTGCATCCATACATAATTAAACCCATTTTAGTTAGAACCAAAATAACAAACTCCCACCTCACCTGATCATAGGCTTTGGTCATATTAAGTTTAAGCACTGCAGGCGCTAGGTGATGTTTTATTTTCTTTTTCCTTTTCATGTAAAAAGAGACCTCTTAAACAATAATAATGTTATCTTGTATCGCCTTCCCTTGATTAACGTCATTTGGGTGGGGGACGTAAGATCCAGAAATCATGTAATCTATTTTCGCCAGAATTTCCAAGATAATTTTGTATCCAAAGTTTACACAAGAGATCGGTATGTAATTACCAAAGCCTTCTTTGGGGATCTCCTTTCATTATAAGAGTAATAAGTGTTTCATTCAGTTTGTCAAGGGAAATGTTGCTGGTGAAATTATCTTTAACTATGCCTAACACGTCCTCGCCAATAATGTACCAATATTCCTGGTAGAATTTTCCATTTAGTCCATCCAGGCCAGGGGATTTACCTGGTCCCTATATAAAAAAATTCTTTGCAGACTTCCGCCATATCGGGGATTCCAGTGATAGTATCATTCATCTCCGACGTGACTGCCGACTTAATAAAGCAAGCTACCTCCTACATATCTGGCATTCTCGGCTCTGCGAACAGATGAAGAAAAATTATTTTTTATTTCCTCGTTTGATTCTGTCATGTTTCCATTGTTGTCCTAGATCCATAAGATTTTATTATAATTCCTACGCCTAGCTGTCAACTCAAAAAAGTATTTGGTATTCTTATCCCCGAAATGAAACCACTGTTGTCATGCTCTATCCGACCAATAAATTTACTCTCTCGCCAAATACATTTTTAATTGTTCTCTAATCATAACCTCCTCTTCTTGTGCTTGTTGTGAACATGGGCTATTATTAATGTTGTGCCCAGTTACACTCTACAGTCACAGAGAAGCGCTACTAGCTATTGTATATGCTTTTGATAAGTTTTGTTCCTATCTTTTTGGGATGAAAACTATCGTATACACAGATCATTCAGCAATCAAATACCTAATGGAGAAAAAGGACGCAAAGCCACGTCTTATTAGATGGGTATTGTTGCTACAGGAATTTGATGTAGATCTTTGATATCGAAAGGAAGCAAGAATCAAGTAGCATATCATCGATCTCGCCTCGAAGGATCTACAGTCAACACATGACAAGAATTGGTCAAAGAGGTATTTCCCGATGAACAACTCTTTGCTGTTAAAAACGTGTTTGTTCCTTGTGTTGTCATATAGCTTCCCTTCATAGGTTATTTTAATGTGACAAATCCTCTTGTGTTTAGTGTTCTAACTGCACTTTATTTATATCCTCTCCGTTGCACTCTATTTCATCAAAAACACTATCTTTATCATTTAGATCAAAGCTTTATTGTCATATCCTAAGAAGCTAATTTTCATACAAATACTTTAACCTTATCTTTGTATACATTGAGAATTAGCCTTCATGATCAACTACAAAGTTTCTTAGAATGATGTTTTCAACAACTCTCGTGAAGAAAACTTTTTCATCCGAGCATCATAGCAAAATGTCAAAATGCGCAAGTCAGAGGATAACCGGGAACCCGTTTGGTTCTAACTAGGAACCCGCTCACCACCGGGAACCCGTTCAATGTGTAACCGGGTACCCGGTCAACATGATTTTCTTGCTAGTCAATTACACGTCATTTCTTACCGTTGCCACTTGGAAAAGAGCCGTTGGGGAAGTTAAACGGGAACCCGGTTGACTCATAACGGGTACCCGTTCAACACAAATTGTCCCACAAACTTTATAACCGTTGGAGACTTTCTTGTGCTATAATATGGCCTCGTTGAAGGAGAAACTCACCTCTCACACTTCAACTATTATACATATCATTCCCCTAAAAAATTAGAGGTCTCAAGCTATCAAAGTTAATCATCCAAGCTTGATCAAGAGCTTAAACCAAGAAGCTTCAAAGTTATTATCAACTCAAGAGAAGTTTCATGCTTATAGTTATATCTACTCTTTAGGAGATTGTTAGCAAAGTTGTTTCACCCTTTAAACACTTACATTTATCCTCTTAAGTCTAGTCTTTGTAATAGATAGATTAAGAGAGAGTTTGAGTATAGGGAGTATACTCGGTGTCCTTGTGTTGCGATAGCACAAGAGTTTTTCCTTCGTGGTATCGAAGTGGTTGTAAGGGTTATTGTGTTCTCGACCCGGTTAAGAGAGACACGGGAGCTTAGTGAAAAGCTTGAAATCCTAAGGAGGCTTCGTTAGGTAGTGGATGTAGGGATAACCGAACCACTATACATCGTTGTGTACTTTCTATCCCTTATCTCTTTACTTATCGTTTATTGATTGCTCGTATTTCTATTTATATCAAACCTAGTCACCCTATTGCATGATCCCTTAGTGTTTGATATATAGTGACTTAGAAGTTATTCTTTAAACTTATAATTATCCAAAAGATTTTTAATTAGGCATTAATTTTATTAGTAATCCTATTCACCCCCTCTAGGACTTTCATATATATATATATATATATATATATATATATATATATATATATATATATATATATATATATGCAAACTTCATACATAATATTGATCATATATAATTATTTCATACATAAACTAGCTAATTGATTATTATCTATTTTATTATTATATTGCCTAATATGATTTTATGGTCTTTCAATAATTTTATAGTTAATTTTAGATTTTAAAAATATTTAATAAAATATTTTATTTAAATCATTTTAAACGATTGTGGATACGGATTAACCGCAGATAAACCGCATCCGTCGCGGATGCGGATTTGGTAAATACTTCTAAAATTCGACAGTTAATGGATATGGATTTGGTTATCCTTTTTTTAATGGATGTGGATGTGGTTATACAATTTTTCGAGGATATCTGATCCGTTGCCATCCCTAGAGGTCCTGGGTTCGAGTCTCTCCACCGCCACACACCTCAATATCTCCACGTGCATGGCTTAGATCAACCCATCTCCTCTACGTGCATTGCTTAGATCAATCCATCTCCTCTGCTAAGCATGCACGTCTCCTCTAAGCCTGCATGTGAGGGGGTGTATTGTAGTATGAATCTCCTATAACCTGTTCTCCGGCTTCTTTTAACAGTTCAAACTTTTAGTTGAGTTGGCAAGTTAACACATGGATTCATTTGGGTTATATCTTCGAATCACCATTGGTTTGTACTTCATGCATTCTTATAATCTAATTTTATTTTTGCCACATGTATACATTCTAAATTCTTGTGATTTTTATTAAATGACAGCTCGAAACACTTTTCAAATTCTTCACAGTTCCTACTTATCGCAATCTGACATTGCAATGCTTGACTGGGGTATTATTTGTTTAATTTACTCCGCAATTACTTCTAATACACAGAGTTTGATGTATATAAGAATGTGTATACAATTCATCTTAGATCTTACTGTACCTTGTCGATATTAACGGGAATGAGATATATAATTCATTTACATCACCACCTAAACTAATATTTATTCTATGTTCACATCTTATATTAATAATTCAAGCAAATAGAACATTTAAAACCATCAAATACATTGCAACAAAAAGATTAATACATAATATAACACAACATTTAATACTTCACAACAAAAATAATCATTCGTAATGTGCAAAACATATCGAAAGGAGATAGATGAGACCCTAAAAATTACACAACAATCAATAATGAGCCAATATTGGCCTAGCAACACAACACGAGGGATTTATTATATGCTCTAAAGCTTTAAATTAAGATCAACTTCATTTTCTTTTTCCTCATTATCATCATTCCCAGGTTCCGGAACTTGAGGAACCGACACTCTCTGGGGCAAGAAGCTAAGGAAAGGCTGCTCAGCCGATCTGCTCGTCCCAAGCCTTTGGAAATGATCATCTCTCTCCTGTATATCACATAAAAGCGAAGTAAGTGGTATATTACTAGCTACAAGAGGAGGCAATGTGACACTGCTAAAAGACACCAAAAGGCACTTTACTTCATCAACTTTGACTAAACTGAATGAGTTTATTACCATCTAAGTCATAAAACCAACAATAACTACCTTCAAACTGAATAGTAAAATTTTAAAAACTAAATAATATCATGCAACTGTTACGTTAACTAATAAAAAAATAAGATAAAACATGTATTTCCTCTGTTTCACAAAATTTGCCCACTTAACTTTTTACATATATTAAGAAACATAATAATTACATTCACTATTACAAAAATATCCTTAATACAGTATGTTGATATTTTAAATGTATATTGGAAATATAAATTTCAATATTTTAATAAGGGTAATAGTGGAAAAGTAGGAAAAAAGTGTCTTAAAATTCTAAGGGGACAATATAATTGAAACATTATTTTTAGTAAGTGGACAAGTTATTTGGAACAGAGGGAGTATATATGAACATACATAAATGAAAAAGGAGACCAGTGGCATTATATCTATCTTTTGAATGAATAAACATGACTATGAAGAACTGTAAATATGAGCAACGGAAGATAAAAAGTTTTAAATAAGTTAGCATTTCTTACCTTTTTGAAATGTCATAATCAACAATCTTGTTATTTGCCTAGAATCATGTTGCACTGTAATTTAAAAGAAACCATATCAAATCTAAATCTTGATAAAGCTTAAATTGAATTAATAGTTGAACTTAGTATAAAATAATTTAAACACAAATGAATATTTGAAAGATTTTAAATACAATACAACCCTTAACTTTTGATAAATACATTAGAGAATCATTTGACTCGAGTAGGATTCGATTGCAGGACTTATCACTGCACACTAACCACTAAAGTGATTATTGATCTTACAATTACTTCAGTTTGTAAGTAAACAAACTCTAGAACTTTTTTTTACATATTCAACAAATATACAATTCAATATCTCAAATATTCGTAAATATATCATAATCGTATTAAATAACCAACTATTCATTACACATAAATTCTGGATCTATATGAAATTTAAAGAAAAAACATACAAAAATGGCATATTGTGTATTTACATTCATAGAATATGTAAAGAAGACAACCATTAGTTATTAAGATTGATGAGTGTGACTCTAATCTGATAAAAAAAATTAATTTATAATTAAAAAATGACAAAAAATACCATAAAAACATGAAACAATTACATTTTGTTCCATAAGATAGATAATTCAACCAAGTATATTGACTAAAACCAAAAAAAAAAAAAGGATTTTTTGATTATTGGTTTTTAAGACCAAAAAAATATATATGCCTTTAAATGATTTGGGTCCAAAGCTACCACCTTATTTTCTTTGGATCCAGGTGTATCAACAATAATATAGAGGGATATTTTTTAAAAGTAATAATAGATCTGTATATGAGATGAATAATCAAATATTTAAATTAAAGAAGAGATACCATTTTGAATCGGTAGATCTTGCGATTCTAAAAAATCAGGCGTGACGATGAAAGTTAATAGGGAGATTTAGTGATGAAAAAGGTAAGGAGATGGAGAAAATACACAGTGAGATGTGTTTTTTTTATTTGGTTTGTGTTTCCATTAAGCGAGAGAAGAAGACTTTGTTGAAGGAGTATACAATATGGGGTGATAAAATTATATTGAAGGATTAGGGTTTTATTTAATATTATATTGATGTCTCTATTTTTGTAATGAATAAATCCATTCACGAGACACTATTTGGGGAGTTTATTGGGTCTAAGTGAGGGATTTTCCCCTAATATTTTCTATTTCACTTTTACTCCTTATTTTGGACTTATTACTGTTTATAGAGATTTTTGTGCTTTAAATGTGTGTTTAGTGTGTAGATTTTAGGTACATGCTTTATTCAAGTTCCTAATAGGAGTAGAATAGGTCAAGGAGTCAATAGAACCCAAGTCCAAGCGGAAATTGAGCTTAGAGCCACAGTGATGAGTTAGAGCGTTTACCAGAGAATTCTTACACCTTACCGTTTCTGTCACTACGACATTTTGGTGAGAGCTTTGGAACTGATTCCTTTTTTTCGGAAAGAGCATGAAGTCAGGGTCGCGTGGCAAGTGATGAAAGTCAATTCGGAGTTAAGTTGGGTTTGTCTATGAACCCAGTCATTCTACCTCAACCAATCACCATCTCCTCTTATTATTAGCAATAACTATCATTTATTTCCGTTTTAAACATGAATTTATCTTTAGTTTTAATTTCTTTTTCTTTATTTCGTGTTAATCCAATTATGAGCTAAAATAACACTGCTTGATGATGCTTTTGTAATACATTGTGTTTAGCGAATTGATTATGTCATTACATTTGGGATATCTATTTATGTTTAATTGAAGTGTATTTTAATTATAATTTTCATTATTTGTGTATTTATTGTAATTACTCCTATGCTCTGGACAAGTAGCAGGATATGTCGTAATTGACCTAACACCCAGACGAGGGGCGATATTATAGAATTAGTACGCAAGCGCCTAGTGCCTTGAGGCTATGGTTTCTTGCACGCTGGGTAGTCTATAGGGTTAGTAAGATTAAACCTACCCGAAAGCCGAGAAGATGAATAAGGTAAAGAGCTAAGAGCGCCTGTGCGGGGACTTAGGTTGAACTAGAATTCCGATTAATGTCAACAATAAAACCACTCACCCTTATGAATAACAAATTCAATTAGCAGCATAATAGATTACTTAGCAATATAATCAAGCATCTATCTCATCAAGTATACCTCTAATCAATTTAGTTGTTTATTTTTAATCCTGTTTAATCTAAATTTTTAGTGTAATTATATTTGCATTATATCATCATATTTGTTAAAATTTATAAAACCCAACCTATGCTGTAGATCTCGGTTTTGAGGCCTAGGCGGTCGACCCGGGCCTAGCGCCTAGGCGGGATTACACGGGGCCTAGGCGGAATTATACGGTTTTGAATCCCGCTGTGTAATTTTATATATTTAGTAATATATATGTAGTATTTATAACAATTTTCACTATTTAAGTCATAAAATTCCTCTAACAACACTATAGTATATATAAAAAATACTAAAAATTAAGTTATAATATCAATTAAAAAATTCTCGAGAATAAGAAAAATAACAAGAAAGCCTATGCGGACATGTTTTGCCATTAATCGCCGCCTAGGCGGCTATTTTTTACCATTATTCGGAGCCTAGACGGGCTAGGAGCCTATTCCACGGCGACTAAGGTGCTAGGCAAAAACGCCTAGAGTTTTAACTAGGCGTAAGCGCCTGAGGGGGGAGTTGACGCCTACGCGGCGCCTAGGCGCGCCTAGGCGGGGAGATCTACAGCATAGAACCCAACAAATACTTCCCCATTTTATCTTTAGCATTTGGTTATTGGAATTACAAACTTCACACATTTACATTATATTGAAAACCTTGAATCGTAACAATCCCAATGGAAAATGATAACCCTACTTATCATTCTTGATTACCTACAATCCGTACACAGTGGAGTCGTTCCCCCTATATTTGTCACTTTATTTTATCACCGGAGACGTCAACGGTCATATATATAAGAAGTATTTATTTTATAGTTAATTAAACATAAATCATGTGGTCTACCGCAATGGAATCTGGTGGGGGCAAAGGTGTGATAAAATAATAGATAAATAAATATAATAATAAAGAGCACACACCCTTGAAAACCACGGAACTCACTGCAAGTATCACAGATCGTTTGCAAGTTTTAATGATAAGTCAAGTTCGTTCGCAGGGATTGTATCCGTTAGATCTACTTATATTTAACAAGCGTAGACGAATTTAGATGTTTTAGAATAAAATATAAAAAGATAAAATAATATGAATACTATCTGATGAGAAATAATAAATAAGAATGCAGATAAATAAATATGAATGTAAGTCTAATAGATTAGGGTCAATATTATGGGTCTATTTTACTAAGTTGTTATTCTAACCTGTCACAGATTAAGCATTATATATTAACCAGGATTCTAAATTCTACCTAGCCTTTTCTAGGCTTAGGAGAAACCTCTCCACTACCAAGGATTCCTGAGTAATGATTGGTGATTAAATCAAACCTTTATGGCTATCTAGTTTGGCGAAGGATCAAAACTAGACGATTATAGGGTGTTGTCAATAACTAAGAATAATCCTAAGATTGGCCAAATCTAGGGTTGTAACAATAAGTCAAAACACATAATAACAATATACACCAAGCTTAATCAATTAAAATAACAAATAGTATTTATGAATTAAAGACAAAATAATAACCCAACAATTAAAAGTAAAACTTACAGAATAAAGGCTTAGAAAGATGGTTGAGCATAAATCTATAACTAATTACCCTAAATATAGAGAAGGTGAGATGTAGATGAGGAGTTTGTCACTCTCCAACTTCTTCTTCTTGTCTTCCTCTATAGGTCAGCGTGCTTCTTGGATGAATAGCTTGATACTAAGGATGAATAATAAATTAAAGGACTAAGCTATTATTTAAAACTGAGAAAATACAAGTAAGGACTAAGCCTAAGCTTGAAACTGAGCAAGGACATGTTTACAATGGTAAGAGGGTGTATTTATAGGTGTCTAGGAAGCCCTAATTCGTTTTCTTGAAGGATAAGTAAGTGGTGGACTCCAAGCCCAACTCTACTTCGTATGGAAATAAAGATAATTACTGGTGACTTGTTTTAATCATATCTTCTTCGTTATTGGTAGGTTTTTAGCCCATAAGATACCAAAAGAATCCTCACGGAATTATCTACGTCCCTATGAAAGGGATCATCCAGAATCGGCTCGGTTTTTGAGTTATCACCACTTCTTTAGACGTAGCTGCAGAAATTCAGATTTAAGGCAGCTTTTCCTTTTCCATGATTTTAGCTTTTCTTTCCTTATCTCCAATTACCATGCTTATCTCTTTCCATATCTTGTAGTCTTTGACTTGGACTCTAATTAATCTCCATAATTATCTTTAAAGCTTCACACTAAATAAATAATTAAACCCAATATGCTCTAAAAATAATAATTTACTAAATCAAGACTCAAAATAGGAAAGTGCACTATTTATTAAGAAAATCGACTAGAAGACCTCCTAAATCACTAAAAATGATGTCTCATCTTAATATAAATCTATCACAAATGAGGAGACATCAAGACCCCCAACTCAAAGTTGTATCGTCCCAATACAATAAAGATAAAAACAAAGGGAAGTCTCTAAATACACACCTAGGTCAATTAAGCACAAAGGGAAGAAGATAGCAGAATATGGAGAATAAACTCAAAGCAACTACTCAGAAAATTTCATGTAATAATATTTAAAAAATTACATACCTGTACACTTCTCATATCCACAATCAACACGACTTGAATTCAAGATTAGATTAGCTTCGCAATGTAAGAAGGAGAGGAACTTTACTCAGTTCACCAAGGAAGCTATAGATTGTTCATCGAACTTCACTAGTATCCAAAGATCTACTTAACTACTCTCTATTGGCTGAATCACTTCTCGATTACATAGCAAAGAATCAAAAGGTCTTTAAGGTTGTAATTTAGGCTTAGGGACGGTATGATAGTATATTTGGATAATTTAGAGTGAGCTTTTGTCTCTCTCCTCACTAGCCATCAGCGAATCGCCCTAGAGCTTGAGTTACTCTCATAAATACGTTTCTCACTCAACCCAATGAATTCTTTGATGCACAATTTAGCATCCCCAATACCCCAATTAAAGCATAAGATGTTCACATAAAAATTCCAATTTGCCGGTCCGAATATATATATTTTCTTTTCAAATCAATTTCTTCAGCTATGACTCTCTTTTTGATGTTGATATATCACGCTATTTTTTCATATATATATTTTTTCTTTTCTTTTTATGCCCTTGTTGGCAAATTTAGCTCGTAGCTTCTTTTTCATTCACTATTACCCCGGCAAAGGGTTACAATATAATCCTGTGAATCATCATCAATATAATAACAGAGCACAATTAATAAGCTAAAAAATCCCATCTCAATAACAATTCCCATAATGGTAGACCCACCACCCCAAACTCAAGCTCTAAAACAATTGTCTATGCATCGCGATTCGAGTGCGGGTCATATGGAAAAGTCCTATAATCTAAAGGGGTATGGCTTATAACGTGGTTAAATAAAAAGGATTTAGAAAGGCTAGAAGGGGCTGAGAAGGATATAGCATATAAAATCAAATAACAAGGTGAGAAGGTATAAAAAGGCTTCAAACGACTTCAAATATGAAAGATCTGCCTTAATCACTTTCTATACAATGTAATTTCGTTATTCTCTTACCTTTAGCACTTTCATCAAATGGGTTTGTCAACTAGCTTGGATCTCACGGCCTACACACTTCTCAAGGTTCCCTGAGATCGAACATACTTTCTATCGCATTGCTCACTAATCTTTTCTTTACTATCGTGTGTTTTCCTGCAAATACTCAAAGCATACAAAATAAAATAGCTCATAAACATACTACTTTCTATCATTAAGTCACCGAGCTTATGATTTTAAGCTATTAAACACACTCTACATACATCCTTCTCATAAAATTTTTAATTTTACCTCAACAGAAAAATGGAGATGAGGGACAACGAATCCCCACACCCCAAATTCAAAAATGAGTCGTGTCCCACGACTCGAAAAGACTCGAAAATAAAATAAAAGAAATTAAATTTTTAGCACATCTTGCACATAAAATAAATGGTAAGGAAGAAAGAAAACATACTCTTCGAGGCTATTTACCTTGCCCGATTAATACCCGGAATAGGGTGCAGTGCTTTCATGTATGTAAACTTCTTGTATCACCAATTTCGCTTTCCCTTACATCTTATTATGCTCCATTCCAATCAATCACACTCTAGAAACCTCTTGTTTATCTTCTTCCGACTTTGCTCTTGAATAATCTCTCATGTGGCAGTGTTCATCCAGGAATATGTTTTAAACAGTGCTACTAGCGTCCCAGAAGCTTTTGTTCATCTTAGGTAAAGGAATATCGATTGTAGAGGTTGTAGTGTCTTCCTTATGAAAGTTTAAACCTTTTTGCTCTTTGAATTCACCACAACTAGCTTTCCACTCCGATTTACCTTGTAGTTATTCCCGAACTAGTACCCATCTCAATTGAAATCTTCTTGATCTTACCCAATACCTTGCTTTGATTCTTCATATCCCATAACACTTGATACTATCTCTATCATCTCTTTTGACCCCCAACTCAAAGCTTTGAACACTCTTGAAATTTGTAACTCTTGATCATAGGTGCAACAAGCTTTATTTGGGTTAGGAAAGGTGTTAGGATGACAAATCTCTATGTGGGTATGATTGAATTAAGGTTTGGTGATGTGGGTTTAAGGATTTTTAGAAGACGATTTTGAAATTCATGGGTGTGATTCTTGGTTTCTAGGTGTTTTGATATGATTTGGATGATTGAATCTTCTTTGTAATGATGTAGGGAATGATTTGGATGAGAATTCATGGTGATTTGGTAGTGTTTTGATGTTTAGGGAAGGTTTGAATGAGCTTTAATGGAGTTGGGAGAGGTTTGGAGAAGAAAGAGAGGCTTAAGGTTTTATAAATTCAGAATTATACCTAATATCCTCCTTTTATAAGCTTCAATAATTCTCTCTCCAGCGGCGCGCTGCGGTATACCAGACATATCCTCCGGTATACCGGAACTTCTGTTGTTCCAAAAAATTTCGTCTCGTCAATAAACACGCGCCTCATACCCGTGACACGGGTTTTTGATCCCGCGGTATACTAAGGAAAAAGAGCACAGTGTCTTGTTTATGATCCCCCTGATGCTGGCAAGAGATCTATGAGCCGTCACATTCCAATATTGTAGACCAACTTTTTGAATTTTGTGGTTGGCAATGATTTCGTAAATAAATCTGCAAACTTGTTACATGATTGTATATGTCGAATGCCAATATCACCATTCTTCTGTAGCTCGCGTGTGTAGAAAAACTTTGGTGAAATATGTTTCGTTATGTCGCCTTTGATGTAACCATTTTGAATTTGTGTGATACAGAAAACATTATTCTCATACAATATCATCTGTATATTTCTTATTGAGGATAAATCACACGTTTCTCGGATATGTTGAATTAGGGATAATAACCATATACATTCTCGACTTGCTTCATGTAGTGCCAATATTTCAAACCGATTAGATGAAGTGGCAACTAAAGTTTGTTTCACAGATCTCCATAATATCGCAACGCTACCAAAAGTAAACACGTAACCACGTAGAGATTTTCCTTTGTGAGGGTCTGAAAGATAACTAGCACCAGCATAACCTACTATTTGTCGTAATCTTTTGAGTAAAACAAACCCATATCCGTTGTTCCAAAAAGATAACGAAAGACATACTTAATTCAATTCCAATGTCTTTTTATTGGTTCTGAGTTATACCTTGCCAATATATTAACTGAGAATTCTATGTCAGGTATTGTACAATTTGCAAGGTACATTAATGCTCCAATGACACTAAGATATGGTACTATCAGACCTACTAATTCTTCTTCTTTTTCTCAAGGACGGAACATATCTTTATTTATATCCAATGATCGAACAACCATAGGGCTACTTAACATACGAGCCTTATCCATATAGAAACATTTCAAAAAAAATTCGGTATATGTTGTTTGATAAAGATCCTGGATGACAAATGTTCGATTTACAGGTCGAGGAAAAAACTTTGTCTTTCCAAGGTTTTTCATCTCAAATACTCTCATTAGATAATTAACAGTCGCGGTAAGCTCTTCTGGAGTACCCAAAAGATTTAACTCATTGACATATACTGCTATTATGGCGAATCCATTTTTATATTTCTTGATAAAAACACAAGGACAAATTGGATTGTTGATGTATCCTTGTTTTTATCCATACAAGGATTACTAAGGCAGTTATACCACATTCTCCCAGATTGTTATAATCCATACAAGGATCTTTGTAATTTGATTGAGTATAAACTAGGAGGCTTTTGATTATATGCATAATTTCTTTTGAATCCTAAGGAAAATTCATATAAACATCACTATCTAATGACCCATACAAATATGCGGTGACAATATAGGGATAACACTCATATCTAGATTTTCAGTGACTGCTTGACTAATCAAGTATCGTAATGTAATTGTGTCGATCACTGGGGAATACGTTTTATTATAATCAATCCCAAGTCTTTGTGAAAAACCTTATGCCCCAAGTCGTGCCTTATATCTTTCAATTTCATTATTCTCGTTTCATTTTTGTATAAATACTCATCTGTATCCAACTGGTTTTATATCGTAAGATGTTTCGACTATTGGTCCAAAAACTTTTCTGTTTTTTAAGGATTTTAATCCAGCTTGTATTGCATCTTTTCATTTAGGCCAATCTTTTCTACGTCGACATTCTTCTACCATTTTTGGTTTAGGGTCATCATTCACAATGTCTAGCTATTACATATGCAAAGACATTATCTATAATGACTTTATTTCTATCACAATTTTCTATTGTATTCAAATAATTTAATGAGATCTCTTCAGACTCCTCAGTCATATTTTTCTTTTCAGACTCATCATACTCTATCTCTACGAGGGATTTTTCTTTAGACTCATCAGTCGCATTTTTATAAGACTTATATATTCGGGAGAACTTGCTTCTTGTACCCTTTTCTTTCAAGGATTTATCTTTTTCACCAATAGGACATCTGTGTTTGGTGCCCAAATTTAACATATTATCAGTTTTTTCCTTCAGGGATATCAACTCGTGATGGTATATTTGCAGTCGGTATATAAGATTTTGTTACTTTCTTAATATCAGTAAACGCGTATGGTAACTGATTCGAAATATTTTTAAATTAATTATCCTTTTTACTTCTTGCTCACATCTATTAGTACGTGTGTCAAGATGAGACAAAGATGGAACATTCTATAAAATTTCTCATTGTTTATTATTAAATGACACTTTTTCTCCCCGTAAAGGCGGGAAAGTTGTCTCATCAAAATGACAATCTGCATATCTTGCTTTAAACAAATCACCCCTCAGGGGCTCAATATATCTTATGATGGATGGGGAATCAAATCCAACATATATACTGGTGGTCCTTTGTGTGTTCTAAAATAAATGCAATAAGAAAAGAGAACCACAACCGCAAGTGTACGGTTGTCCCAAGTAATATAAGTGATAAAACAGATTTGTTCTCAGGGATAGAATGGTTGACTCTAATGCTTATCGAATATTGATTAATTGCACGTTAAAACAACTAAATGATTTTTAGACTTGTTTGTTTGGTTTTCTAATGCTAAGACAATAAAGTAAAATACTAAATTAATGCAAGTATAGAACGAGACGCAAGAAAATAAAGTGTTTACGCAAAATAGGAATTAAGGTAATCAGAGTTTCATTCAGCAGTGTTAAAGAGGTGTTGTTAGTAAAGAAATCAATCACAAGTGACACCAAATCTTGTCTAATAATATCCCAGAATTCCTGAAAAAGTTTACCATTTAGGCCATCCGGGCCTGGCGCTTTGTTAGGGCTTAAGTCGAAAGCTGCTTGCCGTATCTCAGTTTCATCCGCGATCCTTGTTAATCTGTCATTCATTTCTGATGTCACTTTAGGTGATATATCTCGCAATGCTTTGTTTAAATCAATCGGTTCCTGGGCATGTAATAAGTTAGAGTAGAAATTGTTAAATTGGTACTTTATTCCCTCATCAGTCTGCACCCAGTCGCCTTTCGTATTCTGTATTCCCGCAATTCGATCAAAATTCCTTCGCTGAGAAGTTAACGCAAAGAAATATTTAGTGTTTTTGTCCCCATAACGTATCCATTGGTCTCTAGCGCAGTCTGCCCAGTTGATTTCCTCCCTTTTCCAATATAAAAGAAGTTGGTACCGAACAAAGTATTCCTATTATTGTTGCTGTTCAGAAAATGGGGTGTTCGATATATCAATAAGTTGTCGTTCCAATTATTTGATTTTTACCCTGTTATTAGGGAAAGTATTTTTATCCCAAGTTGCAAGTGCGTTAAAGGTAGCATCTCTCTTGTGGAGGACCACCTGAAGTGGGGTGTCCTCAACTTGGTCATTCCACGCATCCTCAATAATTGACCGACATTGATGATGAAGGTACCAGTTGGTCTCAAAACGAAAGTGTCTAACGTGTCTCTTTCCTTTTCCGTTGGGGAATAAGGTTATAGGTGAATGATCCGACCCCACCGCAAGGGGAAGAAAAGCCGTAGCGGTTAGGGAATTTTTCTGTCCATTATGTAGATCCAAAAAACTTGTCAATTCTGGACTTAACCACATTATTCTCATCTTGTCTGTTTGTCCATGTAAAAAAACTGCCATAGGTCTGAATTTCAGTTAACATATTGTTAGTAATGAAAAGGTTAAATCTTAAAATATGTTGTTGATTTGGAGGAGACATGCTGAGGCGTTGATTGCCATTTGAGATGTCATTAAAATATCCCATGATAACTATAGTATCTACATGTCTTGATCTCCATTCTGTCAAGTAATTGTACAATCTTTGACGTTCAAGATATAAATTTGGGGCATGCACAAAAACGTAATAATAAGAAAAAACATTATTATTAATTAATACAGAAATGTAAAAAGGGCTATAGTCCAAAATAGTAAGAGATAAAAAGGAGTTCCAGACCAACAAAAAGCCCCCAGAGTGATTCATACTGCCGTGGGCGTTAACCACAAAATAATTATCAATATTTAGATTCCTCACAAACAACGTAGCGTCCAATTTTGTCATCATGGTTTCACAAAAGCAAGCCACGACATGTGTATGCTCACCTACCATGGCTCGTAAGACCTGGACTGTCAAGGAGGCCCTAATCCCTTGGCAGTTCTAGAACATTGTAATCATCCACATTCCGCAGCCAATATCGGGTGGCTGTTGCCTCGTCTTCCCCTACCACTTCGTCGAGGTCTCCCACGAACCCTAACCCGTCATTTTCCTCGAATCCTCGCATATTCCTGTTCAAAAGTCTTGTCCTCAACTGGTTCAGAATTACCAACAGCAGCACCCACCTGAATATCCTTCTCTGTATCAACTAATCCAAGCCCCTGAACATCATCCTCTTCCTTATCCATCTCAGTATCCCCATTCTTAACACCATAAAGTTCTGCAAAGTCACTATTACTAAGATCTTCATTACCCTTGCTCACTGTACCCACATTCTGATCAATGGGAGTGTCATCAACCAATGCTTCATGAAGGTCAAACCTCTCCTCTAACGTAAATTATCGCAGTTTACTTCCTTTAACACTATAAACATTTGATTGTCGCTACTGTCTCTTGTTTTGTGTAACAAACTGGATCTTATAAGCGTGACGTCTTTTTTTGCACTTGAATTACCCCCACTTTAAAAGCGAGATGTACTATCTTCATCATAATCAGAAGTCTCAGTGACTGAATTCATTTGATTGAGATTTAACCTAGTTTTAGAATCGTCTTTATTGCCCTAAATCTCAGTATTCTGCCCCGGATTATCATTCTTCTCATCACTTATGAACACAGTTCTGACATCCTGCTGCGTGAATGCTCCTCTTCTAACAGCTTCCACTATCACCTCATCTAGAGTAGACCTGTTTCTACCTTGATTCTCACCACCCATGTCAACATCCCCTCTAGTCTCCAAAGTCTCATCTGTTTGTTCTCTCCTAGGACGGTTCCCTTTGTCATTACCCCTTTTAGAGCAGAGATCCCTTTTGCGCCCATTTTGCTGAATAGGAGGTGAACCATCTTCGTCTCTATCCCAGGTATAAGCCCTACTGTGAGAGGTAAAGGTGTCACCCACGCGTCTCCTGATCACATACAGTGGTTGGTCTAGCGTGTCCTTAATAATGTTTTCCATACTCCAAGTTATCAATCTTAATTTCACCTCAGAAACACCATCTCTGTCCAAAGGATTCCCATAGTTATCACGCTTATGGCCCAGTTTACCGCATCCAAAACAAAATAATCCAACATTTTCGTACTTAAAAGTAACCCACCCCACACCATCCTCCTGGCGAAGATAAATACCTGGAGGGAGAGGGTCTATCACACGAAAAGCAGCACGAAATCGTAAAATAGGAACTATAGCGGAATCATCTTCTAGAAAATCTATTTCTTCTAAGTCCGTAAAAGTCCTAGTAATCTGTTTAACAGTAGTGATTGTGTTTTGGATGTGTGCTAAACCTCCTACCTGAATCCATGCAATAGAGTAGTTTGAGGTAGTAAACGTACCATTAAAAGCTCCACTACCTTTCGTAAAGCCAGCGTGAAACCCAATCATATTGCCAGGTCGAAGACCCCATAATCTATCTCTCTCACATTGATTATCACTCTCAAGTTTAAAGTAATTGTTGCTTACCTAAGAGACTATGATGTTTCCTCTTACGTGCCATCTATCGAAAACCATCTTCTGAAACCAGCGAGATTAACCCTCTTGTCACCCATAAGTCGAACCATAAGAACCCTCCCTTTATCCAGATTCCCAACTCATCGGACTTTAATGTCAAGCTGTATAGCCCCCCCTTCTTCTTCTTTCGTTGGGTCAAGGAAAGTAATAGGGAGTGCATGTCGTGAGTGGGTAGCCATGACAATAAGATAGTTGTAATAGAAGGAAATAAAAGAAGAAGATTTGCGAAAAGAAGAACAGAGAGAATCAGAAGTATAATAGATAGAGTGAAAAGTGAGAATATAGAGCGAGTTCACCTTAAATAAGAGGTTCAAAGCGTTGGGGTTGAAGCGGTGGGCGGTTATCTCAAGAGTAACCAGATGTAGCCTTCCCGAGTAATTAAGATGCTTAATCTTTGTGTTCTGGTCCACGTGTATCCCACTAAGGAAGATGAAGAGGTGAGATTGTCTCGTTAAACTCATATGTCCATCAGTAATAATGACCCTCCTCTGAGCTACGAATGCGTGTGAACTAACCCAATTAGTGATCTTGTAAATCCAACCTGTTGAGATTATCCTCTCAATCAACC
The DNA here is from genome assembly GCA_029959085.1 of Nemophila menziesii. Taxonomy (NCBI): domain Eukaryota; kingdom Viridiplantae; phylum Streptophyta; class Magnoliopsida; order Boraginales; family Hydrophyllaceae; genus Nemophila; species Nemophila menziesii. The sequence continues at coordinate 3,218,876 of JARWIR010000016.1, read as the reverse complement.
TTCTAGAGCGTACTAGTTCCACTTTCCAACCCACCTCCGAAAATTCTTTATCATGTTCCAGAGCGAAACTAAATCTCCCATCTATGGTCCATTTGCGTATGACTTCGAATTCGACACCACTCTCCACCGTACGATATCCACCCCAAGTGAAACGCAATTCCCAAATAGTAGATAAACCCACCCCCAAAAGTAACAATCAGAGTAAAATACCTCTAGAATCCACTCCGTAGAATCTATTGTGCTTTTATCAATCCCCTTCCAAAATAGGTTATTGTCAATTCCTCGTATTAGAGGTTCATCGTATGAAGCCAAGCCAAAAAGGCATAACGTTCGAAGCTCCGTCAGCTCAGATTGAGAACGCCTCCCACGTAGTGAAGTTTTTTTTGCCGTTTCAGTCGTTGTTATTCCAAATTTCAGTATCAAGGTTCGATTAGGAAGAGCGCCGCTCCGTGGACCACCTAAACTCCGTGCTAGAGTGCCGTCCGAAGAAGGACCCATCACGAAATCACCACAAACAACCCCAAATCAACCCTCGAAACTATAAGAAACACTAAGGATTTGAAACAATACTAGAAGCCCTCACCAAGAGGAATCAGAAAGAGTAAAAGATCAAATGTTAAGAAACCCTAAAAAAACCCTAGCCCTAATCGCCTTAGAGAGAGAGAGTTTTCATGAAAGTTTAAAAAGAGATAATAATTATAAACCTTCTGAGTTTTTAGAATAAGTGCCCGTTTGGGATTGCTTTTAAAATAATCACTTAAAGTGATTTTAGATCCATAGTAATATTTTATACTCTAAAAACCACTTTTAGAAAAAGCACTAGATTAGTGATTATTAAAATAATCGTGATTTTAGATGTCAAAATATTTTTTAATATTTTTTACAAATAATTTAATTTTAATCAAAAAACGCTTTTAGCTCCAAAATAATCAATCCCAAACGGGCACTAAGTTTTATTCAAACTGCTTATAGTATTTATTGGGTAAAAGAGCTTTTAGGGCCTAACACTACTAGTATTTTATAAACTAGGGCCCCAATTGGATCCAAACCAATCCAATTGAAAACCAACTAAAAAAAATACATAAAACCCACCCACCTCCCCCACTCTTTCTCGACAGAAAACCTAATCCCCCTCCCCCTCACCTTTCATTCTCGACCAAAACCCTCTCCCCCTCACCCATTTCCGCCGCTGCTTCGAACCACCACCACCATCGAAGCCAGCTTCTGCAACCACGAACCCCCACCACCACCCTTCTTCTCTTCTCCAGCCCCACCACCTTGCTGCTCCTTCTCCAGCATCGCCTCTGTATTGGTTGCGCCCCACCACCATCTCGAGATCCACCACCACCATCGCCTTTCTCGACGGGAAAACGAACTGCTGCACCAGATATGCGTCAACCTGCTGCCGTCGAGATCCATAGCTGCTGCGTCAACCTGCTGCCGTCGAGATACAAGCCACCACTGCTGCCGTCGAGATCCATAGCTGCTGCTGTGATTTCGAGCACCACCAAGACGAGCCACCAACACCAAGCCTTCGCCGCCCCCTCGAGGTCCACCAACACCACCACCAAGCCCTACCCGCCAGTTCGAGGTCCACCACCACCACCATCCTCGAGGACCACCCTCGCCGCCCCCTTCCTGTGTTTTTACACCACCAGCAAACCCCCCACCAGCAACACCCCCCCACCAGCAACACCCCCCCACCAGCAACACCCACCCACCAGCAAACCCTACCACCACCTGCTGGTCTTCACTCCGATCCCCACCACCACCACCCTCATTCTCTTCACTCCGAGGCCCACCACCAACTACAGAGCGAGATCCCGACGAAGCCACATCCATCAGATCTGTTTTTTTTTTTCAGGGGTGCCTTTTTGCAGAATCAGAAAATCAGGGGGTATATACCCCTTGTTTTGATATTTTAGGGGGTAATTAGAGGAGATTAAGGGGTGAAGATATTATTTGGGGGGCAAACATGGTATTTTAGGGGGGTAATGTGGTGGTTTGGAGGGGTTAAGGTGGTAATTTTAGGGGGTAATGTGATATTTGGACAATATGGACTTAACTAAAAATTAGGGGGTATTGTGGTATTTTAGTGGGTAATCAAATACTCTGGGGGGCAAACTGAAAAATTAGGGGGTATATCCCCCTGTTTTGGACTACCCTTAATACTTGGACAATATGGACTTTGAACAATATGGACGTAACTTAAAAAACGGGGGACGTGGACCCCCCAAAAATTAAAACTCGAGAAAATCTAACTTAAAAAATAAAATAGGGGGATCTACCCCCAAAAAATCAAAAAAAAAAAGGGGGTGCGAACCCCCTAAAACGTGACCCTAACCAGCCAAAAAATCTAGTTAGGCCCTTAAAAAACATAAAACAAATATGGGCCCTTAAAATTCTCTTTTTTGAATTTTAGGCCCCAAAACGTATATTCCTCGTATTTATTACATAAAAAAAACAAATTACTCCTTAGTCTATTTATAATTTGGAAATAAGAAACGGAGTTTGATACTTATGCCACTTGCATAGGAGAGTACGGATGTGGTAACAATCTATTTGGTGTAAGTGTAACGCTTGGACACGTAACCTCGTATACTCAGACAAAAGCTTAAACCCCAACCCACTTATATTATGCCACGTGTCTCTAACATTTCCACTCCTCTCTCCTTATATAATCCCACGCCATGAAACACCACCACTCATAAAAACACTTCCAATTACCACCACCACCTCTTGTTACAACCTTGAAAACGACAGTATAATAAAACGACAAACACCACCGCCACCATTGTTAACCCCTTCACAATGGGCATGGGAGAAGGTTTCAAGAAGTTGACATCAATGGGTAATACAAAAAGCAGCTTCATCCACCGCAACAACCCACGTTCTGATTTATACGGTGTCAAGAGTTTCCATCATGTCGAATTTTGGTGTGGCGATGCTACAAATGTTTCTCAAAGGTTTTCGTGGGGTTTAGGGATGCCAATTGTTGCTAAATCTGACCTCTCTACTGGTAACTCCGTTCACGCTTCTTATCTCCTCCGTTCCGGCGACCTCCGTATTCTCTTCACCTCCCCTTATTCACCCACCATTTCCAACCCTTCTTCTTCCACCATCCCTTCCTTATCAGTCTCTTCCCACCGCTCCTTTGTCTCCTCCCACGGACTCGGCGTCCGAGCTATTGCCTTACAAGTAGAAAACGCCTACACGGCCTATTCCACCTCCGTTTCCCTCGGTGCAAAGCCAGTATCACCGCCGATACTCCTCGATGATCTCACCAACACTGTCCTCGCCGAGGTTCATCTCTACGGTGACGTTGTTTTGCGTTTCGTTAGCTTTAATCAAAACTCAAAGACAATCTTCTTACCTGGGTTTGAATCCGTTGAGGGGTTTACGGAATTGGATTACGGATTAAGAAGGCTGGACCATGCAGTTGGGAATGTACCCAATCTCGGTCCAGTGGCAGAGTACTTAAAGAAATTCACAGGATTTCATGAATTCGCAGAGTTTACAACTGAAGATGTGGGGACGATGGAGAGTGGTTTGAACTCAGTAGTCCTCGCGAATAACGAGGAGAACGTGTTGCTTCCTTTGAATGAGCCTGTTCATGGAATGAAAAGGAAAAGTCAAATACAGACTTATTTGGAGCACAATGAAGGAGCTGGTGTGCAGCATCTAGCATTAACGAGTGAGAATATATTCTTTACTCTAAGGGAAATGAGGAAGAGAAGTTTTGTTGGTGGGTTTGATTTCATGCCTGCACCACCTCCTACTTATTACAAGAATCTAAAGAGTAGGGTAGGTGATGTTTTGAGCGATGATCAAATTAAGGAATGTGAGGAATTGGGGATTTTAGTTGACAGGGATGATCAAGGGACTCTGCTTCAAATCTTTACTAAGCCACTCGGAGACAGGTAATGCCTATTAGTCTATATATATATCGATTTCATTAAGCTTAATATTTTCCTTAGTAGTCTTGATTTCCTTAAAGTGCTCGATAAAATGCAAATAGGGGATTCTTGAAATATTCATACTTTTAAGATGAATTGTGCTTCTTCGTATGGTTTAATTTGGTTGTAATTAGAGAATTAGTTCTATTAAATGTAGAAAAGCATAAAATTGTAAAAGAAATTAAATTGAATCTCCCCTTTATTAATTATGGAAATCTAAGTTTAGATTTTATGATTGAGTCATTTAATGGTGATTACTGACTGCTTTGCTTGCTTGTATGTGTGTTTCCAGGCCAACAATATTTATTGAAATAATCCAGAGAATGGGGTGCATGCTCAAAGATAATGATGGAAATGTTTATCAAAAGAGTGGATGTGGAGGATTTGGGAAAGGAAATTTCTCAGAGCTTTTCAAGTCTATTGAGGAATATGAGAAGATGCTTGAGGCAAAACAAGTTTCTTAGAACAAGCATAGGTTTTCTTTGCATAAACCACATAAATTAGCAATTATATGATACGATACATAATATAAGTTAACAGCAGTTGTATAAAATTTAGAGAAAGTATCATTATGGTACCTTATCTTTATCATATTTGACCAAATTGGTCCACATTTATAGAAAATATCCTTTTTGGTCTCTATTTTTGAGTTGTCCTTAAACGGATTCTTTTACTTTTCATGTGTATTCAAATATAAATAAATATAATATTTAATGGGTTAAGATTTAACTAATCCAAATCATGCTACTCGTATTATGCCACTTTCTGAACTAGTGGTTCTTAGTGAAGCCACTAGTCGAGGATCCAGGGTATGGGGTAATTACTTCCCATCATTTTAAATATCTTGTTTTATATTCATTCAATATTTTCAGGCAGAGAGAGTGATCTAATTGTTTATGGCCTCATACCAGAATCTGTCAGACGCTTTCGTATTTTAGTTAATTGGCCAGTATGGACTATATGTAGCCCCAAAACTGCATATAGCGACTGTTATCTGATCTGCCAAATAGTTTAATTCAAGTGTTGTAAGTTTTACACATGTCTAGGGATTGATGGCAAAAGAAAAAGCAATGGTAAAAAAATATGGGTGCTAGGGGTTGAGCGTATTACTTGAAAGCATTCTAACTGACTCTATGTATGAGGTAAGACAATAATCATTAACCAGTTGGGATTAGTTCACTGGCCAGGACCTTGGTCATCCAATCTAGTGGTGCATGTTCGAACCGAGTCAATGACTCCGAGTCCAAAGTGGCTCTCCTATGTAACAAAACAAAAGACAATAATCATCAACATATTTCCAGTTTGTTCCTTTAGGGAAGTGATACGTTTGTCCGTGTTATGGTACAAATTGTGAATTCTTGACATCGTTTGTAAAACATTCATACTTTTTTCAGAGTTGTTTTCGAATAAAACATGTAATTGGAGAAAAAATGATTTTATAGATAGAAAATGAATACGTTATAACTTCTAAAGTATTTATGATATTTCAAGTTTTTTTTTTTAATTTTTTTAACAAGTACCTGAAACCCAATAAATAATCATATAAAAGAAAAGGAAGATGAGGGGTTGGAATTTGGGTGGGAGGGGGGGGGGGGGGGGGGGGGGGGGGCGTTGAATTTTACCATTCCCGGCCTTATTCTTCTGGTAAAATAACTTAATTTTCAATTTTTCATTCTTGAATTTTGGAAAAATTCGATGAATTGTTAGCTTGATTATTGATATCCTTTTGGATATTTTAAGCTTCATTGGTCCTTGTGATTATGTTGTTGTGAGTTCTTGAATTGAGAAGATTTGAAGTTGGGGGTATTGAGTTTTCTACTGCAGTGTTGTCTAAATTTAACGGTGATTCGTGAGTATTCTGGGTTAGAAAAAGCCTACAAACAAGAGGGATATGGGTACTTCGAAAGGTAACAGATGAAGGGTTCAATATGAGAATCAAGAGGAGCCAACTGACAATGATGTGAGGTGGAGTGTACCAAACCTGTCGAGGAACACGAGTCAAACAACCGAGACACCTTTAGTCACCGAACTTAAGCAATTAATTGCGGGCACATTAGTTGGGTATATGCATTCAAAGAAGGGAGAAAGATGGTGGGGGAATTTAACTTCTTCAAGTTATGAAAGAAGATGGGATGGAATGGAATGGAATCATGCAATATCATATAATTGCTTACGATCTAATCGTGAAAGAGTTTTACACAAATCTTCATCAAATAGACACTGATAAAATGTCGGTCCGTGCCTCTGTGGAGTTAAGGCACCTTTATCACCTTAAGCATTACGAGACACAATGGGTTCCTCACACTTCCAAAGCCTTATCCATACGAGGTTGAGATTGGGGATTTGGATAACTTTGATTGGACGGACATGAACACCTATGTTCTTAGGCGGGGTGAACTAGATATTCGAGAAGAAACAACTTCTACCATGCTTTAAGGTTTAGTTTCACTTTATCACGCATGACATATTCAGGTTGTGTGCACATGCAAATTTTCCGAAGCCTTGACGATCCTGATGGATCTTGTGAGTAACAAGGTGTAGGCAATGTTGCAAAAATCAAATATGCGTAGACAATGAGGTTTATGGTTACTCAAAGAAGTGACATAGGATCGAATTCCCGGTCATGATTACTTAATTATGCCTCTAGGCGGGGGCGAATCCAAACATCGACAAGCTATCACTATAAGGTAAGGTCCAAGCGCCTTATTTCACCAAATCCTCAATCAACACGATCTTGAACGTTTAAGATGATGATGAGTTGGGTTGAGCCTAGGATGGGGTTGAGTGGAACCGCGAATGAGTCTAAACAGAACTACGGAGAAACGAAAGATGATCGGTATGCACGTAAGGATAAAGGGATACAAAGTATACAAACCGATCTAGAATCTTCTCGTGAGGAGAAACATATGTTTCAGTCCCATGTGTACCAAATGCTCGAGGCACACATGAGGCACATAAGGTTGGAAGTCCGTGACCTCTGCGAAGACATGATCGCAAAGATTTGGGGTCTTGGTCCTTGAGAGATACAATTTATTTTTACCCTTCCTGTCTTCAATTTTTAGTGTATAATATGTGTGTGTAAAATGTTAATTTTTCATGCTTTTTGAGTAATTTTTTATTCGTGGGGACACGATTCGACTTTGAGTTGGGATGGGTTACTTGTTATCTCCATCACCATTTATGTATTTAATGCTTTGAAAATTTGATAAAAACCAAAAAAATTGAAAAAAGAAAAATTAGGTTAGGGAGTAGGTGTTGAACTAGTTAATGTCTCCTGAAAACATGCATTAACAATTCAATGATATAACTTAAGTGTGTTCTATTTAAAATATCCACACTGTACTTTAATGCTTGTATGAAAACACGTTAATATGGATAGAAAAAATTAGTAAGCAATGCATAGAAGGAAGTTCAAACAAGGTGAGAAGTGTGTAGGTATGTAGAATATGAGATCTGAAAGTATTAAAGGGAGGTGAATATGATACTAATATAAATAATGTATAATTAAAATCTTTTGGACAATTATAAGTTATAAGAAAAACTTCTAAAACAATATATCAAACTCTAGGATCATGCAAGGGATGACTAGAGGTTTGATATAAAGGTAATACGAGCAATTAAAATACGTCAAGTGAAGAGATAAGGGATAGAAAGTACACAATCACGTAGAGTAGTTCGGTTTGCCTACTCCACTACCTAAGGTAGCCACCTTAGGATTTTTAAGCTTCTTTAATTAAACTTTTGTGTCTCTCTTAACCGGGATGAGAACACAATACCCATTACAACTACTTCGAAACCACAAAGCAAACTCTTGTGCTATCGCAACACAAGGAACCAGAGTATACTCCCTATATTCACACTTTCTCTTAATCTATGTATTACAAAGACTAGACTTAAGAGGACATAAACAAGTGTTCAAATGGTGAAATAAACTTTGCTAAAAACTCCTAAAGAGTGGATATGACTTTGAGCTTAGATCTCCTTCTTGAGTAAATGATACCTTGAAGCTTCTTTCAATTACTCCTTAAGAGTGGATAGAACAATATTGCGTGTTATTGATGAATTTGACTAGTATAGCACTTAACACCTTCTTGGATGATAACAATTAAGGCTTTTAAGATTTGTAGATAGTTGGTGTAGTTGCTAGCTTGAAAGACCTTTAATTTGTAGTTGAAAATTGATCCTAACAGTCATATGATTTGTGTCTAACAAATCTATTAACTTTCTCAACGTATATAAAGTTTGTGACATCTTTTGTTCGAATCGGGTACTCGGTTTTAGAAAAAAGGGTCTCCGTTTCCTATCCCAAATGGATATATCCCAAGTGGAAACTGTAATATTTTGACGTGGCATTTGAATGACTGAGATGAACAAGCAACCCACGCACCCGTTTCCTCCAAACCTAGACCCCCGTTTCAATCGTTTTCTCTGGAAGGTCATTTTGCTATGACGCTCGGATGGGAATACTTTCTTCATGAGAGTTGTAGAAAACATAATTATTAGCAACTGTGTTGTTGATCATGATGGCTAATACTCAACGTACCCAAATATATGGTTAAAAGTATTTGTACAAAACTAGCTCTAAGAATATGAGTTAAAGTACATGATATGAAGTTTATAAATGATTTTTTCCAACTAAATAAATGTTTAAAAATAGTTTTAGATTTATAATAAAGTTAGTCTTAAGGACTGATATGCACATTTAAGAATTTATGATCTCTAAAAAATGATTTAGGTTTGAAACAATAGAGAATTATAAATGAAGGATAACACAAGTGTTTTTATGAGGTTTAGTGAAAGATAATAGAGATACTATAAGTATATATAACTCACTAAACAAAAGAAGATTTGTCACATTAAACAACCTATGGGGAGGCTATATGCCAACAATCTCTCCCTTTTTGATGATGACAAATCCTACACTAAAACATCTTAAGAATGATATGAAAGTATTAAAATATAAAGGAGTTAAGCCCCCTCTATCAATGTGCTTATAAGATGTGAAAAGATAAAGAATATATGAAGTCTAACTCTCCCTCACAACAAGCACATAACCAGAGTGTATTTTCATGGAAAAGACATGCATTTGTGAGCTTTGTAAAAGTGCAGTTTGGAAAGTTTTAGTGCACATATTTCCCCCCCTTTGTCTTCATCAAAAAACGGGATGTTTATCTAGCAACTACACATAACTATAATAAGGTGAGCCAAACTCAAGTGAACTAAGTTGGAAAACGATTTTTGATAGCACAAGTTAGAACATACTTAACCATTTTGTAATCAAGATAATATTAAGGTTCAAGCACACATAACATGAAAAAGATTAAGGATAAGATACATGTTTTTACCAACTTCATATCCATTAGAATTTTGCATCTTTGAGCTTTCTTCTAAAAGCTATAATACGTGGTAAAAAATGAATACCACTATGATCTCTAAAACACAAGTGATAAGTGCAACAAGATATGATAGTATAACTATCAAAGATAAACAACAAGAGATAGAGATTAGCAACAAGAAGAAGTAGCTTAACACACGGTAATAGCAAGCTTAAATGCGATAACAACAATTAAAAAAGAAACTAAAACAATAAAAATGTCATAAAACCAACTTAATACGATAAAAAATAAACTGAAAAACGTTCTAAAACCATCCAACACCATAAAAACGAAGAATTAAGCGCATCCAAAACATAGAATTTTAACACAATAACATACTAAACCAACCAATTTCAACATCCATAAAAACAACATAAATAAGGAGAAAGATAGATTTTTTGCAAAAAGGTCCTTACACTATATTAAAAGATAATAATACCAAGCAACAATTAATCACAGCACAACATCAAAAATAGTACAAAGAATTACAAACCAAAAGTACAGAATGATTTTTGCTCGGGTTTCGTTTTTACGTGAATTAAAGCATCCTTTTGTAGATCATTTTGTTTCCTTGACTCTCATCACCTACAATCTCGAAAAAATATCTAAGGTATCCAAGGTGGAGTGGATCTGAGGGAATAGTTAGTACTTTTTACAATCCACGTAGGTTTTTGCCACATAGGTATTAGTGAACCAAATTCAAGTTGTTTGTGATAAAAACATTTTGAAACATGATGACCGACTTTTCCGCAATAAGTACAAAAATTCTTTTTCCGATCATGAAAGTGGCGAGATGATTTTATACATGATTTTCTCTCACTCTTTCGTTTAATCAAATTTTCACTACAAGATATTTTTTCTTCAAGAAAAATATTTTCATCGAAAGGAGTAAATTTTAGATAAGGATAATTATTTAAGAGATTAAAAACGGTAAAGAAAATATCATCCACTTTCTAAAACAATAAGTTGTTTCCTTTCAATTTTTTTTAATTTTCTTCAAGAGAAGAGATGATTTCAAAACAAGATTTTTCATTGTTTTTCATAATATCATTTAAGGTAGGACAGTAATTTAAGCATCTCCTTTATTCAACTTCTAATTCTTCTAACAAGATATCATTTCAATAAATTTGAACTTTAATAATTTAAAAAAGCGATGCAATAAAGATATCATCATGCTAAACATAATAACTGTAAGAGAATGACAAAGAGCTAGGGTAAGGTACTACCTCATGATTTGACTTTGAGTGATCATGACTTTGATCACCATTTATGTTTTCTTCTTTGTCGATATCGATGATGCCATATAATTATTCCAAACGATCACAAATTTCACTAGCCGATGAGTTTTCCATGACTCTTCCAAGTATTTCAACAGACAACCCGCACATTAAGATATTCATGGCTTTAGAGTCTCGGGTGAGTTCGACCTTATCATCGTTGGTGAGTTCATGGTAATCCTTGTCTTCTCGGGTTAGTACACTAACCCCGGCTTCATTGATTACTTCTTTGTATGGCACAAATGGACCTTCCATAACGATTATCTAAATTTCTTGATCTTCAAGATCTATAAACTCCTCCATTCTACTTCTCCAAAAGAAATTATAGCTACCTTCAAAAGTAGAGGTCTGGTAGAAGCAGACTCTTCCAAAATATTAGTTTACATGTCATTTACTCTACTAACGATTAAGCTATTACCACAGAATTAGGCTTTGAATTGGAAGTCCGAGAGAGGGGGGGGGGGTGGATAGGATATTAATATAAATAATGCCTAATTAAAATATTTTGGACAATTATAAGTTAGAAGAAAAACTTCTTAGACAATATATCAAACTCTTAGAGGATCATGCAAGGGCTGATTAGAGGTTTGATATAAAACTAATATGAGAAATTAAAATATGTTAAGTAAAGAGGTAAGAGATAGAAATTACACAATCACATATAGTGGTTTGGTTTCCCTACTCCACTACCTAAGGTGGTCACCTTATGATTTTCAATATTCTTTAACTAATATTATGTGTCTCTCTTAACCGGGGTGAGAACACAATACCCATTACAACCACTTCGAAACCACGAAGCAAACTCTAGTGCTATCGCAACAGAAGGGCCCTGAGTATACTCCTTATACTCACACTCTCTCTTAATCTATCTGTTATAAAGACCAGACTTAAGAGGACATAATTAAGGGTTTGTATAGTGGAATAAAATTTTCTAAAAACTCCTAAAGAGTGGATATGACTTTGTGCTTTAATCTTCTTTTTGAGTAGATAATACCTTGAACCTTCTTTCAATAACTCCTTTAAAGTAGATAAAACAATATAGCTTGCTATTGATGAATTTTACTAGTATAGCACTTGACACCTTCTTATATGATAACAATTAAGGCTCTTAAGATTTGTGGATAGTTGGTGTAGTTTCTAATTTAAAAGACCTTCAATTTATAGCTGGAAATTGCTCCAACAGTCATATGATTTGTGTCTAACGGATCTATTAACTTTCCCAACGTATATAAAGTTTGTGACATCTTTTGTGCAAAACGGGATTCCTATCCCCGATGGCTATTTCCCAAGTGGAAACGGTAAGACTCTAACGTGGCCTTTGACTGACTGAGATGAACAAGAAATCCGGGCACCTGTTTCCACCAAATCGAGACCCCAGTTTCATTCTATATCTCTGGGTGGTGTTTTTGCTACGATGCTCGGATGGGAATACTTTCTTCACGCGAGTTATGGAAAACATTATTCTAAGCAACTTTGTAGTTGATCATGAAAACTAATTCTCAATGTACAAAAAGATATGGTTAAAAGTATTTGTACAAAACTAGCTATAAGAATATGAGTTGAAGTATATGATATGAAGTTTAAAAATGATTATCTCCAACTAAATAAATGTTTAAAAATAGTTTTAGATATATAATAAAGTTAGTATTAAGGACTATTATGCACACATATGAATTTATGATCTCTAGAAAAAGATTTAGGTTTGAAATAATAGAGAATAATAAGTGAAGGATAACACAAGTGTTTTTGATGAGGTTTGGTGCAAGATAGGATATATATTATAAGTATATGTAACTCACTAAACACAAGAGGAATTTCCACATTAAAACAACCTATGGAGGGAGGCTATATGCCAACAAGATCTAACATAGTTGAAAATATATTTAACTTGCAACCTTAAAGTAAAAAAGGTTAACGGAACCACATAGTTAGAAATATGATTGAGGTTCTTTGTTATCCCATTGTTCCCTCTATCATACTGACCAATTGAAATGAATTACCACTCTTATACCCCTCTAGGATTTTATTTGATAGATATATTTAAAGCCCATGCCCCTTATTTTTTAGGACTTGACCATATGACCCGCCCTCAAGCCAAAAGGGGAATGAGAGAGAACGCTTTTGAGTGTAAAATCAAGCTCTTAGGTGATTTGTTGTTTAGCTAGTAAGAAGAGAGCTAAAAGATCACTCTAAACTACCTAAATATATTACACCTTATTCTAAGCGTACACTATAACTGAAAGACCTCAAGATTCTTAACTATGTAGTAGAGTAACAATTAAGCGAAAAGAAAGTAGCAAAGTAGAACATTAGATATCATGGGAGGACTGAGGATCAACCTTTGGCTTCCACTTCATGCTAAGTAGAAACGGCCCCTTATTTCATTGCTAAACTAATTTATTCTTGAAATCATGTGTATGAATAGTAAATATTGTGTATCATTTCTTGTGTAGGACTTTATGAGATATGTTATGCATTACTTTGAAATTATTACGTGCTTCCCCCTTCTAGAGTTTGTTTGACCTTTGACCTAGTTTATGTTGACTTTGTCGGGACAACAAAGCTTTGGATTAAGGTCTTGATATGTTGTCCTTTTTTGATATATTAAGAGACTAAATATACACCGTTTAAGGGGATTTGTGAAAATTAAAGTGGGATTTATCCTTATTATTTTACATTTTTTGACTTTTGGTCAATCTCAATTATATTTGTGTTTTTGGAGCTTTTTGAGATAATTTGTGTGTTAAGCATATAGCTCCTAGGTACATGGATAATACGAGACTCCGAGAGAAATCTAAGAAGCAAAAAAGTCAAAGTAAAACCCAAAAAAAGTTGCAAAGGAATAAAAAAGTCTCCCTAGAAGGTTCAGTATGTTAAGGACAAACCATCATAGCCGACTTTGAAATTTCACCATAATAAATTTGTGAGGTTTCTGATCAACCCCAAGATACCCAGTATATAGCCCTTTGAGTCTAGAATGCGTGAGATAAAACAATATGTGAATTGGGTTAATAAAACATAGTTATGTGGATTTTTCCACGATGACCCATACCTGTCCAGAATTACTAAAAATGTTTTTGAGCCACATTTGACCCACCTAAGTGGGACCACATGGCCAAAAACTGTTATTCTAACTTATATAGCTACGAAATAATATAAAAGCGATGCATTTTAATATTTTGAAAAATAAAAAAAAAGGCCTAGGGAGAAGAGAAGTAAGAACAAGCAAGTTAAGAACACCATTCCATCCTTTCCAACCATCCGATCATTTAGGTTTTAGTGTAATTCTTACTTTTTTTTTCATTTTAGTCTTAAATATGTACCTTTTGAACCGTGTATTTCATTATTTTATCATGAAATAAATCACATTTAGCTTGAGAATTGCTTAGGGTATGAACCTCAGTCTATTTTTTTGATGATTTCTTATTAATTTGGGGATTGTGGTATTTAAATGAATTGAGTACTTACGTTGTTCATATATTTGTGTTAATTTGCAAATCAGTTTACCTTGATCAAGTATTGGGTTGTGATAGAATTTGGAATACACTTAGGAGGGGAGGTTGGAATGCAGAATTAATTTGTGAATGTTTGATTTAGTTCAGAATCGGGAGGTCAAAACTAATCAATAGCTACATATGACAATTTCATTTTAAGGTTCTGCAGAGTCACTTGGGAGAGGTCCCTAGAGTAAGATAATAACACATATCTACTCGATAGAGATTTAAGTGAAACATAGAATCCCAACTAACGTAAAATTATCAAGTCACCCTTTAGTCAAGAATAATCATAAGACATAGCTAGCGGTGATTACGAGCGATTCTTGAGTTATACGTCGCCCTTTTCATCTATATTATTCTCATTTTACATTTTAGTCCTTGTCATTTCCTATTTTACTTTCTAAATACTTTAGTTTTTTCACTCTAGTCACTACCTAATATATGAATTATTGAAATTTAAAATCCCAAAACATCTTTGTCTTACAGTTTTTATTCAACTAACACCTTAACTACATTAATAAAATACGAGATTAAATTCATAGACTTTGTGGAGAACGATATTAAGACTATCACTTTATTACTTGGGACGACTTGTAAATTTGCGTGAGTATTTCCGAATATGGTTTTTACATCACATCCCGGGGACACCACGATTGTAGGGAGAAAGGCGGTCGTCGTATTACCTATCGTGGTAAAATGAGAATCAAAGAGTTACTCGGTAAAATCGGCATACATAAGTGAAAGTAAAACAATGATGCGAACATGTAGAATGGGATAGAGCGTGGAAACTTTGATGCCCCCAAAAGGTAAAGGTACTCTTATGTTATGGAGAATTATACAAGATAAATTACCCACTCTTTTTAATTTGTCAAAATAAGGGGTGAAAAAATCACCTATTTGTTCATGTCGTAGCGTCTCAAACAAAATTGCATTTAATTTATTTAGGCAATGTACGTCGACTCAGCAGGTTTAGTCACAAATACAAAAGGAGTTTAGTCAAGCTACTAATGTTTCATGGTGGACAACTACTGAATCACCAACATCAATATATAGATGCAACATTAGCAATGAGTCAGGATTTCAGCGGATTACACAAAAATTATAGGTAGTGGACTGGGTCACAAGCAACCAACAACATCTCAGGGAAATGGGCAGGGCAGGGACTTCAGCCCAAATTTTAGCAGTTAAATTCGCACAGTACGTGTACGTTCATATCCTGGAACCAGAACCGAAACCTTAGGTTGTTGCAGGCTCTTTGTCAGCTGGTTTTCGGGACTATGCTAAGTGAATGGTGGATCGGGAATGCTTAAAAAAGGTGTTGTTTGTGGTGATTCCGTGGAATTTGTTTTTCAGAGCCATACTATGGGTGATTTGGCTCGCTAGGAACTGAGTATTTTTCAAAATATATCATGAGAGGAGCAACGTTATTTTATAAGGACAATCCACTTGTATTCGATTATGCTTGAGCATGAGGAAAAACCACACAGGGGTGTCTCAAACTGACAAAGGAAAGCCGAATTTGGTAGGGTGGAGCAAACCACACCTAGTTAAATATCGATGAGAGTATTAAGAAGGACTCATCATTCATAATTATGGGTATATACAAAGAAGTTCACGTGTGTGTTGATTGGATGTTATGTAACGAGATTTTTTTAAAAGATGCCTTTGTTAATATTTGTAAATTGTTCTTATGGATTTTGTAGATATATAACATGAGATAATTGTAGTTGGATCATTTTGAGAATTTTGATTGGGTTGTTATTTGAGTGACTTATGTAATTTTATTTTATGATATATCATATTTATATAGATTAAATTATTGATTAAATTTTTGAGTAATTATAATAGTAAATATAAGATGAAAATCTTGTCCTAAATATAACTCCATTCGGGTTGAGAGGGTTTAAGTCGTGTGACAGTGAGCAGACTATGAAGACACGCCGAAAATAATGAAAGATCGAAGAACCTTACCTCAAGCTTATTGTCGAACCTATTGAAAGTTAATCGGTAAACCATTTATCTTTTCTCTAAATTATATTCCGTTTAACATAATCACAACAAGCCGTTTACATTTTTTTTAAGAGTGTGATAAAGAATCATCCAAGAGTCGTGAAACCATTAGGGGATCCAGTGAATCCAGTGAGTGTACAATTGTAAGTAAAGAAAGTGACAGATTAAGCCAATTGCCAAATGATGTTCTTCCTATCATTCTTTCTTTTGTTAACATTGCTGATGTGGTGCGTTCGAGCATACTATCTCGAAGATGGAAATCATTATGGCTCACAATGCCGTACTTGAAATTTGATATCAATGAATTTGGATAGGAGAGGTTAATTGCTGTAAAGTCTTTAAGAAAAATCCATCAAAATTTCCAGGAGTTGATTAGTTGGGTGCTAATGTCCCAAGTTTCTAACAATATTACTCAATTCCACCTTTTTTGGGATTATATGCTTGATGGAGAGAATCTTTCGAGGTGGATTTGTATTGCAATGAGCCGAAATGTGAAAAAACTTACATTGGACTCTGGAGAGATCAAGACATTTCAATTGCCGAGCTGTGTAAGAGTTTTGAGTTTAAAGCTTCCAGGGCGTGTTCTTCAGCTGCCTAATCATTTGAATTAAGCTCAAACAGTTAAAATCTCTTTTGCTAGAGCAAATGAGTTAACTGACGACAACTTGATTCGCAGACTTCTTACAGAATGAAGCTTTCTTGAAGATTTGAGTTTGATATGTTGCAATGTCAGGAGTATTAAAGTTATTGATATATCGTCTTCTAGTCTCAAGTATTTGAACGTATCAAACAATCTAGCTACTTGTGAAAACTATGGGATTTATAACTGTGAGTTGATGATATCATACCCTAATCTACTCAGCAGCAAGAAATTACCATCTTGACAATATATCCTCTTTAGATAATATTCACATCAAGTTATCAGATGGAAAAAATCAATGCCGAGAAAAAGAAATTGCTCAGCAAATGTGGAAGATCCTCGCGCAGGTTAAAAATATCAAAGTCTTGAACGCAAACATGGATGTGAGAAGATGTATACTCGAATTTTACGTTTATTATCTTTGCTTTGTGGATTTTTCCGACAACTTATAAATTTAAAACATTATAAGTTTGTACCAAATGATTAATGATTACTTTATTTGTCACTTGAGCAGGTTCTTTGTTATGCTACTGACGAGCTACAGGAATTCTCTACAATGTTTTGTAGACTCAAGTTGTTAACCCTCTCGGTTAAAATTACTAGGCACTCCCTCCAACATATGTTCCTCTTTCTCAAGCAAATATGTGTAGATAGTCATGACTCATGAGGTATATTTATTTATTTTCTTTGAAATATGTGTTATTCTTTCCAAGTATAGTGATGAAAAGAAGTAAAAGAAAATAAGAATAGAAATTGCACACTCTAGGGGAAAGATGTTAATTCCGAGAATAGTGTCCATATAATTATCAACTCAGTACAAACAGAAGGACATTCAAGCATCACCTAAAATCTCGTGAAGAAATAAAGCATCTGATCTGTTATTTTCCTTTTTAGTCACATGTGTAGTTATTTATGGAGGGATCCACAGAAGAAAATGAGCATTGGCATTTGTAGGATGAGGGGAATGTGTACTAGGAAAATCGTTTGAAGTTGGTGAATTTGATTAACTTCACAGGCAACAAAAATGAAGTTGAGTTGGTGAAGTTTATGTTAAAGAATGGACTTGCATTGAAAAAGTGCATCATTATTTGGTCACCATACCTTTAAGAGAAACGAGTTACGGATGAGACCATATTAAAGATTCCTAAATCGTCTCTTGTTGAAGTAAAATTTATTTAGAACAAACATTTATATTTGTAATTCAAGACTTGCAAGGGTAAGGATGTGAGCTTACTCTTATTTATTTGTTACACATTATTGGTTTTAGTTAAAACAACTAACTAATGGCGGATCCTTATTACAGGGCAACAACCACTTTTGAACATCAGGCATATTGTGGTTCCAATTTGTCCTTGTGGATCATTTCGGTTCGAATGAAGCACAGCGAGCATAAGATCAAGGTTACTTGATTGTCTTGTTTTATCAAGGTTTTATATTTGTACAAGTATTTTGTCTTATGACTCTTATTATTATGAAGTAATTTGAATTTTTTAATTTCGATCCGGTATTATCTTATGTATGAATTTGACAACTCGATTTGTTTTTGTTTGGTAACTTCTTTTGTCAGCTCAATCCAATCAAGCTTTCCATAAAAAGTTGTAGATTTTGTGCGCAATAGCCCACAGTAAATTTGCCTTTTTTTTTTTCCCTTTAAAAACAAAACTTCGTTTATAAGCAGTGGCGGATCCAGACACTAAATTGAGGGGGGGCTTGAAATATATAGGAGTTCGGAGTTAATTTTTTTTTTTTAATTTTTAAGGTAAAAATGTGATACATAAATATATAACTACCCGTGTAAAAATGCAAATATGAGAAATTAACACTATCATGTTTCTCGTCTCTTTAGTTGATAAACTTAGCAGTTAGCATTTATCCAAAAATATACAAATCAACACCATTACACTTAATTTATATAGTATCGTTAGTATTATATTAATATACTATATGTTATATTAATATTCTAATTAATAAATATGATGAATAAATTATCTACAAAAATTAAATATCGAAGTAATGTAAATAATAAATTACTAAGTATTGTTACCCTCAAATTCAAAATAGAGACACGTATTCGTATACAAATAATGCAATATTTAATAAGTCGATTTTATGAAAATTATCAAATTTATAACTTTAATCTAGTATTTTAAAAAATAAGAATTAAAATATAAGAATAAAGTTGAAATCTTATTTTATATTGAACTTATTTTCGAATCAAATCATGTTTAAATTTAGTTTCGAAATGATTTTCTATTATTTGTGTATTTGGAAAAAAGATAAAACAAATGCTAAGATTCGAACACCTAACCTCCTTTCTAAATGCTAGAATGTAAAGATACTAAACCACTAAGTCACAATAACTTATGTGTTTTTTAAAGCATGCATGTTATACATAACAGTTCAGAGGAAACTAATTATTTTTTGAGACAAAATTACATTTACGTATCATAAAATTTACGAGTTCAGGGGGGGCTTGAGCCCCCCCTGGTCCCACTAAGGATCCGCCCCTGTTTATAAGTTGTTATTTAGAAATGTGTCTTGGTATAAGTTGGTTCAATTCCACAAATTTAGTCCACAAATATTAGTTAATTAGTTAAATCAAAATTATTGACAATGTTATAAACTAGTATAATATTGACTAAATTAGATGAAGAAATATAAAAAAAATAACATTATTTTTTTAAATATATATAAAAAAGTATAATAGGATGAAGGTCATATATTTATAAGAGATATATGACTCAGAATACTTGTATTATTACTAGGAGCGGATCCAGACATTAAAGTGAGGAGAGACTTGAAAAATATAGGAGTTTAGGGTCAATTTTTTTGAAATTTTTAAAGTAAAAATATGATACATAAATATATAATTACCAATGTCAAAATGCAAATATGAGAATCGAACACCATTACGTTACTCGTATCTTTACTTGATGAACATGGCCAGGGGCGGAGCCAGGAAAATTTGTTAGGGGGCCAAGAGGGTTGGGGGGTAACGCCCCCGGAAAAAAAATTTATGGCGTATTTGCACGATAAGTCTATATATTATGCAAAATAGGTCTTTATAGTATGCAAAAATACACTAGATATCCTTATATTGTGTAAAAATTGTAATATAAGTCCGAATTTTTTATATTATTATCCAATAAAATTCTTTTTTTTACAAAATAACATACATTTTGTTGTAAAAAAAAAATCCTTTAAATAATATAATTTAAAGCCTAATAAAACAAATCTTATAAGTTAGGTGGGTCCAAATAATAATTTTAAATTTTTTTAAAGGTTAATCAGTTATATATTTTTGTTTTTATTTTTTGAGTTAGTTATATTTTTTTTTCAAAACCAAGGGGTCCATGGACCCCCAAAACCACTACATAGCTCCGCCCCTGAACTTGGCAGTTAGTATTTATCTAAAAAATATACGAATCAAGACCATTACACTTAATTTATATAATATCATTAATATTATATTAATATACTATATGTTATTTTAATATTCTAATTTATAAATATGATGAATTATAAATTACTAAGTATTATTACCCTTAAATTCAATATAGAGACATGTATTCGTATACAAAAATGACAATAATTAATAAGTCGATCTTATGAAAATTGACAAAATTATAAGTTTAATCTAGTATATTAAAAATAAGAAATTTTTGTGTTAAAAATAAAAATATAAGAATAAAATTGAAATCTTATTCTTATTTTATATTGAGTTTATTTTTAATTATGTGTGTATTTGCGAAAAAGATAAAACAAATCCTAAGATTTAAACCCCTAACCTCCATTCTAAATTCTAATATATAAAGATACTAAACCACTAAGTTACAATAACTTATATGTTTCTTAGAACATGCATGGCTTACATAAACGTTTAGAAGAAACCAATTATTTTTTGGGACAAAATTACATTTACGTATCATGAAATTTACGAGTTCAGGGGGGACTTGAGCCCCCTGGTCCCACTAAGGATCCGCCAGCGACTCACAAGAAGCATTGAACTAAAGCACTAGTTTTAGATCCTTTATCGTTACATTTTGAGCATAAGACATTGCGTGAAATAGAAAGCTTCTTGGTAGTTCCGTTAAAAAGATCCTCTAAGGGTACCTTTAATGGATGGACTATATCTTCACCCCTTCTTTGCATGCTTCCCCTACTACTACCACCTCTACCAAAGAAAGATTGGAAAATATTGAAGGGATCATGCATTCCACCACCACCACCCATTCTATCTTTGAGTGCATCATTACCATATTCATCATAAATCTCACGTTTTTCTGGGTTTCTTAAAACCTCATAAGCCTAATCAATCTCCTTAAACTTTTCAGGATCACCACCCTTTGATTGCAGCTTTTCTTGTAAGCTTTTTTTATCTCTTCTTCATTTGCAGTCTTTAACGCTCCTAATTCCTCATAATACTTTGTGTTATCACTCTTCTTTGGTCCTCTTCCAAACATTTTCTTTTTCTCTTTTGTTGAATACAGTAGAATTATAAAAGATGGCCAATTTCAAAGGGCTAAGATACTCATTTGGGAAAATAAGGAAAAAAAGTATATACACTATGTATTAACAAAAAAGTATATATTCTCCAATAAATTTTACTGAAGTTCAAAATGTATTAACAAAAATACCTTAAACTGTCTCTCTTGATTAGGTACCACTTACAAACACAAAATTTGAGGTCTAAAATTTATAGTATGCTATTATCATTGCTTAAAACTCTTAATTATAAAATACACTTTGATACATATATAAATGTCCATAAAATTATGAATACATATACACTATGGAATAAAAAATCTCATGTAAGTTATGTAAACCGATGTTGAAATCAGAGATAGATACGAGGAGAGGGTGAGCAATATGCCACGCTGCCTTGAAGACACGACGGTTCTGTTTATGATCAGCTTTGATGGAGTGAAATGGGGTGTGGGCTCTGTATCTGATATCAAAGATGTGAATCAGTGGATCTGTAGAACCCGAGGTTATACGTAAACCATCGGGTGACCATGCTTGATTTATCAGCTCTGATTGTGAGTCGCTGCTTTCTTGCTTCCGCCCAAATAAATGGATCTTAATCCCTGGCATCTCTCTGTAATCATACAAGTATTGACAGGTAACACATATTTTAGAAATTAAGGTTTTATATATTATTTGTAGAATGGTGAATCAAATAAAGGTGGGGTTATAGTATTGTTTAAATTTGCCTAAAATTTTAATTATTACTTTTTGCATATACCAGAGTAAAAAGAATTATATTTATTTAAGTTAAATAAAATTAGAATTAATAAACTAAATATTAATATTTAGTTTTTCTAATATATAAAAATATTAGATGTGGTGATATTAAAACAATAAATTTTATGAGAATTAAATAAAAATATATTAAATTTCATATAAAAATGAGATGTGGTGTAATTAATCATAAAAAATAATTCAAGTATATCATGCAATTATAATGTAGTTTTCAAAATTTTAATCTTCATTTATTAATAATCGTGTATCCAATTTAGTAAAATTATCATGATATTTAATAACATATATACTAGTGTACATTACCTTTTTAATTGGTTGTTGTATTCGATTGAAATGTCATGGCCAACAACCTTTTTTTAAGTGGTTCAAAAAATTTCATATACATAGCCTGTAGAAAGTTAGGAGAAATTAGATGGTAACATTGGTTAATATAGCATATAACATACCATTTGAAATATATGCTCATGAACATAAGTAAATACAAGAAAGAGATAAGGATGACACAATCCCCATTGGCTTGTGGTTCAGTCTAAATTTGTCTAAATTTTTATAATTTTTTATATAAACATTATAAAAAGTTTTTTTAAAAGACCTAATTGTTGTACACGTAATAGATAAATAAACAGATAACAATATTAAACTATCAAAATATATATAAATGATAATAATAATAATAATCTAGAGAAATTATATATATATATATATATTTATGCAAAGATGGTAAAATGAAATTATATTTTCCGATCCTCTTAATAATATGTAGTATAACTGATATTGACAGAGACAGTAATTTTGTTTAAGGGGCAAGGGGATAGCTCCTCGAGAAAAAAATGGGAGTTAATTGTGATATAGATCCTATATTGTACAAAATTCAAAATATAGGTCCCTATGTTATGAGAAAATGTAATATAGGTCCCTATATAATTAAATTAATTACAATATATGCCCTTAATCGTACAACCTAATCTATATTTTATGTAGAGAAAACAAAACATTTATATCAATAAAATGAATCAAAACCTAATAAGAAATATTAAAAAAATTGGGGAGCCAAGTGAAGATTCTAAAAATTCAGAGGCCATAAGGTATTAATATTAGGGGTACACGTAGATTAGATACCTGTCAGAGCTAAGCCAATGGTAACAAAGCAACCAATCTTTAGCGGAGAAAATCAGAAGGATTGGACGGAAAAGGAGGAAGATAACATTTTAGTAGAGAGAGATAGGCTTGTATAAATGAATGAAATGAGGCATGAAAGATTAGGGTTCCAAAAAATAAAACAAAGTAATGGGCCAAAGGCCAAACCTGGTGAACGAAAATAAAAAAACAAAAATATGGGCCAATGTAAAGAAGAAGTAATGGACAAAAGAAACAGTAAACAAATTTATATAGGTATGTGTCGAACCAGGTTGTGAACCCGAGTTTTGGGCTTGACATGGTCCGGACCAAACCCAAAAAAATATTTTTGGACCCCTAATGTGCCATCGTATGCGTGAGTTCGGTTTTTAAGGATTGGGTGGGGCCGGGAGGTGTGGTTTTACGGACCGGTGGGTTTGTTTGTGCAACCCTGACTAAGGGGGTGCCATGGCCCATCCTGGTGTGGATGTGGCTCTATCATCGAACACAAATGTATAAGAATTGTGTCAAACCAAAACATAGGGAATGTGGACGTGGCTCTGTCACTGAACACCATTGTATAAGAATCGTGTCAACCCAAAACATAGGGAATTCAGAATGTTGAACCTTATATTTGTTTTATCATTAAATATATAAAGGGGGAAAGGAAGAAATTACACAAAAAGATACATATATTAGACAAATAGAGAAATTTATGTAATTTGAACGCGCTTAAAGATCAATGTATACCTTGATATTTCAAATAAATATCATATCCCAATCTCGTATAATAAATTTATGAAAGAAATAAAATCTGATAGCATAGCAATTTGGTGATCGATGGAGATGGTATTGCTAGATTTGGTGTACTTGATCAATGAATTCTAGGGATTTATTTAGGTAAATTTCCCTAACATAGTAATTGTGGTAGTGGATGTAGAAAATAATTAGGAATAAGCAAAATATTAGGTTTGGAGCAGAAGAGTTAGAATTAGATAGGGACACGGGGGAGTTTTATGTCAATGTTCTAATTTTTAGGTTAAAGTGTATTTAACATTATATTTAATTTTGTACATTAATATTTTTGGTAGATTAAATGTCTCAAATAATCTCTTATTTTTATCTCAAGTGACAAGAATCCCCTTTTATATTTGGAAAAAATCTTTTACATAAGTGACAGTGGTCACGTACGTTGCCACAAGAATTTCGATTCGTCTGTTTCATAATGTGACTTCAGCAAGGTAAACCATCGTTTTCTCCCTATATATAGCGGGCCTTCTATTTATTTGGTTTTTTTACCTTTAGTATAATATTCTTCAGATATTCTTTGTGTTATCCTTCTAGTGATCAAGTAGTTTTTACCAATAGTTCCTCTTCGGCGTAGATATTCCTTTTGAGGTATTTCCAATGAATATTTTTTTAGTAAAATTAACACACACATTCCCTAAAGATTTTTGTGTATAATTCTTCAAGATCGATCCAACTTAACAATAGAGTTGGCTTGGATCATCGAAGGATATAATCAGTTAAATACATTAATTAATTTTGTTACAGAATAATTAATAAGTAAAGTAACGAAGCAAGAAACTATAACTAAATATTAACCTTTGTTCTTTTCTTGACATCCATTTTGACCTTCACAAGGTGATGATGGAGGAAGCACAATTGAAGTTGGTGACGTAGTGCGTGAGATAGAGAGACAGAGATGAGAAGTTGTTATATGGATTTCAGGAAAATGAAATAGTGGTGGATCAGAATGTTTTTTAGCGACTAAACCTTTCGCGACTTTAAGTTACTTACAACTACATTCACTCATTTCCGACAACACAAGTCGTCGTTAATGTGTTTTCTAATTTGCGACTAAACCTAGTAGTATTTGCTAGTATGTATTTTAATTTATAATTTTTTTACACCTACATATGTGGTCGCGAAAGATATATTTATTTTTACGACTATATGTGTATTCGCTATTTGTTCATATTAGCGACTACTTTTCCCTGTTTAGCGACTACATAATGTAGTCTAGAAAGCTCTTGGCGTATTTATGACAGTAACTTGTGAATTCAAATCAATAATACCCCTAATTATTTACCTTCCCATAATTAACGAAGCATCATCAAATATTATTCCAATACATGTAAAAGCTTTCTGAGGCCAATCAACGAAGTGTGCACTACACAATTCTCACTTTCTTCAACCAAATTTGTCCAAAATTAGGTATTTTTTCTTCATTAAAACTTTTAAAAATTTATTTCCTTTGATTATAATTGTGTATTTAATGTTATATAGTATGATTTAGGTTGTTGGAAACATGTTTTATTTTTCTACTATACATGTTATTGTTTTGTATGAGAATAAAATACAAAAATATTTATTTTGTATTCTTTATATTGTTGTAGTTGATTTTATTGTTAATAGACGATGACTTCGGGTATTGATAAGAGTTGGATTAATTATGCTCATCGTGTTAGCATGAATTTGTTAATGGGATAGAAGAATTTCTCAAATTTGCTAAAAAACAAGATAATTTTAAAGATAATTTGTTTTGTCCGTGTAATGAGTGTTCGAATAATCGTCGTTTTAATTTCCAAAAGGTCAGGGCACATCTTTTACAATTTGGGTTTTTATCCACGTATGCGATTTGGACAAAGTATGGTGAGATTTTAGAAATTCCCGATACTCAGTATGTAGAAAATGAAATATTCAATGTCTATGAAGATTTGAGACCTAATTACGACGGTGGTGGTCATTCGGGTGACACTGAGATGAGAGACTTGAACAATTCAACACGTGGCAGTTTTGAAACTTTGTTCGAGGAATTGGAGACTGGATTATACCCTGGATGTACAGTAATGAGTTCATTAAATTTTATTGCGAAGCTAATGCACGTGAAGGTGAAGAACAAGTGGACTAACACATCGTTCACCCAGCTTCTGAAATTGTTGTGTCGCGTGTTGCCCAAACCTCTTACCTTGCCCGAGTCTTACAAGAAGTGCAACAAAAAGTTAAAAAGTTAGGTATGGGGTACAATACTACCAATGTTTGCTTGAAAGATTGTGTTTTATTTTACAAGGAGAATGAATACCTCATCAAGTGTCCAGTATGTAATGAATCCAAATGGGACTCGAAGAAGGGTCAGAAAGTAGTGCATAAAGAAACTCCGATATTTTTCGATAGCGCCGAGGTTGAAGTGACTCTATTCTTCGAGACACACTGCTGAAGATATGATTTGACACCGTACAGGGAAGAGTACCGACCCAGATGTGTTCCGTCATCCGGTTGATGGTGATAATTGGAAGAGATTTGTAAAGCTACATAAAACTCCCCCGTGTCCCTATCTAATTCTAACTCTTCTGCTCCAAACCTAATATTTTGCTTATTCCTAATTATTTCTACATCCACTACCACAATTACTATGTTAGGGAAATTTACTTAAATAAATCCCTAGAATTCATTGATCAAGTACACCAAATCCACCAATAACATCTCCATCGATCACCAAATTGATATGCTATCAGATTTTATTTCTTTCATAAATTTATTATACGAGATTGGGATATGATATTTATTTGAAATATCAAGGTATACATTGATCTTTAAGCGCGTTCAAATTACATAAATTTCTCTATTTGTCTAATATATGTATCTTTTTGTGTAATTTCTTCCTTTCCCCCTTTATATATTTAATGATAAAACAAATATAAGGTTCAACATTCTGAATTCCCTATGTTTTGGGTTGACACGATTCTTATACAATGGTGTTCAGTGACAGAGCCACGTCCACATTCCCTATGTTTTGGTTTGACACAATTCTTATACATTTGTGTTTGATGATAGAGCCACATCCACACCAGGATGGGCCATGGCACCCCCTTAGTCAGGGTTGCACAAACAAACCCACCGGTCCGTAAAACCCCACCTCCCGGCCCCACCCAATCCTTAAAAAACCGAACCCACGCATACGATGGCACATTAGGGGTCCAAAAATATTTTTTTGGGTTTGGTCCGGACCATGTCCAGCCCAAAACTCGGGTTCACAACCTGGTTCGACACATACCTATATAAATTTGTTTACTGTTTCTTTTGTCCATTACTTCTTCTTTACATTGGCCCATTTTTTTTGTTTTTTTATTTTCGTTCACCAGGTTTGGCCTTTGGCCCATTACTTTGTTTTATTTTTTGGAACCCTAATCTCTCATGCCTCATTTCATTCATTTATACAAGCCTATCTCTCTCTACTAAAATGTTATCTTCCTCCTTTTCCGTCCAATCCTTCTGATTTTCTCCGGTAAAGATTGGTTGCTTTGTGCTTTGCTTTGTTACCATTGGCTTAGCTCCGACAGGTATCTAATCTACGTGTACCCCTAATATTAATACCTTATGGCCTCTGAATTTTCAGAATCTTCACTTGGCTCCCCAATTTTTTTTAATATTTCTTATTAGGTTTTGATTCATTTTATTGATATATATATTTTGTTTTCTCTACATAAAATATAGATTAGGTTGTACGATTAAGGGCATATAGTGTAATTAATTTAATTATATAGGGACCTATATTACATTTTCTCATAACATAGGGACCTATATTTTGAATTTTGTACAATATAGTATCTATATCACAATTAACTCCCATTTTTTTCTCGAGGAGCTATCCCCTTGCCCCTTAAACAAAATTACTGTCTCTGTCAATATCAGTTATACTACATATTATTAAGAGGATCGGAAAAAATAATTTCATTTTACCATCTTTGCATATATATATATATATATAATTTCTCTAGATTATTATTATTATGATCATTTATATATATTTTGATAGTTTAATATTGTTATCTATTTATTTATTTATTACGTGTACAACAATTAGGTCTTTTAAAAAAACTTTTTATAATGTTTATATAAAAAATTATAAAAATTTAGACAAATTTAGACTGAACCACAAGCCAATGGGGATTGTGTCATCCTTATCTCTTTCTTGTATTTACTTATGTTCATGAGCATATATTTCAAATGGTATGTTATATGCTATATTAACCAATGTTACCATCTAATTTCTCCTAACTTTCTACAGGCTAAGTATATGAAATTTTTTGAACCACTTAAAAAAAGGTTGTTGGCCATGACATTTCAATTCGAATACAAAAACCAATTAAAAAGGTAATGTACACTAGTATATATGTTATTAAATATTATGATAATTTTACTAAATTGGATACACGATTATTAATAAATGAAGATTAAAATTTTAAAAACTACATTATAATTGCATGATATACTTGAATTATTTTTTAGGATTAATTACACCACATCTCATTTTTATATGAAATTTAATATATTTTTATTTAATTCTCATACAATTTATTGTTTTAATATCACCCCATCTAATATTTTTATATATTAGAAAAATTAAATATTAATATTTAGTTTATTAATTCTAATTTTATTTAACTTAAATAAATATAATTCTTTTTACTCTGGTATATGCAAAAAGTAACAATTAAATTTTTAGGCAAATTTAAACAATACTATAACCCCACCTTTATTTGATTCACCATTCTACAAATAATATATAAAACCATAATTTCTAAAATATGTGTTACCTGTCAATACTTGTATGCTTACAGAGAGATGCCAGGGATTAAGATCCATTTATTTGGGCGGAAACAAGAAAGCAGCGACTCACAATCAGAGCTGATAAATCAAGCATGGTCACCCGATGGTTTACGTATAACCTCGGGTTCTACAGATCCTCTGATTCACATCTTTGATATCACATACAGAGCCCACACCCCATTTCACTCCATCAAAGCTGATCATAAACAGAACCGTCGTGTCTTCAAGGCAGCGTGGCATATTGCTCACCCTCTCCTCGTATCTATCTCTGATTTCAACATCGGTTTACATAACTTACATGAGTTTTTTATTCCATAGTGTATATGTATTCATAATTTTATGGACATTTATATATGTATAAAAGTGTATTTTAGAATTAAGAGTTTTAAGCGATGATAATAGCATACTATAAATTTTAGACCTCAAATTTTGTGTTTGTAAGTGGTACCTAATCAAGAGTGACAGTTTAAGGTATTTTTGTTAATCCATTTTGAACTTCAGTAAAATTTATTGGAGAATATATTCTAGATCTAATTATTAAAATTTGGGTAAATGTCTTTTTTTTGTTACATAGGAGAGCCACTTTGGACTCGGAGTCATTGACTCGGTTCGAACCTGCACCACTAGATTGGATGACCAAGGTCCTGGCTAGTGGCCACTTTTATAAATATATATATATATATATATATACACTTTTTTTCCCTTATTTTCCCGAATGAGTATCTTAGCCCTTAGAAATTGGCCTTCTGTTATAATTCTACTGTATTCAACAAAAGAGAAAATGTTTGGAAAAGGACCAAAGAAGAGTGATAACACAAAGTATTATGAGGAATTAGGAGCGTCAAAGACTGCAAATGAAGAAGAGATAAAAAAAAAGCTTTCAAGAAAAGCTGCAATCAAAGGGTGGTGATCCTGAAAAGTTTAAGGAGATTGATTAGGCTTATGAGGTTTTAAGAAACCCAGAAAAACGTGAGATTTATGATGAATATGGTAATGATGCACTCAAAGAAGGAATGGGTGGTGGTGGTGGAATGCATGATCCCTTCGATATTTTCCAATCTTTCTTTGGTAGAGGTGGTAGTAGTAGGGGAAGCATGCAAAGAAGGGGTGAAGATATAGTCCATCCATTAAAGGTATCCTTAGAGGATCTTTTTAATGGAACTACCAAGAAGCTTTCTATTTCACGCAATGTCTTATGCTCAAAATGTAACGAGAAAGGATCTAAAACTAGTGCTTTAGTGCAATGCTTCTTGTGAGTCGCTGGCGGATCCTTAGTGGGACCAGGGGGCTCAAGTCCCCCCTGAACTCGTAAATTTCATGATACGTAAATGTAATTTTGTCCCAAAAAATAATTGGTTTCTTCTAAACGTTTATGTAAGCCATGCATGTTCTAAGAAACATATAAGTTATTGTAACTTAGTGGTTTAGTATCTTTATATATTAGAATTTAGAATGGAGGTTAGGGGTTTAAATCTTAGGATTCGTTTTATCTTTTTCCCAAATACACACATAATTGAAAATAAACTCAATATAAAATAAGAATAAGAATTCAATTTTATTCTTATATTTTTATTTTTAACACAAAAATTTCTTATTTTTAATATACTAGATTAAAGTTATAATTTTGTCAATTTTCATAAGATCGACTTATTAATTATTGTCATTTTTGTATACGAATACATGTCTCTATATTGAATTTGAGGGTAATAATACTTAGTAATTTATAATTCATCATATTTATAAATTAGAATATTAATATAACATATAGTATATTAATATAATATTAACGATATTATATAAATTAAGTGTAATAGTCTTGATTCGTATATTTTTTAGATAAATACTAACTGCCAAGTTCAGGGGCGGAGCTATGTAGTGGTTTTGGGGGTCCATGGACCCCTTGGTTTTGAAAAAAAATATAACTAACTCAAAAAATAAAAACAAAAATATATAACTGATTAACCTTTAAAAAAATTTAAAATTATTATTTGGACCCACCTTACTTATAAAATTTGTTTTATTAGGCTTTTATTATATTATTTAAAGGATTTTTTATTTTATTTTTTACAACAAAATGTATGTTATTTTGTAAAAAAAAGAATTTTATTGGATAATAAATATAAAAAATTAATATCCGGACTTATATTACATTTTTTACACAATATAAGGATATCTGGTGTATTTTTGCATAATATAAAGACCTATTTTGCATAATATATAGACTTATCGTGTAAATACGCCATAATTTTTTTTCCCGGGGGCGTTGCCCCCCAACCCCCTTGACCCCCCTAACAAATTTTCCTGGCTCCGCCCCTGGCCATGTTCATCAAGTAAAGAGACGAGTAACGTAATGGTGTTCGATTCTCATATTTGCATTTTGACATTGGTAATTATATATTTATGTATCATATTTTTACTTTAAAAATTTCAAAAAAATTGACCCTAAACTCCTATGTCTTTCAAGTCTCCCCTCAATTTAATGTCTGGATCCGCTCCTAGTAATAATACAAGTATTCTGAGTCATATATCTCTTATAAATATATGACCTTCATCCTATTATACTTTTTTATATATATATATATATATATATATATATATATATATAGGTTATTGTTGATAACATCCTCATTAAACTATCTAATTGTTCTTTTATGCCTTCAATAATCTATTTTATAAAAAAATGCCTAATAAAGTAAATATTTATAGAAAACATCCCCTTTATATTTTATATGCTTTTACTACTCTTGTTATTAAATATATTATTTTATTTTAATACAATATTAATTTTTAAATATTAAACAAATAATAGGGTACTTCTTTCTCCACCACCACCACCACAACCACCATGTATGTAACCACCACTACATCTACCACAACCATCACCACCTCCACCACCACCACCACCTACTACTACTACTACTAATTCCATCGCACGCGCGCGTTCGTGAATTTTTTTTAAAATCGTCATAACTAATTCAAAAAAAATCAGAAAATTAAAAAAATTGTATTTTTGAATAAAGCAAATTAATATTTACGTCTATGAATTTTTTTGATTTTTTTTGAGTTTTTTGAATTTTTCGAATTTTTTTTAATTTTTTTTTGGCAGTCCATGTTTTAAACCGTGAAATAAACATGAAATTTCATGTTTTAAATATGAAATTTCGTGTCGGCGGAAAAAAAATTAAAAAAATCAAAAAATTCAGAAAATCCGAAAAAAATCATAGACGTAAATATTAATTTGATTTATCCAAATATAATTTTTTTTCTATTTTTTTTTTTTTGAATTAGTTATGACGATTTTAAAAAAATTTCACGGACGCGCGCGTGTGTTTATTAGTTTTTTTCTTATTTTTTAATTGTTAATTATAAGGGTAATTTGGGATGGGGCTGTTTTCAATAAATATTTTATTCTATGCACCTTTTCCTAAATAAGTTTTTTAATAGGCAACAATCAACAATTGACTCATATATATATATATATATATATATATATATATATATATATATTTATATTTAAAAAAATGATGTTATTTTCTTTATATTTCTTCATCTAATTTAGTCAATATTATACTAGTTTATAATATTGTTAATAATTTTGATTTAATTAATTAACTAATATTTGTGGACTAAATTTGTGGAATTGAACCAACTTATACCAAGACACATTTCTAAATAACAAGTAAATGCTTTGGTAATAATCATGGACTGGCCTTTTGTATGGTTAATCTGTTTCCTTGTTTGATTTTGCTTCTGTTTCTTTCTTTTTTTTTTGGACGCGATTTTGCTTCAGTTTCTCCTTTTGCCGTTTCTTTCTTTTTCGTCAAATCCATATGGATTTATTCAAGATTGAAAGAAATCGTCACGAAATTTCATTCTTTTGGGTCAAATTATTATGAGATAATGCGTCCAAAAAAAATAAAAATATTATGTATTTTATTCACATTATATATTTTTCTCTATACTAGGAAGAAAAAATCTCTCTTCTTAATCAATAACAATACACTTCTTTTATTTATTTAATGCTGAAATTTTATTTTTACATCATATAATTATTTTATTCTTTTGTCGACAAATCTTCTTAAAAAGTATTTTATATAGAATTAGTTTTTAAATTACTTTTTTCTTCAAAAATTCTTATAATTATCAAAAAGTCAATATACTTTCCAACACACAAATACAAACTTTTTTTCCTCTACCAAACTCTCACCAACCCAACCCAACCGCCACTTTCCCTATTTTTCTCTCTCTCTCAGGTCACAACATCACCCCGCAGCCAACTACTGAAGTATCACCATCAGAACCACACCTACCTCCAATCTGTAGTAACAACATACCATCACCACTTCAAATCTCCAGATCTGAAAGCAATACCACCACCAGACTGTTGCCGCCTCCCTTAGGCGATCATTTTTACCATTAAATGGAACCTAGGCAGGTTAGGTGTCTCTTCCATGAAAACTAAGACACTATGAAAAAATTCCTACATTTTTATTGGGCGTATGTGAATAAGGGGGGACTTGACGTCTAGGCGCGCCTCCACGACAATTTTTAGAAGATAGATTTGATGTCTCCTTATTTGTGATAGATTTATATTAGGATGAGACATCATTTTTAGTGATTTAGAAGTCTTTCTAATTGATTTTCTTGAGAAATAGTGCACTTTCCTATTTTGAGTCTTGATTTAGTAAAATAATATTTTTAGAGCATATTGGGTTTAATTGTTTATTTAGTGTGTAGCTTTAAAGATAATTATGGAGATTAATTAGAGTCCAAGTCAAAGACTACAGATATGGAAAGAGATAAGCATGGTAATTGGAGATTATGAAATAAAAGCTAAAATTATGGAAAAGGAAAAGCTACCTAAATCTGAATTTCTGCAGCAACGCCTAAAGAAGTGGTGATAACTCCAAAAGGAAGCCGATTTTGGAAGATTACTTCCATAGGAACGTAGATAATTCTGTGAGGATTCTTTTGGTATATAGTGGAGCAAAAACCAACCAATAACGAAGAAGATATGCTCAAAACGGTTCAGCAGTAATTATCTTTATTTCCATACGAATTTGAGTTGGGCTTGGAGTCCATTACTTTACCTCTCCCTCAAGAAAACGAATTAGGTCTTCTAAACACCTATAAATACACCCTTATATCACTTGTAAATCATCCTTGCCTCATAGTAATTAGTTCTTAAGGTTTTATTCTTCCAGTTTATTGTAGAGAGCAAGATGATGTCTTTTGTAATTTCTTTTAGTTTATTTCCATCAGGTATGAACTAAACTCCCCATAGCTTGGGTTTTGCATCATGTATAACCTATGCATTCTAATTCTTCTATCTAAGTTTCTTTGGGAATTACATGTTTTAAATTGATATTAGCTGCTTACTCTTATATTTGTTTATGTGTTTTGATTTAATGACTGTTTTCCTTGCTAGTGCACGAGTATAGGATTACCTTAATAGTAGTTAGATGATCACCTTAGCTGGGTGTCTAATTATTGAGACACCACATAACGTCTAGTGTCGATATTAGTCCTGACAAAACTGATTCTAACTAGATAGTCATTAGGGTATAATTTAATCACCATATCACCAATTGAATGAATTGTTTGCTTAGGGCCTTAGTAGTGTTTGATAACCCTATTTAAAACAGCTTCTTGGTTGTGTCGTAGCCCCCTTAGTCGCTCTCAAGGTCTAAGGAATGGGAATTTAGAATCCTTACTAAGTATACAAGAGCTAATATTGTCCCTTATTAACTAGATCTAATAGAAAGAATTAGAAGGATTAGTGCATACTAGCAAAACCTAAGCTATATTTCTCATCTCATATTCTTCGTATTTTATTTTATTGTCTTTATTTTATCAGTTTTAATTCTTAATTTCGAAAATCTATTCCTTTAATTTCCTGTCTTTTAATTAATTATTGCTTACTCGTTATTGCTACCTATCCGTATAACACACTTAAGTCCCTGAGAACGAACTCAACTTACTAACTAAAACTTGCATACGTCCTGTAATACTTGCAGTACTGTGCCTGTCTAGGGTGAGAGTGCGTAGTTTTCTTGACTTAATTTTATCTTATTTATATCACACCCTAGGCGACACCAGTTTCCCTGTAAACACAAGGATTTTAGGGGTAAGATCCTGAAGAAAACTGGTTCTCGTAAATTCAATTGGAAGAAACTGAATATTTTTATCGTTTACCTTATTGGTCGAAAATTTGTTAAAACATAACAATGATGTTATGCATTGCGAGAAGAATGTGTGCGATAGTTTGCTCGAAACAATTATAGGTGTTAATGGGAAAATAAACTAAGATAACGTGAAATCGAGAATGGATCTTAAGGATATGGGCATCATGAAAGAAATGTGTTTGATATTAAGAGGAGGTAAATCAATATTGAAGCAAGAAAAATATACTTTGTCAACGGATAAGCATAAATAATTCTTAACTGGTTGAAGGCACGGAAATTTTCTAATGGTTTTGCATCCAGTTTGAAAAATAACATTTAGAAACTAAAAGGACATCCACTTAATATATATATATATATATATATTATTTACAATACTCCCCATTGGATGTCCATTCCTTATGAAATATGCTTCATTGAAACCTTGCCAAGAAATCATGTGGGATAAAAATTTGGTCAAAGGAAAAATAGTACATATGCATAGGTTATCTTCAAATACTGCCTCGTTAAAACCTTGCCAAGAAAAACTTAGTGGGATAAAAATTTGGTCGAACTAAAAAGAGTACAATGTCTTGTTCATGCTCCCCCTGATGCTGGCAAGAGATCTCTGAGTTGTCGCATTCCAATATTGTGGATCAAATTTTTGAATGTTTTGGTTGGAAATGATTTGTAAATAAATTTGCAACATTTGTTACATGATTGTATTTGTCGAATGTCGATATTCCCACGCTCATGTAGCTCGTGTGTGTAGAATAACTTTGGTGAAATATGTTTCGTTCTGTCGCCTTTGATGTATCCATTTTGAATTTGTGTGGTACATGCAATATTATCCTCATACAATATCATTGGTATATTTTTTATTGAGGATAACTCACACGTTTCTCGGATATGTTGAACTAGGGATCTTAACAATATACATTCTCGACTTGCTTCAGGTAGTAACAATATTTCAGAGTGATTAGATGAAGTGGCAACTAAAGTTTGCTTCACGGATCTCCATGATATCGCAGTGCCACCACAAGTAAACACGTAACCACTTTGTGGGAGTCTGAAAGATAACCAACATTAGCATAGCCCACTATTTGTCGTTCTGAATCTATTGAGTAAAACAAACCCATATCCATTGTTCCACGAAGATAACGCAAGACATGCTTAATTTCATTCCAATGTCTTTTTGTTGGTTCTGAGTTATAACTTGCCAATAGATTAACTGGGAATGCTATGTCGGGTCTTGTACAATTTGCAAGGTACATTAATGCTCCAATGGCACTAATATATGGTACTTCCAGACCTAATAATTCTTGTTCTTTTTCTCGTGGACGAAACAGATCTTTATTTATATCCAGTGATCGAACAACCATAGGGGGTTTACTTAACGGATGAGTCTTATCTATATAAATACGTTTCAAAATCTTTTTGGTATATGTTGATTGATGGATAAAGATCCTGGATGACAAGTGTTCGATATGCAGGCCGAAACAAAACTTTGTCTTTCCAAGGTTTTTCATCTCAAATTCTTTCATTAGATAATTAGCAGTCATAGTAAGCTCTTCTGGAACACCTACGAGATTTAAGTCATCCACATATATTGCTATTATGGCAAATCTATTTTTATATTTCTTGATAAAACACAAGGACAAAGTGGATTGTTGATGTATCCTTCCCTAATAAGGTATTCACTGAGGCGGTTATACCACATTCTCCCAAATTATTTTAATCCATACAAGGATCTTTGTAACTTAATTGAGTATAAACCAAGAGACTTTGGAATATATGTATCCTTTCTTTTGAATCCCTCAGGGATCTTCATATAAATATCACTATCTAATTACCCATACAAATATGCGGTGACAACATCCATAAGACGCATATCCAGTGACTGCTAGACTAATTAAGCATCGTAATGTAATTGCGTCAATTACTAGGGAATATGTTTCATTATAGTTATGTCTTTCAATTTCATTATTCTCGTTGCATTTACGTACAAATACCCATCTGTATCCAACTGGTTTTACATCGTTAGGTGTTTGGGCTATTGGTCCAAAAACTTTTTGATTTTCTAAGGATTTCAATTCAGCTTGTATAGCATCTTTCCATTTAGGCCAACCTTTTCTACATCGACATTCTTCTACCATTTTTGGTTCGGGGTCATCGTTCACAATGTCTAGGGATATTACATATGCAAATACATTATCTATAATGACTTTCTTTTTATCCCAACTTTCTCTTGTATTCAAATAATTCAAATAGATCTCTTAAGACTTCTCAGTCATATTTTTATTTTCAGACTCATCATTCTTTATCTCTATGAGGGATTTTTCTTTAGACTCACCAGTCATATTTTTTATAGGACTTATCTCTTCGAGAGCACTTGCTTCTTGTATTTCTTTCGAGGATTTTTATCTTTTGCACCAATAGGACGTCCGCGTTTGGTGCCCAAATTTAACATATTTCTAGGTTGTCCTTCAAGGATATCAACTCTTGCTGGTGTATTTGCAGCCAGTATATGAGATTTTGTTACTTACTTTATATTAGTAAAAGCGTCTGGCAACTGATTTGCAATATTTTGTAAATTATTTATCATTTTTACTTCTTGCTCACATCTATTACTACGTGGGTCAAGATGAGACAAAGATGGCACATTCTATAAAATTTTCCGCTGTTTATTAAGAATGACACTTTTTCTCGCCCTAACGGGGGAGAGTTGTCTCATCAAAATGACAATATGCATATCTTGCTTTAAACAAATCACCCGTCGAGGGCTCGATATATCTTATGATGGACGGGGAATCAAAACCAACATAGATTCCAATGCGTCTTTGAGGATCCATTTTTGTTCGTTGTGGTTGAGAAGTCAAAATATAAACTGCACAACCAAAAATTTAAAATGAGACACATATGGCTACTGGCCAAAAACAAGTTGAAAAGGTGAATATTAATTATCTGAAGTTGGCCTAACAAGAACCAATGAAGAGGCATGTAAAATTGCATGCCCCCAAATTGAAGTGCTTAAATTGGATCTTAAAAGTAAAGGTCTGGCTATTAGATGTAATCTCTTAATAAATGACTCTGCCATGCCGTTTTGAGTGTGTACATGTGCTACAGAAGTCAAACATCAATACCTATTGACACACAATAATCATTAAATGCTTGAGACGTAAATTCACCAGCATTATCCATACCAATGGTTTGGAAATTGTGCTCACAATCTTATTATTTGATCAAGAAGTTTGGCAAAAGCAACTGTTCGTATTGACAGTATACTCACATGTGACCATATTTATGATGCATCTATTAGGACCATAAAGTAACAAAATGGTCTACAAGGTGGATCAATAGGTCCATAAATATTCCCTTGAATTCATTGTAAGAATGTTGGAGATTCAATGTTAACTTTCATTGGAGATGGTCTTATAATCAACTTCCCCTGTGAGAAGGCTATACATACACATTCACGAGGTAATAGAATCTTTTGGTTCTTTAAGAAAGAGAGTTCTCGATGATTCGATGCATCATTGTTGATCCAGGGTGTCCAAGTCGCTCATGCCAGAGCATAAACATTTTTGGGTCATTGAACATCTGGTTCATAACAATATTTGATACCACACATTTTACAGTTGCATAATATAACCCTGATGAGAAAAGTGAAAGTCTTTCTTTCACTTGCTTCTGGCAAGAAATATTCGATGTAATGCAAAGATATTCTTTATTCCCTTCATTCACAGTCTCTATATGAAATCCATTGAGACATATGTCTTTGAAACTTAATAAGTTTCTCTTTGATTTACTACAATACAAAGTTTCTTTTACTAATATATTTTCCCCTAGCTATATTATGTTTGCTCTTCCAAAAGTCTCAATTAGTTTAGAGGTACCGGAAATGTATTAACATTTGCCTTTTTCTAGTTTAAGTTTAAAATGTATTTTTATCTCGAAGTATTGTATATGTTGTTCCACTATCGACTAAACAAATATCTATGTTATTCATGTCAACATTGCTCATAGCATTGACATTTTCCATTTTTCTATGAACAAAATTAATAAAAATGTAAGAAGTATAATAAGGAGAAGAAGAATAATCGTGATAACACATAGTTTATCATGTTCGATGCATTACAACGAGACCTTATTTAATTAAACTATAATTCAAGTAAAATTATATTATTATGATAATAAATTTCAAGTAAAGATAACATTCATTTCGTTATTTTTGACCCCATCATTAGCATCACCACCAACAAATTCAATCTCATCCATTTCTCCACTTGTCTCGTTTAGAAAATCATCAACATTAAAAGGGGTAAAATCTATTTGTTTATTTTCATCGTTGTTGTGGGAAGTTTCACCTTCAATAGTATTGTTAAAATCGCCAAAGTTTGTTTCTTTTCCCTTTCCATTAATTGATGTTTGATAGATATTAATTCAATGTTTTGATGTACGACAGATACGAGACCAATGTCCTTTCATCTCACACCTATATCAACCATTATCATCATTTTTAGGGGTGTCATGATTAATACCTTTACCTTTCCCATGTATCCCACCATTATTGTTGTTCCACTTCAAGTGATTGCTTGAGCTATGTCCATGACCATAACCACGACCACGACCACGCCCACGTCCACGACCTTATTAAAATTATTTATATTCACTTCTAGGAATAATGCATTGGCATTTGCTTCCGGGAATGATGATGATCCAGTGGGACGTGAATTATGGTTTTTCATTAACAAATAGTTGTTTTGTTCAGCAACAAGGAGATGTGAGATCAAATCAGAGTATTTATTAAATCCTTTTTCACGATATATGGTTTTCACAACCATGATAGTTGGGTGAAAGGTAGAAAATGTTTTCTCGAGCATATCTTCTTCGTTAATTAACTCCACACAATCTCAACTGAGACACAATTTTAAACGGAGATGAATTATATTCACTTACTATTTTGAAATCTTGTAATCTCAACTGCATCCAGTCATAACGAGACTTAAAGAGTATCACTCCCTTTAGGTGAACATATCGTTTTGTCAAATTTTTCCACAAAATGGCTGGATCTTTGACACGTACGTACTCGGATTTCAACCCGTCATATGTGGTGACGAAGCAAAATCATGCCTTTTGCTTTATCTAGCTCACTATATGTATTTGTTTCTTTAATTTTATTACCAAGATTTTTCGCTCTTAAGTGGGTCTCAGCTTCAAGGACTCAAGTTAATTAGTTTTTCCAGAAACATCAAGAGCAGCAAATTCAAGATTGATTATATTTATCATGATACTATAATAAAAAATCAGTAGTATATTAGATTAAAAACGTGTCATTGCTCAATTGGTAAAGTACATTATTCTATTTAGGTGCGGAACAGGGTCGAATCTCACAAGTGTCAAAACAATTAATATATATATATATATATATATATATATATTATCATAGCTCGATTGGTAAAACAAATAGTTCTATTTTGATTCGGGACAGGTTTGAATCTCACAAGTGTCGAAAACAATTAATCTATGTTTTAAGGCATGAATATATGTATATATAAATATATTAGACTAAAAATCATATAGTAGCTCAATTGGTAAGATAAGTTGTTTTATTTTGATTCGGGACAGGTTCGAATCTCACAAGTGTTGAAAATAATTAATTTATACTTCAGGAATGAATATATGAATATATAAATATATTAGACTGAAAATCGTATTGTAGCTCAATAGGTAAAGTATGGTGATCTCTTTAGATTTGAGATAGGTTTTACTCTTGCAAGTCCCTAAAATAATTAATATTATGCTTCAGGCATATTTTTTTTCTAGGATTCGGGCCTTTATAGCGTTAGATTTTGAATAATTTTTTTTTATGCTTCGGGCAAATATTTTAGGTTTCAGGCCTATAACATTAAATATAGGCTTCAGTACTATAACATTAAATATAGGCTTCAGGCCTATAACATTAAATATAGGCTTCAGGCCTATACAATTTTTTTTATGCTTCGGCCACTGTTGGCTTCAAGCCTAGAAATAAATCTCGTTTCATTTTCAAGTCATTCAAAATTATGTTTACATATAGGCTTCAGGCCTTATTTTTTTCTAAAGTGATTAACTCATTTTATCTGCTCATATATTGGAATAGTATTGTATAGGATGCAATGGAAGTCCTTATAATATGTACCGGTCGCAATGGAAAGTCCTTATAATACACTCTCTCTTTTTTTTGTCAAAAGAAATATATATAGTAGTGTTCATATAATACTCATTACGAAAAGATAAAAAAACTTTTCAGTTAAAATTTGATATGGCACTATAGAATTATAGCAATATAAACATACCTGGAAATAATCTTTCTTGATTCCATCGGCAGAGACTCGTGCTGATAACGTGTTATAAACTAGTATATTAGCTAAATTAGATGGAGAAATATGGAGAGAATAATATCATTTCTTTCTTTAAACATATGTGTAAAGTACAATGGGATGAATGTCATATATTTATAGGAGACATATGACTCTTCATTTTATACAATAAGTCTTTCATAAAGATGGGGATTGGAGAGGTCTAGAAACAAAAAAGACATCCACTCAATATAGTTATATGTATATTATTTACAATAAACAGAATTATAATACTAATTTTTCATAGTTATATATATAAAGGAGTAGAAATACAAAAAACTTAAACTATTTCCTAATCTAATGAAAAGGGACTCTAAGGAGGCCCCATCATTGACGTATGTCCTCTGTCTAGCTATATGCGCAATATGACTAACCAATTATTTCCACGACGCAGGATATGCGTAAACCGAATAAAATGACATATGTTCGCAATATCCCGAATCTGTGTAAT
Source organism: Nemophila menziesii (assembly GCA_029959085.1). NCBI lineage: Eukaryota > Viridiplantae > Streptophyta > Magnoliopsida > Boraginales > Hydrophyllaceae > Nemophila > Nemophila menziesii. The sequence continues at coordinate 3,177,117 of JARWIR010000016.1, read as the reverse complement.
AATTGGCTTAATCCGCCATCCCGTTACTGACGTCGACTTAATACCTTGAAATTAATTCAAGGTTATCAGAACAAATTTAAACTTTATCATTCATTATCCATATCTGCATTGATTTTTGTTGCTTTCAAATTTCCCATGCTTCGCTCTCAGCCACTGTTTTCATCCAGATTTGTTTTGAGTAGATAAACCTATTCCATATTGTCATGTTAGTTCTTACTATTCGAATTCCACTAATGTTTGCTTGATTGCTGAATGATGCATCACATTTATATATTGCTTTATCCTCTAGTTTCTTCTTCTAACCATATTTGTGTTCTATCTGGGTTTATTGTTGTAATATAAATATTTAGATTATTGCTCCATTCATTTCCAGACAAATCTGTTATACCCATATGAACAATATTAATAATATTGTCCATTTTCAGTTGTATATTTTCATGTATTTCTTTCATTTTTTGTTTTCATATGTTCCATAACATGAAAAGAATATATGCGTTAATGATTCTTTTGTCCCATTTTGTAGTATCTAATCCTTTAATAAATTTTGTGATCCATTCTCCTAGATTAAGGTGAAGGGCAAATGTTGTCCATACCTATTTGCAAAAATCACACAAAAGTAATAAATGATTAGAATTTTCTTCTTTTTCATCACACCAATAACAATAGTTCTTTGTAACACAATGTCTTCTCTTTAGATTTTTCCTTGTCGGTAGAATGTCCCTACAGGCTTTCCAGCAAAAAAATTGAATTTTCTTTGAAACATTATTCTTCCACACCAAATTCAATATTATTGAATTATTTGTCTGAGCTTGGTTTGATGATTGATAAATATTACTAAAAGCATTTTGTGTAAGTACTATATATCCTGATTTTGTATTATATTCTCCTGTTGTTGTATGTGGCCATGTAAATGTATCCTGGTTTTCTCTTTGTAAAATATGCATTCTTTCAATTTCAGTTTGCGCCGGTTCATTTATGATTGAATCAATTATCTCCATATTCCACTCATCAGAGTCTTCTTTCATAAGTTGATCATCTGTTTAATATTCAGTATGTTCGAGTTTATCTTGAATATATCCTGATTGTAATCATTTGTGACTCCAAATATTCGTGTTTTCACCATTTCCAGAATTATATGCTTAAAAGGTCAAAAACATGTTTTGTAAGTCTTAATAAATCTAATTATTTTCCATCTCCAAAAGATCCAAATTTTAGTAGGTTACATTTTTTTTCAATGGATCACAAGTTTCTTTAATAGGTTTAGTATTTTTCTAATAGGTTGTGTGTTTTTTAATAAGTTGCGTGTGTTTTTCAATGAATTACTCATGTGTGTTTCTCTATTAAAAAATATAGACCTTAATAGGCAACAATTTTTTTAATTAAACTTTTATGATCGATCACCCTAATTTTTTAATACAAAATAATTGCATTTATTTTATAATTTATTGTCAATATTTATTAGAAAATATTATACGATATATATATATATATATACTAGGTAAAACCCGTGTCTGAAGACACTCAAGAAAAATATGTTTGGTTGACGGGAATCAAACCTAGGTTTCATGGATAAAGTCAAGGTTAAGGATAATGATAAGGTTAAAGTTTAGAATTTAAGATTTAAGGTTAAAATCTAATAAGATATAAGGTTTAAGATCAAATATTAGCGCGATTAATCTTTATTTGGTTAAGATTAAGCTTAAGATGAAAGTTAAGGTTAAGATTAAAAGTTCAAGATTAAAAGTAAAGTTTAAGGTTAAATGTTACCGTTAAGGTTGAACCCTATTTTTTTAAATAGCGTTTGAATAACCAGGGTATAACATTAAAAGAACATAAAAAACTATTTTAGGTCGTTTGTTCATGGATTAATGAGCAGAGAAGTGTTTTCTGGAAAGGGAACAAAACTTATATTGTAAGACTGACCTACTCATTTAGAGTGGCCTCATTCCCAAACACATTATGTAATTTCATTACTCAGAGCCATGAGAGACAACACACTACTCATGATGTCTATAACTGCATTTGCTTTCTCAAGCCGACTCTTAGTAACTTCACTCTCATCTAATAAATATTAATTTACATAGCATTAAAAGCCTCTCAAGTATAATAAAGAAAACTCATCTTATTAAATTGTCTCTTGATTTTAAAAGACCACACATAAGCCAAATGGGCAAAAAGTAACATTTAAACCAGGTTTATAATTATTTGCACATGTTTTCCCAATCTTCTGCTGCAAGTTTCTCATGCCTTACCATATACTTCTCCGAATAATTTCCAAAATAATCAAATTATCCAGCCATAGATATCCATGGTGTCGATAAACCGTCCTTTCATAATGAAGAAAATAATGTAAAGTAGCCCACAAAGTCTTTATATTCATATTCAGACATCGTCAACGCTTTCCATAGACTTGTAAGATGTAGTTATCTCAATCATATGCGCAAACTTATTAATAAACTTTTCTAAAAAGCATAGTGAGTCTATCAGAATTTGCGTATCGTGAAATAGATGTTCCAAGAAGATGAAATATGCCTTCTACACCAAGTTTCACAAAGATTTGTAAAGCTTCATGTGCATCTGCAAGCATGAGAAATGAAACAATAGGTTGAACTTCATCATCACTATCTTCAGACACTCCAGAAGAAATGCAAATTTCGTTTACTTGATGTCATACATACTCTAAAAGCACCATGTATAAATTTCTTCTCTCGAGTTTGATAGTACTGACTGCATAAGTTAATTTATTTATAGTGTTATATTCTCGGAAATTTATGCAAGAGAGCTAAAAATATTATGAATTTTCTAGCTGCAAAAGCTTACCCTCAGTCCCAAAAAAGTAGCAATAGCTCCTCCAAGAGAGTGTCCCACAATGCGAACATTATACCCATCACACTCGCATCCCGGGCTAAGCAATGTTGAAAGTAAACCACCTATCATTCATATGATCCGGATATGTGATTTAATTCACGGAGAAAAAATTAACCCTATGCTTACCATTTTCAGATCCTTCAACCTGTGTGCAAAGATAACAAGCTCCATGCTTACCCTCAATCCCAAAAATTGGAATTTGAGGATATTGAAATACAAAAATGAATAAAAAATAAGATTAGATCGATTGTAACAAAAAAAAATTAGATTGATTGTACAAAAGAAAATTAGGTTGATTATATAGTTTGACTTCAACATTCTAACAAAGCAAAAAAAAAACACTTTAAACTATATTCTGTTAGCATTAATGATAAGGACACCACCATGATAAGGACCTGTCCACGTAAATCAACTCAGTAAATAAATAAATGATAACTAATATATAAAATCTATATCACACTTAGAGAATTCCTAAATTCACCCATCTTCATGATGATTACCTAGTAATTAAATGAATGATAGTGAATATAGGATCAAAACAGGGTTTCTTAAACAAAACCAGAGTATCAGCAAAAATCCATAAAGTCAAAATTTCATATAAATAAAAAAGCTTTTAATCTTTTCATATTATAACATTATAATATAAAAAACATTACCTTTCAAAAGATAGCAATAAAAAAGAGATGTAGCACTGATTTCTTACCAATAAAAAAAAGATCATACCCACCCAACGGGCTTTAACAATCTGATAAATAAATCTGCTCTGAATATATATGATTTACTGAAAAGGTATTCGTCAGCCAATGAATGATGATGAAGTTGAAAGTTTAAGATTTTTAAATCATGTAAACAATCAGAATTGGAGTTTCCTTACCTCTATTTTGAAGAAGCCTGAAGAAATATCAATTACAAAACCTTGGCCCTAAACTCAGGAATAATCACTAATGTAATAATCATCATTCCACACACCTTACCTTAATCTTCTTCAATCTCAACACCCTCCTCATTTCAGCTTACAATAGTTCCATCATGTTCTCTTAATCCACTAGAAAGACATATATAACCCGAATTACACAAATGTTTTACTTACTCAAGCTGCATAATCCAAATACTACTTAGGAAGAAATTTTACATACCCCAAAAATCAATTGAAATTTCCAATTAACCAAAAAATCAATTGAAAAACAAAATCAATTAAAATTCCACGTACCTCAAAAATCCATTTAAATTATTTTTATAAAGTTGGAATAAAAACCTATAGTAATGGGTTCCTCACCAAGCCGGGATGATGATGGTGGATAATGGTTCCCTAGTGGAGGCGGTTTTCTTGTTCAAAAGAACGGCTTGGTCTTCTGAAAAATTGCAAAAGTGATGAAATTAGGTTAAAATTATAACTCACAATTTTTAAACTTTCAATAGTAAAAATTAATTTTATTACCTTAATTTGGGTTCTTCACGAGAATGATCCCCGAGTGGTTGTAGTTTTCTTGTAATGGAGAGCGGCTTGCTGGGTTTAGTTCTTAACTTTTTTTTTTGTTAGAAGATTTAGGGTTTAGACCATCCATCAGTTGCGCCAATGGATATTTACTGCAAAACAATTCAAAAAATGTAGTATAACACATTGTTTCTAATCAAATATAAGCTTTTATGTTAACAATCAGACCTTTAAGAGTTGAATTGAGTTTTCTTTTCAGGTTCGAAGGTTTGAGGACCATCTCTAGCAGTTGCTCCAATAGATATTTACTGCAAAACAATTCAAAAAATGCACTATAACACATTGTTTATAATCGAATATAAGCTTTTATGTTAAAAATCAGACCTTTAGAGTTGAATTGAGTTTTCTTTCTAGGTTCGAAGGTTTAAGGACCATCTCCAGCAGTTGCTCCAATGGATATTTACTGTAAAACAATTCAAAAAATGCAGTATAACACATTGTTTTTAATCGAATATAATCTTTTATGCTAACAATCAGACCTTTAAGAGTTGAATCGAGTTTTCTTTCCAGGTTTGAAGGTTTAAGGACCATCTCCAGTAGTTGCTCCAATGAATAATTACTGCAAAACAATTCAAAAAATTAGTATAACACCAAATAATCATGGGACCCGCAAAACTCACACAACATCTCCCTCCCCGTATACGTTATTCATAGCGCATCACTTATCATACCGTAAAAAGTTTCCAACGGTTATAATAATGGCCATCGAATTTGTATTAAAATATAATATATATATATATTATACTTAAATCAGATAATTTTGAAAAATTAATTTATTTTTAGAGTTACAATGGTAAAAAATAATTTTTTTTGCTTTAATTTGGGTTCTTCGCCAAGCCAGGTGATGATGGTGGAGAATGGTCCATGAGTGGCGGTAGTTCTCTTGTGCAGGAGAGCGGCTTGATTGGAAGGTGTATTTGTGAAGAGATTCTTATCTATTTTTTGTACCAATGAATGCAAGTGTAAAGAGATGAGTTTTAGGTTTTACAGTTTTATTGGTGAAATCAAATTTTTACCTTAATATATGTTCTTCACCAAGACGGGTGGATGATGATGGAGAATGATCTTGAGTGGCGGCCCGTTCTCTTGTTTAGAAGAGCGGATGGGAAGATGAGCGAAGAGATTTCTTTTTTGTTTATTGTTTAAATACGAGTGTGAAGAGATGAATTTTAACTTGATTAATAAAAATGAGTTTATGAGAAATCTAAGGAGGTAAACGGGCTAATTTTGAGCTAAATAGGGAAGGAGGAAAAAAATATTAAATAAATAAGACATTGATGAAAAGTGGGGCCAGAATCAATACTGGCCACCACTTATGTTTATCCCGATTTAATCATGACCACCACTTATGTGGGTAAATCTGGACCGTAGAAAAAATTCTAAAATATAATATAGATTCTTATAATTAAAAATATTATAATAAATTGTCAATCATTCATATTAAAAATATGGGATTGTTTCCAATTAATTATAATTTCTCAAATTTCATTCATAAACAATAAGAAAGAGCAAATTAATTTCTACTTATTCATTCATTAAAAAATAATTTCCAGTTGAGCACTTTGTCATATTTATCTTCTACTATTACCTTTAATTTTATTTAATTATTTATAATTTAGTTTTATTATATAATATTCATAATATATAATTTATTCATTTTATTTTTCGTTTTATTTTATAATCCAACCACCGCCACCAACCACCACCACTCCTCATAATTTACCACTGACTATCACCACCGCCTCATACCTTCTCCACTGACCACCACCACCACTACTACTACTACTACTACCAACTTAGACCATAACCACCACCACCTCATGCATCCACCACCACAAACACCACTACCACCACAACCACAACCATAAGCACCACCTCATGCATCCACCACCATCACCACAACCAAACCACAACCCACCTCATGCATCCACCACCACCGCAACCACAACCACCACCTCATGTATCCACCACCACTACAACCACCACCGCCACTAGGGATGTCAATGTGGCACAGGTTTGCGGGTACCCGCCCCACCTCACTTTTTGTCCAACCCTATTTGTTATTTTGTGGGGTGGTGGTGGTGGGTATGGTCGTGGAGATAGGGGTGGTGGTGGTGGGGTGGGATGAGGGTGGGGTGGGGTGGGGATAGTGGTGGGATGGTGGTGAAGAAAATTAATAAATAAATATTATATAACAAATTGTGAAGATAATAAAAATTAAATAATATATATATAAAATTAAAGTAATAATTAATAAGCTTATAGGTATTTTTGTAATCTTTCAACTTTTTTTCTTAATTGGGAATTAACTTGTAGTTGTAGTTAATTAGAAATAATTTCACTTCCCGTATAATTAATTGGGTGTTGCCCCTAAAAATATTTTGTATTAGTTTATTTGTAAAACAAGTTAAGAAACTTGTATGTACCCTACTTATTAGATAATGAAAATTAATGTTTCAACTGTATATTTTTTTTTTGGGACGAAAAATGAAACCTCACTATCTACCTGTCTGACTAATATTATCAATCGTTTCATAACTTGTCAACACACTCTTGGATGTTGTTCACATTAATTGACGTAGTTGCGACCTTGTGCCTTGAGTTTTTTACTTATTTGTCTGCCCGGGTATTGAGATGTCGAGGTATGTGTTGGAAGATGACTTCTCCTACCTTTTCCGCCATGAGTTTGATTTTCCTCAACATTGGTTTGATTCTCCAACTAACTTCCGACACTTTCTTAATACGTTGAATAATTTCAAGATCAATTAAAAATATTGTTTTCTTTTCGAGTTTGAATTTCTTGCATATCTCCAATGTCTCAATGATCACTTGTGCCTCTTATTCAACAATTGATTCTCACAAATCCATACTTGAATGTTCTATTCTTATTCCACTAGTCTTATAGATTTCAACAATACCGATACCTGTGGGGGTGGTATGGGTAATGAAAAGACACGTCACAAGTAAACACAATGTCCGTTTGAAAATCAATACAACTCGTAGGAGGCCTCGGTATTAAATTGTTACTCAAATAATTAGAACTATTAGTCTTCCATCTTGTACCGAAAAACTCTCGGATATATATTTGTTACTTGAATGACATCATATGTGCTTACCTCCTGGTGGTTATGTCTACTCTTCATGTTTTCCTTCCATATATTCCAAATCATTACTAGCACGTAGGCCGTTATTACTCTTGGTTGTCATCCTCATTCCATATAAATTTCTATTTTATTTAGGATCCATTATTCCAAAGTCTCTGAGGGATCTTATTGAATCTTAATTTGTGCAGCTGATCTAGCCTAACTTTGTGGACATACTCCACAAGTTAAAAGTAGATGTTCAACTGTTTCATTTTCTAAATGACACCATTCGCATTCTGGCAGTACGTCACATTTTTTCCACAGATTCTTGCTAGTTGGTATTGTGTTACTGCTTTCTTTCCATATGAATATTCTAGCCTTTGTTGGTATATTTGATTTCCATATCGTCTTCCGTAGATCTGTGTGTGTCTGATACTGAAGTTGATCGTTGTGGTTCTCACAAAAACTAGGCTACCCGTTAGCATCTTGTAGCCTGTTTTTGTTACATATTCTCCACTTCTTGAGTTGGACCATAGAAACGTATCTTGTGTGTTTGGTCAAACAATATTATTCATATCACTAGTATTATCGGTTTTAGGAAAATATTATCCAAAATTTATGCATTCCAATCTTTCTTATTTATCATTCCATAATTCATATACTTTCGTAATGGTGCAATTGGTAGGTTTTTCCAATTTCCATTGAGTATCTCGCTACTTATCCTTCCATATATCAATATGTTTGCCATCACCAATTTGGTAAATGTCATGTTGGTTCAAGAAACCGCGCCTTTCGATGAGACTAACCCATGACCATGTCCTACATTGTCTTAATTTAACATCCATAAAATTATATTTAGTAAAATAAATACTTTTTAGGAGTCTTGCCGCTAGTGTATCTAGTTTTAACCAATCTCTAGGCTTGGGCAACTAGTAAATTCCGTGTTAATCCTTTTAAAGTCTCGGAATCTCAATTACACCTAATTATTTTCCAACTTCTAGTTTCTCCTATATCATTTCTATATACGTATTCAGATATATTTCCGCCTAATATTCTAAAAAGTCTATATTATATTGTTTCCACAACCAACTATAAACACTTACTATCTATAAATACCATATTTTTAAAAAAAAATCAACCAATTCCCTAACACGTAATTATTATCCCCCTCATAAATTGCAAGATATTTTAGTTATCTCTAATAAACAATTATTCCCTCGTAAAACACCAATTGTAGTAGTCTTTGAAAGTGAACCATCATTAACCACCAAATCTCTCTCACCTTTCGGAGCTCTCGTAAAAAAACAACAGACAAACTAGAACCGAAAACCAGAGTGAAAGGGAGGCACCTAATATCCTAATAATTAGCTAATTCTTTTCGCATGACTAATATGTAAATAGTAATTTGTCTCCCTTCTTCTTTACCCTATATGGCTTACACTTCAAACATCATACAAAATAAATCCCAAATCCTTCAGAAGATTCATGAATTATTTTGGTTAATAGTATTCCCACTGGTGATAATTATCCTACTTGGAGTCGTGTGATGTTATTAGTTGTCTAACCTTTGGATAATTAAGCTATAATTGTTGCAACTAGGGCTGTAAATGAACCAAGCCGCTCGCGAGCAGCTCGAGCTCGGCTCGGAGAAAAGATCGTTCGAGATCGGCTTGAATATAAACAAGCTCAAGCTCAAACTTCATTTTAAGCTCGATAAATAAACGACCTGCTCGAGCTCGGCTCGTGAGGTCGTTTTTATAATTATAAAAATTATAAATTAATATATTGTCTACTTATAAATATAGTATTAAGCCTTCAATATCAGATTAGATATTTTTTATTTTCTTTAGAAATTTATTTTTTCATTAATGTTATGTTTTATATTTTCAAACCACACACTCCATCATATACCAACCGTTCATGAAAGTCCCATTTCAACCATTAAAAACTAACTGTTAATAAGAAACTCGTGCTCGACTCAAAAGAAAGTTTGTTCTATAAGTTAAACAAACAAGTTCTAACATTTCTGATTTGGATCACTGGAAGCCCGAGCTCGGTTTGTTAAAATTTGAGCTCGGATCGGTCCGACTCGTTTAAATTTAAGCTCGGCTCGGCTCAAGAAAGTAAACAAACAAGCTTGTACATCTAGTATTCGGCTCGGCTCATTTACAACCCTAGTTGCAACGATATAATTTTTTCATGGCTCATTAAATCTACTGATCCCAATATCGCCAACAACTTTTTCTATTCCACCAGTGTCGATGAGATATGAGATATTTTAGATACACGGTTTTTAAAAAAGTAAATTTTTAAGGATTTTATCAACTATGTTACTCCATCTCTTCCCTCCAACAACAACACCTTCTAGTGGTTGCTTATGTCACACAACTGAAAGGATTATAGAATGACTTGGATCCTCCCATGTAAAATCTACATGATCTTGTAGTAACTTGTTGTTTTTTCCCATTCAATAGAAAGAGGACCGAGTGCTTGGGTTTCTCATGGGATTGAATGATTGGTCTCTGCAATTCTTGATCAAATCCTATTAAAGAAGCCACTCCTGTATGTTAAATGAGGAGTACTTACTTGTTCCACAAGAAGAAGAATAATGTGAGGTTATCTTAATTATAGAACCTCTTGAACACATTTCCAACAACGCTCAACAAAATGCTGACTCTCAAGCACGTCTAACACATCATCCACCCATATATAAGACCCATATAAGACCCCTAGTGCTCATGCTTCCTCTAGTAAGCTCTATTATTGTAAATATTTCAAATGTTAGGGTCGTACCAATGTATCATGTTTTAAGCCCAATGGGTTTCCATCTACCATTGGTATTGGATCCTCGGTCCAATAGACCCCTTTCACACCTAATCAATATCAACAACTTCTAACTCTTCTTTGGCAATAAAACTTTTAACTTTTCTCCCTCGAAAGTAAAGGTTGTAGGTATATTTTTGTTTGCTCCTATTAATTTGAAAACTCTCCCATGGATAATTGATACAAGCTCCACCGATCTGTTGGAATAGATTAAAAAAAGTGAAAAAAAAATCAGAATTTGTACAATCTCCATTGAATTGAGTTAGTGGAGAAATTTTTTTTAAGTTTTAATATCAAATTCGAATAGTGGTGGATATATTATAATTTATTATAAGATTTACATGTTTTGTCATCATTTATTTATATAAACAGAGAGACATCAAAATGAAATTGTAACACAAAAATAGAAACAAATATCAATATATTATTTTCAGAATTTCTCTCTATAAGATCTTATTTCTTTTCTTCAAATTGATATCAAAGCAAGGTAAAATAACATCCAACGATTTTGCTTTTCTCGTACCTCGTTTAAATAGCGAAAGGTTTGAATATTGTCATCTAATGAAATTATTTCTTGAATCTCAAGACCTTTGGAGTATTGTTGAGGATGGTGTAGTTATTCTAGAAGATGATTCACAATTAAAAGAGGCAAAAAATATAATTCTAAAAGGCAGGAAAAAAGATCGAAAAACTCTTTTCAAATATATCAAGCAATCGAAGTTCCAATTTTCGAAAGACTAACTAAGGCGGATATCTATGGAAGCGTGTGAGATTCTTCAAACAACTTATGCCAGAAAAGATCAAGTAAAAAGGGTTCGCTTGCAATCCCTACGATCTTATTTTGAAAAATTAGAGATGAAAGAAAGTGAAAAATTTGGCGATTATTTTGTAAGAGTCATATCTCTTGTAAACTAAATGGCTACAAATTGAGAAATCATGGAAATATAAAGTGTGGTTGAAAAACTTTTACGTAGCCTACCGATAAAATTTGATCATGTGATCGTGGCTATTGAAGAGTCACGAGATATTTTGGATACGAAATTGGAAACCTTACAAGGAAGGTTCGAAGCACATGAAGCTAGATTCTTCTAAGAAGTCCTCAAAACAAAAATAATCCAATTTCGGGATGATATTGTTTTAGGTCACCTCGTGTTTGCAATCAGTATTGTATGATAAGATTTAGTAGTCAAAACAAGATTCCTCTACAAATGGTATTTTTGTTGACATGGGTGTGGTAAACCAAAATCATTGTGTCCATGTACATTTAAAGAGCATGTGTTCAGTGTTTCATTAATCCCTTACATATGAAGTATGTTGGTTATGAGGCGTACTAATTGCGGTACTGCTTCTCCTGGGTCGTCAACACGTTTATAGATGTCTTCCAATAAAACTCTTAATATTTGGTGGTTGAATGCCCTTGGATACTCAGCTTACATACTTCTTTATCGAGAGAGGTACTAGGAATATGAAGGCTAATAATGGGTTGGATCTCACCATATTCTAAAGCTTGAATATACCTAAATTTGACTATGTAGTTGTTGTTATCGATGAAAGGTCGAAAGAAGGTGTTTGATTGATCTTTATATGGTAAACGGTATTGCCAAAACCTATTTCACACTAATAGTACCCACATATTCACTTACTTGGTTCCCGTTCCAATCACTAGTCATTGGATTAATGAAGCATGTGACCTTTATAGGTGGATTGGGGTGTTCATCAGGGTTGGCCTCCTTCCCATTAATACTTGATTTTCGTATGGACACTAATACTTTATTCCCAATAGATCAACACTCTATTGACTTAATAATCAATCCCCTTTTTATGATGCAAATCCATACCCAATATGTGTGCTTGTCGATCGAAGCATCCCTAAAGAGCGCCATGAGAAATTAATACCTTTCAAGTTGATTGCAACTAGGGGATATGGGTTCTCTAGTATTTTCTAGACTTGTTTGACCACTAACTATATATTATATAGTCTAAAATTGTTCAAATCCAATCCAGTTCAAGGCGTGGTTTGCTAAAGTTCCTTAGTTTGTATAGTGAATTCCCAGACTCTCCTTCCCGCTACCCCAAAAGATTACAACAAGAAATTAAATTTCCTTGTGACTGTCTTTGGGATAAGAGCGATATATATGAGGTATGTTTCCACAAATTTAGAGTTTGGATATAAGTGTTAAATATCCATCCTCGAAAAGGATAAACCTTTTACAACCTTTCAAACATCTCTTAACTTCTTTTAGTAGCCACTCTAACCCATTTACTTTAGACCATCTCTAATTGGCTAAAATCGCCAACTACTTTACCAGATCCAGAACTACATTGATCCTTAAAGTATGTTCAATTGAGTTCTTGACTCGAGTATTTGTGTTAAGGATGAAGTAAAAAGAAGAATTCATAAGAATTAGATGTTTCCTATATGTGAAACAGTGTGTGTAAACACACATAATTTAGAGTACGACCTTATGTTACATTGCAATAAAAAAAAGAATATTAAATTAGCTATAGAAAGCATGTGTAATAGAGTCCAGCAAGATTGTGCTTTACAAAATCCATGTATGTTCCCATTTTGTAATTGTTTTTAAACGAGGCAATTTTATGCTTGGGTGCCCAACAAGAATAATAATCCCTCCTTCCATATAATATTGTCACTATTTATAAAAATAGTTGTCCATAAAAGGTTATCCATTTAGAAAACATAGACACGTTTTCATTCTTTACACCAATTCTACCCTTGTTTAAATTATTAAGAATTTGTGTTTCCATAAGTATTCAAGATTTTGAGACACTTTATGAAGGGGATATTAGTAAACATAGATTTAAAAAAAAAAAATTAGTTTGTGTGCAATAAAAAAAGTGAATAACGTTTGTGGACACGTGTAGTACAATAATAAAGGGTCCATCGATGAATGCCTCTGTTTGGTAAGAACGCGTTAAAGAGAGACCCATTTAGCATGATGATATAGGTTATCATTATTATACATTCCATTATCCATCCAAAAAGTGTATGGTGGAAGCCTAGTGTAATAACAGATACATATATGGATCCCGAATTAGCTTGCCATATGCTTTGTGTCTACAGACTTTCAAAATGACATAACTATTTTGCACATTATGTTTGAGACGCTTAAATTTGTGCATCGACACATGCACCAGGATATCATTAACATGAACCGCCTATCTTGGATGCATTTCATTTATGCTGGGGAAACACTGTGTCCCCTTATCGACTTCAACCTTAAAACATGCACTTTGGATATTAGTTGTAAGATTGGATTACTCGCCAAAATTTTATGGGTTTCCATTTTTCGTACAAATAAAATTAGTGTCTTATTTAGTTATTCCAATCCTATGTTTACATTAAAAAGGTTCAAAACATCCCAAAAGTATCTAGTGCGAGTAGGTACCAAATCTGATTGTAAAACTTTCAAATAAAACCATCTAGACACGGGGAATGGGTGACCTATAGTTTCTATGTCATACTATTCACTTCTTCCATTGTGGATATTTTATCAAATCAATGTCGTCCCCCTATGTTATCCTGATCTGGATGCCATTAAGGTTTTGTGTGAAAGCCTGCTACCCAATCATCTGGTACAAATTGGATTAGAAAGTTATTGTTAGGTTTTGCATCCCATATGTATCCTTGATCTAGTAGCCATTGTCAACTTTGAGGCATGTGGTTATATTGGATACATGACACAACTTGGTAAAGCTATAGAAGGATTTTGTATTCATGTAATTTCTTAGAGTCATTTCTATTTAGCTCGTGGTAACCAATATTTTATTTCCTTCCTTAGAGGTTAATTATCTTTAATATGGTCATCTTATTGCAAGATCATAAATCTAGCACTTTTGGATGTGACATGATATCATTTTCCTTAATACGTCATTTATTGTTTTGGGTCTCTAATTTACTCCACTTTAGGGATTCCATCCTACATGTTTTCATTCGCCACTGGATCTTGTGGCTTGGACACTTAAACAGATAGATGGCAGTTGGGCTAAGCAAATGAAAACCTGAAAACCAAACAATAAAATTGGAAAAATCCAAACCAAAAAACCAAAAACTAAAAACCAATGGGTTCAGTTTTTAGTTTTTCAAAAAACCAAAAATTTTGGTTCGGTTTGGTGTACTACGGAAAAACCGAACCAAAAAACCCAAACCAAAAAACCCGAATCGGGTGTATTAAATTTGCCAACTGTAGGGATTCTTAATGTTTAAGGCTAATAATGTAATGAGATTTAATTTTGCAATTAGTTGAGTAATAGAGTAGTACTTTCTTTCAATTCTTATTGTAGTTTTTTTGGTTGAATCTAATTGTAGTTGGAAGATGGATAAATATGCAAAGCACCCGAGAAATTCGAGAAAATATGCAAAATAAATGATGATTCTTAATGGGAAATAGAATGTCTAAGACGAGGTAGAGTAATGAAATAATGATCTTATTATATATTTAACAAACACACGCTCCTTTATATTATAATATGTTAATATCTAGGTTGGTTGTTTTTTCTTATCGTTATTAATATTATGTTAAAATTGTATGTATTAGTACTAGAGAGTTTTCATATTTAAAAGATTTGTCTCTTTTTTTTGGTCATTTATTACATACCAAATATCACACTAACCTATACCTTTATTTTTTACAAACGTTGGACTTGATAACGATAACTATCAATGACAGTAGCATTTCTCCAGTAATCAATACCATACCCAATCTTGCACATTTAGCAGCGTAGTCCCTGAAATTGTTTCATTCCCTCCTAATGTGGAATACCTGCCATTCAGGGAATTTCTTCATCCAGAAGACTTGTTTCAATTGTTATATAACTACATAACATACCTGCAATCTTGCAACTTAATGCATTTAATATATTTAAACAACAAATTAAATATGCTGGCGACGACTAATTACACTTCCAGCAATCCACAATATCCTTACTTGCAGTTCATTTTTTCGAAAGTTGGACAAAATGCGTACAAAAGCAAAAACCGGAAACCGTCCCGAAATCGAATAAATCAAACAAAAGACGGAGTTATCAACCCAATAATGAACCATCCAGTTCAGTTTCTAAATTATAAAATATTGAAACATCCGATTTGGTTCTGGTTTTACCCAATAACTGAGTCGAATTGAACCATGCTCATCCCTAGATGGTAGCTCGCAGGTCAATTGAAAGCCACATATGTCTCTCTACCCCTTTTTCGAAGTCACGCGACGATGCTTGAAAGTACGTTCTCTTTCTCAAACTATAGCACCACACGTATGGGGTCTGGCCTAAATGGGGATAGGTTTAGACCCTTGAGCCAGGGTAAGTGTTGACCCAGAGGGTGTTTTGTTGCGCAGTCCAAACATTGCATAACTGGTTCTTGACTATCTTTTATGTTGGATCTTGATAGAGCATGAAAATCATGCCAAAAATTCTCACAGATGAGAGCATACTCGGGAGCACAATCGACCTGATTATAAAGTACATAACCAAGTATACATCAACATAGATGTGCATGTATATGCAGAAGAGGAGAAGAGATATGAATAGGTAATCGAATCGATAAAGAGTATTGTTAGCAACATACCTTACTCCCGATAACAATCGTGGAGCTTTACCTAACTCTCTCAAATATATTGATGAAGGTCCAAGGATCTCCTCGCTTCTCCGGGCCTTCATGAAACCAAACACTAAGTCAAGACAAGAAGGAGATGAACTTTCGATGACCCTCCGACGCTCAACATTAGCATTGTTGCTATTAGAGATTACTTAAACCGATGAGGTATGGAGACTTAAGTGAATTATATGATAACTACAACAATTTTAGAAAGAGAAAGAGAGTTTTTAGAGAGTACTCAGAGTGTGTCAAATTTGTCGTCCAGAGGAGTATTAATAGATGTCGAGTAAGCACGCTAAAGTTGGGCGCAGTATAACTCGCAAAATGGATGCGCATAATAAACTTGAAGGAAAACCCGCTATGTCGAAATGATCTTTTATACTTTGTTCTGCCTTGTTCTTCGGGTTGCGCGAGAGATCTACTTTGAAAAGAGTTTGGTGCTCCTCTCCCTCAGGAAACTATATATTTTTGAATATGCATGTATAAAGTCAGTTCGGATTGTCGGGACCTACTTAGGACCGACCAAGTATCGATATATATATTTTGTTTATCATACCTTGTGTAGCTTTTCCCTTTTATTGGGATATTGATTAACTCAATATCGCTTATATGAATATAAACAATACCCGTTCCACACCTACTAATTTGGACACTCACAATGCACCCATTTCAAGATAACAAACTACAAAAGATGAATTTTTTCTAATGCATCGGAGAACTATTTTTTGACTTTGTGTCATTGACTCGGTTTGAACCTCTACCGCTTAGAAGTAGAATCAAGTCCCCGGCCAATTCAGCTACCTTAATTGGTTATGAAAAATGAGTATAATCGTTAATTATATTTCAAATTTAGACAAGTTTGAATTACTATAGATACAATTAACCCTCTTTTTTGGTCAAGAGATACAAATTAACCCGACAAAAAATAAAACAATTTAACATGCCATGCGCTCTCCTGAAACCGCGTATTTAGGTGCATTGGTCTTCTCAATAGCCACAAACATTCAAAGTCGTACATTTCCTTACTTTTCACATATCTGTCTCCTTCCCTTCTTCAATGACTTATTACATTTATTATACCCTTTATTATATTCCCAATTAATTACTCAAATCAATTAATTGACTACTTATTTTACTTTATCTACCAATTGCATTAAATAATTCCCCCGCGAGTTCCTTCTTCTTTTCGTCCACTCTTCTACTTCATCTTCTCATTTCTCAAACAAACCAACCATTCTAAAACCTTTGATTATTCATTTATTTATTCTTTATAATTTCAAGCCTTTTAACTCAATTTTCTTTTTTCTGAGAAGCCAAAGTTCAAGAATCTATTCAAATCCCAGTTTTTTACTTTTTCTGATGGTGTCGAAATTTTGCCTTATTTTGATATTTTTTCTTTTATTTTTCTGTAATTTTTTAGCCAGTGGAAGAGCTTACCATGGAAATTCTAATGGCTCTGGCATAGAATTACCAGATCACACAGATTATAATTCTGTCTCATCTTCTGCAAACACAAAATGTAGCTTCGAAACTTCGAGTGAATTACCACTCTCTTCGATCTCGATACAAGAACGTGATAATAATGACAAAGATGTTGTTAAGCATATGCCGTCACTGAAATTTCCTCTGAAACATAGATCAGACGGTCAAAAAACGCAGCCTAAAGAGCTATATATGCAGTCCACCAAAAGGGATTTCTTTCGAATTCAAACACTCTACAGAAGAATGAAAGATAACAAGAATCAGAAAGCCACTTCGAGGCTAAAACAAACAATTAATATTGATAAACAGCCTGTCGAGGTGGTGGCACCACCAGCAGCCTCGCCGGAATCTTCATTTTCCGGGCAACTAATCGCGACACTTGAATCCGGAGTGAGTCTCGGTTCAGGTGAGTACTTCATGGATGTATTCATCGGTACACCTCCAAAACATTTTTCGTTAATATTAGATACAGGAAGTGATCTCAATTGGATTCAATGTCTACCTTGTTATGATTGTTTTGAACAAAATGGTCCGTACTATGATCCTAAGGAGTCAACTTCTTTTCGAAACATAAGCTGTCATGATCCACGATGTAGTCTTGTTTCATCGCCTGATCCTCCTCAAACTTGCGAATCCGAGAATCAAACTTGTCCGTACTACTATTGGTACGGAGATAGTTCCAACACAACCGGTGATTTTTCATTGGAAACTTTCACGTTGAATCTGACAACTTTATCAGGAAAATCCGAGATTCAGAAAGCTGAAGATGTAATGTTTGGATGTGGTCATTGGAATAGAGGCTTATTTCATGGTGCTGCTGGGTTGTTAGGTCTAGGGAGGGGCCCACTTTCGTTCTCCACGCAATTACAGTCCTTGTACGGTGAATCCTTTTCGTATTGTTTAGTTGATCGAAATAGTAATTCTAGTGTTAGTAGTAAGCTGATTTTCGGTGAAGATAAAGAGTTACTAAAACACCCTCAACTGAATTTCACCTCATTAGTTGCCGGAAAAGATAATCCGGTTGATACATTTTATTATGTCGAGATTAAATCGATCCTCATCGGGGGTGTAGCGTTAGACATACCCGAAGAGACATGGAAGTTGTCAAAAGAAGGTGTTGGTGGGACCATAATTGATTCAGGTACAACTTTAAGTTATTTTACAGATCCTGCTAACAAGACGATACGAGATACATTTGTCAAAAAGTTGAAAAACTACCCTATTGTTGAAGATTATCTTCCATTATATCCTTGTTACAATGTATCAGTATTAAACAAAGAAAAGTTTTATTCTGATGTGCCTTCATTTGGGATAGAATTTACTGATGGTGCGATTTGGAATTTCCCAATTAAGAATTACTTTATTAAACTTGAACCTGAAGAGGTTATGTGTTTAGCGATTCTTGGTAATCCTAGATCAGCTTTGTCAATAATCGGGAATTACCAACAGCAGAATTTTCACATTTTATACGACACCAAGAATTCGAGACTCGGATTTGCACCTACAAACTGTGCGGATGTATAACAATGAGCTGTATATGAAAGACTTGTTATTTATTTTTCGTGTTGCAAAATAGCTAAAATACATGATTTATACAGTAGATACATTTGATTTTTACCATTATTTATTTATTGACTTGGCTGCTATACTTTAAGAAAAGATGCAGGAATATTACTTTTCAGATGTAGAATCCCTTAATCAATGTCAATCTAAGTTTTTTTTTCTTGTGTTCGAAATGTCAATCTAAGTTTATTGACTTTGAAGTTGTCTTTTTAGGTTATCTGGGTTCAAACTTCAAATTAGGTGACAGTTCTGAATTTTTCTGGTCAATAGTCATCGTAACATAGTTTGAAGTCTATAGATATGTTTTTATTTCCATATTAATAGAAGAAAAGTCAAAAACATACCGCTATAAGAAAATCCTTTCTAGGTCAAACTTGTCTTTTATAGACGGCTTTCTTCTTTTCAAGGTCAGCTACCGCCGGTAAAACCTAATTGGGCAGTTCTGCCATCGTGATTGACCCCTTCTTTCCTATTTGGGTGGTGGGGATCCAACAATGAACCAATAAAAAAGGTTGGTTAACATATACTCATTACCTTTTACCTGATTTAGAGTTTTTTTTAATCTTAACACCTTTTTAATAAATAATTAGCAATTTGGCATAGATATGAAAGTATTTTTATATTTTGCACAAGGGCGGTATCCTGAACACCGCCCTTAGGCAAAATTGTAAGGGCGGTCATTTAACCACCGCCCTTAATAGGAATATAATTTTGCCTACGGGTGGTGTTCAGGATACCGCCCTTGTGCTAAATCTGAAAATACTTTCAATTCTATGTCAAATTGCCAAATAATTATAAAAAAGAATGTTAAACTTAAAAAAAAAAACTCCCCGATTTAATGTCCCAGTTTTACTAATGGGAAGAGGGCCTAAACTTTATCCTCGTAACAATGCCAAATCGAATTAAAGATTAGAACACTCGTGTGAATTCTAAGGCAACATTTTAATGTTCTATGACTCGCTAGATCATACTTACATGGTTTCTTGCTGACAAAGATGAAATCTCACTGTTTAATTATATAATTGAGCTGAGTCCTCTAGCGTCATTACAAACTAATTCAAAAGATGGGGCAATTACCACGATGATCAATGATCTAACCGAAAAATCACCAATCGAAGGGATATGTATCGGGTTTGTTTGGGAAACGGCACAGCTGAGTGTAAAGGTGTGCAATGAGGTTGGGTTATTTCCAGAACCCTTAGTCTTTTATGTAGAGTTGCCAATGGGGGTAGTGCCGACCGACATGTGCCAATCTTGGGAACCAGGTTGTAGAGGATAAAAGGCTATGGAGGGAGCAGGTTATCAATGATGATTTTGGCATCTCACAAAGACAATACATACCCCAACTTTTACGAACGACGAAACAAGAAGCCTCCGGGTGTAAGGTATAGTCTGATATGCTGTTATCCACTTATATGGGAAAAACAATATAAGCACAAGTATCATATAATGAGGATAGATCAATTTTGGAAGTCGGAGAAACATTTTGATTTAGTAGATGACAGGTATGGATATTTCATGATTCAAATTCTAAGTAGGGATGATTATAACGCGGTGTTGGATGAAGGGTCGTGGATGGTTCTCGAAAGCTATTCAATAATTCGGGAATGGTAAATGAATTGTATTCCCCAAACAGTTATCGAGTGCACGACAACAATTTTAGTGAGGTTGCATGGATTATCTATGGTGAACTATACACAAGAGATTTTGACGATAATTGGAAAAGTGGTTTAAATATATCCTTTGACGAAGTCTAGTGCTCTGGTAATTTCACTAGGTTGGACATAGAGATTTATCTAAACAAGTCGTGTGCACCGAATAATTGAATAGAATAACATCTTCCGAAAGTGTTATATGAAGGTATACATGTCGTTTGATTTGAGTGTAGACGAGTGTGCCATATAAAAAGGAGTGTGACACGGTTAAAGCGGCGATAATAAGGGGAAAGAGATTTTTGTGGAGAAGTCGACAGAGCAGAACGAGGTGATTTCAAGAAGTGCTGAACCCCCAGCCAAGTATGGAGAAATAAAGTCTGTGAAGAGGGGCCGAGAAGCCCTCGTAATGTAGGTGTAGGTATGGGTTATCGAACATGGGAAAGAGGAACGTTTGTAGGCCCAAGGAAACAACAAAACACACTAAAAAAGAAGAAATAGGTGCTTGTGCGAAATCCAAATGAGGGGGAGGGAAGGGGAGTGTTCTAGATGTGAAGCTCTAAATTCAGAAGAGGCGGAAGAAATTGATCAACTGAAAATGTCTATAAAGTTGGTAAAGTTACCGGCTAGTAGTTGGAAAGAGATGGAAGCCACGTATGTCGATCCCAAAGGTACTACTGGGATGATTGGAAGAGGAGAATCGTCCAAAGGAGATGGCATTATGCATACTTCCGATAATGGGATTAAAGACATGTTCTTTGTCTCAGACTGACAAGAGATTATTGACGAAAACACTATGGGGAAAACAAAATCGAACGGGCAGAGTTTGGAGTGGGAGTTGATTAAATTACATAGAAGGCTAGTTTGGGTAATAAGGGTGTTGTGTTGGTTGTTTGAAGGGGGCAAACAGTGGGTCAGAGGGGGGAGGGGGTATTACAACAACAAGTGGAGTTTGTTTAGAATTAAGGTTAAGACAACGAATCTCGATAATAACCGTGTACCTTACTCTCGACCACTGTCGAGGAGCTCTCTCTTGACATTATTGAGTATTTAGATGCTTTGCCGAGGCATCCTGAAACCATACACTAAGTCAAGGCCAAACTAAGCTTTTTGAATATTGTCAACTACCTAGTTAGAATCGGATTTACATACATTTTTTATTATATATAAAATCTGACACTATCTTTTAGATATTAATCTCTAGGATGGTGCAAGCATTAAAAGTGGTTTTTGTGGGATTTTCCATGTCCCTTTAGAATATCACAAATTGTAGACTACCAAAACTTTGTCAGATATATGAGTTACTAAGGTGACGTTGGAGTCACGCATAATATTTGATTATCGAGACTACTTTGAACTTATATATTAACCTTTGATTGCCAAGGATACGTTGGACTTGCGAACAATTTTTTATTGTCGAAGCTACGTATGACTTATGAATTGTATTTCATTACTGATGCTACGTTGGACTTTCATGGTGACCCACCATAAGTTACTTCACTTTGGCAATGCCTCACCTTCTTTTGAGACAATAGTCTACCTTTACTTGGAATACGAGGAGTCTTCCCAAATTAATTACCTTGGGAACATGAAAAAACGTTTTCTTACCATAAATATCGCGGTAATTTCTTTCACCATCCTCTCTTGTTAAATTTTTGGTCCTGCTATGGATGATAATTCGTTTAACACCATATCCTCTTCTCGAGGAACATATTGTATGTCTCTCAAAAAGGATTGAGAAGTAATCAGCAGATGTTATATTAGGATATGCATATAAAAGGAAACTTGGGTGGTTCCCCTAGATATGAGATCTGCACCTGATCTCAATATTCAGAGTTGTTCATTCTACTCTGACAACCTTTATTTGATTCAAGGAATTCGATGAAAGTCGCTTCTACACTGGAAAATGACACATTAATAGAAGTTTTAACGGCACGACGGATGTTCTTACTAAATGTGTTCGAAAAAACATGAGCCTAGCAGGATGACATGACCAGACGCTTATCAATTTTTTATTTTTTTATCTCAACTATGTAATTATAACTTTACTTATTTTTTTACTTGACAAAAAATAAGATAAAATTTGTTGGGTCCTTAAATTCATTTGGAAGATAATCTTTTGTTTACACGTGGAGAAGACTACATAAAGTGCCCGTTTGGGATTGCTTTTCAAAATAACCACTTAAAGTGATTTTATATCCATAGCAATATTTTAGATTTTTAAAATCACTTTTTGTAAAAACACTAGATTAGTGATTATTAAAATAATCACTTAAAGTGATTTTAGATGTCAAAATATTTTTTAATATTTTTTACAAATAATTTAATTTTAGCCAAAAAAACGCTTTTAACTCTTATATAATGAATCCCAAACGGGTCAAAAGACACATTTATATGCTTAGCGAGTAGAAGAACACAATAGTTTGGCAAAAAAAAAAAAGTAGAAGAACACTAATTAAGAAAAATTAGGATATGTAGACTTTGAGTCGTAAAGAACCGAGGATTATGTTGATAAAGTCTAACTCTTTTGGTCAATCAAAACGGGTAGCGTAAGAGACACTCAATCCAACTCTTTACAATTTCTATTGAGAACGTGCTGTAGTAATACTAATAATTTACTGTTTAGTCGATGGAATTGGAAAAGTTAAAAGCGGTGAGCCGGTGACATTATTCTACTTAATTTATAAAGGGCTAAATATTAAAGTAAGAACAAATAACAGATACCGTTTATAACTTTTCAATAAGAAAATGACAGGTCAATTATCTAATTATATGTCACGTCGATAAATAAATACTTATATTTTTATTTTGAATAATACGTTATTTAATATTTCATTTTCTTTTACATAGAATAGCCATTTTGGCTCTGAGTCATTGACTCGGTTGGAACCTGCACCACTAAATTTGATGATCAACGTCTTGGCCAGTGAGCTAATCTCAACTGGTTATATTTCATTTTATTCAATCGTTGATATTCGTCTTTTATTTTATATTAAATGTCTACGTGACAGAATAAGATAAAAAAACAAGATATATCCAAGAAATTTAGAAAATGACAGATAGATACCTAGACTCTTGTCACGACAATACTTAAGAGTTGAATGAATGATATGTATTAATGATTGGACCAAAATTGAAATATTGGGTATCTCGTTGTACAATTGAAATTATACCTATTTGCCAAATTTGAAATGTTAGATATCGTGGAGGTCTTTTCCTTTTTTCAATAGAATATATTGATTATTGAAAACAAGATTTTATATAAATAATGATATATACCTATGACATGACGTGATTTAAGTAGAAGTAAGTCGATCAATCAAATTGAAGAAATAAATAGATTGACGATTTATTTCCACTCAAATCATACCACGTCATGGTGGTACATTGGATGAGATATATCATTACTCATTTTATTTGAGATGCTAAATAATGCTCGCTTTTATTATATTGCTTTCTAAAAATGTGAATTAAGTTTGGGAGGAGACAATTTGTTAGCCTCACCTTGTTTTTATTCCCGTTTTAATATTCGACAAATCAACATTTCAACTAAAATTCATTTTGGTATCACTTAAGATGTTTTCCAAAACTCCTCTTTAGATTAGTTGTGTTTACTTCCTTGCATTTAGCTTGTTATTCAAAAAAGCAGCTCCGCGGTACACCGGATGAATCACGCGGTACACCGCAGAGTCACGGACCAGGATTGCGGTACATTGGATAGTCCGACCAGTATGCTCATGAAATGCACGGTACACCGGACCTAGGCGCGGTACACCGGACCAAGGCACGGACCAGGGTTGCGGTACATTGGATAGTCCGACCAGTAAGCTCAAAGTTAAGTCGAACAGCTCTGCGGTGCACCGGACCATATCCGCGGTACACCGCACAAGAGGGTTTTCTGCACTATTACAAGAGGACAAAGCTTATATCCGTTGGAGTTAAAATAGATCCGTTAGAGAAGAGCCTTATGACCGTTGGACCACATTTGCAGCTATAAAATGGAGTTCATTCAAGACACAACTCAAGCCTTCCATCTACCAATCTTAAGAGCAATTAATTCTATCATTCAAGGAGGTTTCAAAGGAGCATTCAAGTCATATTTATTGTGAAGCTAATTAGTTCTTATCTACTCATTTAGGAGTTTAGTTACAAAGCTTTTATAAGCACCCCTAAACACTTTTCCCTTTCCTCTTAGTTCTTGTAATAGATTAAGAGAGTAGTGTGAGCATAGGTTTATGCTTGGTTCCTTGTGTTGGTGATAACACAAGTGTATTTCCTTCAAAGGTTTTTTGAAGTGGTTGTAAGGGTTTGTATCTCACCCGGTTAAGAGTTACGAAGATTAGTTGAGAATCTTGCAAATCCTAAGGAGGCTTCCTTAGGTAGTGGATGTAGGGAAACCGAACCACTATACATCGTTGTGTATCGTATTCTATCTCTACACTCTTTATATTTCCGCACTCTATATGCTTGATAAAATGTCTACTTGAATAGTTTGATATTATTGTCTATTAGGATTATCTAGTTTTATACTATTTAGTTTGCTAATACAATAGGATTCAAATTAGCTTTTAATTTTATTTACTTGAAATAAAATTAGCCGATTAATTTCTATTGTCCTATTCAACCCCCCTTCTAGGACGCATATAGTATATCAATTGGTATCAGAGCCTAGCTCTATTGTACTTAATCGTTTCTAGAGTTAATACGATATGGATTCTAATCAACCGGAAGGTTCATGTTCTACTAGACCTCCGCTTTTTGTAGTAAAAGACTACTTTGGATGGAAGAAGAAAATGGAGATTCATGTGAAAGGAATTGATTACTTCTTATGGCTTGCTATCAAGAAAGGTCCTTATATTCCTTATGTTACGGGTAGTACTACGGAGGTGAAAAATGAAGATGATTACAATGATCAAGACATAGCTAAACTCACCAAAAACAACAAAGCTATGAACATTCTCATTAATGGATTAAGTGTCACGGAATACGCTAGAGTTAGTGAATGCAACTCCGCTCATGAAATGTGGCAACTCTTGGAGCTATCATATCAAGGAACGGAAGATATTAAAGAAACTAAGATTGGTCTCTTTATCACTAAGTATGAGCTTTTTCGTATGGAGCCCGATGAAGCCTTGAATGCTATGCATCAAAGATTTTCTAACATTGTTAACACTTTGAAGACTCTTGGTCAAGAATACACCAACAAGGAACAATGCCGAAAAATCTTATTTGCTCTTCCAAGGAAATACAAGACAAAGATCAACTCTATAAGGGATACTAAAGATCTTTCAAAAATGACGGTTCATGAACTCATTTGCAACCTCATGACGGAGGAGCTTGTGCTTGAAGAAGAAAAGATAAGAGATGATGAGGAGAAAAAGATTAAGAAATCTATTGCTTTCCATGCTATGAGTACCAAGTTGAAAGAACGAAAAGAAAGAAAGGAAAGTGAAGAAGAAAATTCACATGAAGAAGAAACTAGTGAAGATGAAGGAGTAGCTATGTTGGCAAGAGATATGAAAAAATTCATGAGATACAAACGCTTTGCCAAGAAAGGAAGTTCTTCCTCACCTTACAAGAAGAATGATAGAGCTATCAAACAAGACGAACCCACTTGCTATCATTGCAAGAAAGTTGGTCACATCAAGACTTATTGTCCTCTTCTTCAAAAGGAGAAACCTTAGAGAGCAATGCATGCTAATATCACTTGGGATACTCAAAATTCGGAGGAAGAAGAAAGTGACAATGAAAATGTCAATCTTGTTGCTTTTATGGGAAAACTTGAAAATGATGAAGATGCTTCTTCGGATGATGATACCGGTACTACTCACTTTGCCTTTATGGCAAATCATGATGAGGTAACTCCTAAATCTAAACTCTCTTTAACTAATGATGATGCTAGTGAACAAGATATTCATGAGGCATTTGATTCTCTTTATAATGATTTTTTAAATTCTATTGAAACAAACAAAGTTTTAACAAAAGATTTAGAATTTGAGAAAAATAGAACTAAAGAGGTTTTGAAAGCTTTGGAAGATTGTCAAAATCTTTGTGATGAATGTATAGATGATAATGAAAAACTTCATCTTATTGAGAAAAATCTTTTGGAAGAAAAAGCTTTGTTAGAGAAAAAGATTGTTGATCAAAATGCCATTATTTTAAAATTTACTAGTGGGCAAGAAAACTTGGATTTAATTTTAGGTTCTCAAAGAATGGCTTGTGAAAAAAGTGGTGTTGGATATGATCCATTCACTCACCAAAAACCTTTGAAAAATGTCTTTGTAAAATCCAAAATTTCAAATGAAATTCCATCTTCTTCAAAATCTTCTATCACTTGCACCTATTGTGAAAAACTTGGTCATGATGCATCTCATTGTTACTATCGTAAATTATTGAATTTGGGATCTCTTGTGCCAATTTGGAAAAGGCCTAAATGGGTCTTAAAAAGGAAATCCACTAACCCTCATGGACCCAATCCAAATTGGGTACCTAAAGCTTAAATTATTTTTTGTATGTAGGGATTGAGCATCAAGAAGCAAAATATATGGCTACTTGATAGTGGATGCTCAAGACACATGACCGGAAATCCATCATTATTTACAAATTTATATAAAACAAAAGGTGATAGAGTTACTTTGCCGACAACACTAAGAAACGCGTTTTGGGTAAAGGTAACATTGGTAATATGAACTCTTTACTTATCTCTAATGTGTTACTTGTTGAGGGTCTCTCTTTTAACTTGCTTAGTATAAGTCAACTTTGTGATGTTGGTTTTAGTGTTAAATTTGAAGCATCTAGATGTGTTGTTTTCAAAAATGATGAGTTAGATACTATGTTTATTGCAAAAAGATCGGATAATGTTTTTGTTGTTGATCTTGAGAGTCTTATGTGTAAACATATTAAATGCTTATCCGTGGTAAATGATAGTTGGCTTTGGCATAGACGTTTAGGACATGCTAGCATGGATTTAATTTCAAAATTATCTAGAAAAAATCTTGTTGTTGGTTTGCCTATTTACAAATTTGATAAAGATAAATTATGTGATGCATGTCAACTTGGTAAACAACATCGTTCATCTTTTAAATCCATTAATAAGGTCATCACCGTTAGACCACTTCAATTATTGCATATGGACCTTTTTGGTCCCGTTGATGTCACTAGTCTAGGAGGATCTAGATATGTCTTTGTTGTTGTTGATGATTACACTAGATTCACATGGGTGATGTTCCTTGCTTTGAAAAGTGATGCCTTCAATGAATTTGCAAAACTTTGTAGAAAGGTGCAAAATGAGAAAGGTTACTCTATTACTTGCATTCGTAGTGATAATGGTAGTGAATATGTGAATTCTCCTTTTGTGCATTTTTGTGATGAATTTGGGATTGAGCATAATTTTTCGGCCCCTAGAACTCCCCAACAAAATGGGGTAGTGGAAAGGAAAAACCGAACTCTACAAGAAATGGCTAGAACAATGCTAAAAGAACATAGCGTGCCTACATACTTTTGGGGTGAAGCCGTTCACACGGCTTGTTATGTGTTAAATAGAGTTCTTATTAGACCCATTATTAAGAAAACCCCTTATGAGCTTTGGAATGGTAGACCACCAACTATTGCTTATTTTCGTGTCTTTGGGTGCAAATGTTTTATCCTAAACACTAGGGACTATTTGGGAAAATTTGATGCTAAATCGGATGAAGGTATTTTTCTTGGTTATTCCACTAAGGGAAAAGCCTATCGCATTTTCAACAAACGTACTCGTACTATTGAGGAGTCTATGCATGTTGACTTTGATGAGACTAATCCTTTTAATATCAAGAAAGTAGTAGATGTTGAATTACATGAAGATGCTCCACAAGATAAATCCTTAGAATCTTCTACTCAAGAAGTAAAGTCTCATGATGAATCTCCTAAGGAAAATGATCAAATACCAAATGAAGCTAGTACGGATTTACCAAAATGTTGGAAACATATCAAAGATCACCCAAGTGAATTAATTCTAGGTGATCCAAAAGAAGGTGTTACCACTCGCTCTCGTATTATTGCTCTATGTGCTCATCAAGCGTTCTTATCTCAAATTGAGCCCAAGAATATTAAAGAAGCATTGTTGGATGATCATTGGATTAACGCTATGCATGAAGAATTAAATCAATTTGAGCGTAGTAAAGTTTGGACATTAATGGAGAAACCAATTGGCCCTACTATCATTGGAACTAAGTGGATATTTCGCAACAAGCTAGATGGCACCGGTATAATCACTAGAAATAAAGCAAGGTTAGTTGCTCAAGGATACAATCAAGAAGAAGGTATTGATTTCGATGAAACTTTTGCTCCCGTAGCTAGACTTGAATCTATTCGTATGCTACTTGCTTTTGCTTGTTATATGAATTTTAAACTTTACCAAATGGATGTCAAAAGTGCTTTTTTAAATGGTTTTATAGACGAGGAAGTGTTTGTTAAACAACCTCCGGGTTTTGAGGATCCAAAATTTCCAAATCATGTTTTTAAACTTTCAAAGGCTTTATATGGTTTAAAACAAGCACCTCGTGCTTGGTATGAACGATTAAGCAAATTTTTATTAGATGATGGTTTTAAAAGAGGAAAAATTGACTCCACTTTATTTATAAAAAGGTCTTCAAAAGATATCCTTCTTGTTCAAATTTATGTGGATGATATTATATTTGGTGCTACTAATGAAAATCTTTGTGAGAATTTTTCTAAAAGCATGCATAAGGAATTTGAGATGAGCATGATGGGAGAATTAAATTACTTTCTTGGACTTCAAATCAAGCAAATGAAAGATGGTATCTTTGTCAATCAAGCCAAATACACAAAAGAATTGATCAAAAAATTTGGACTTGAAGATGCAAAGGAAATTGGAACTCCAATGAGCACATCCACAAAATTAGACAAAGATGGAGATGGTAAGGATGTTGATGAGAAACTATATCGAGGTATGATTGGTAGCTTACTTTATTTAACCGCTTCTCGACCCGATATTATGTTCCCCGTGTGTCTTTGTGCTAGATTTCAATCTTCTCCTAAAGAAACCCATCTTAGTGCCGTTAAGCGTATTTTTAGGTATTTGAAAGGAACCCTTAGTCTAGGACTTTGGTACCCAAGATTTACCTCTTTTGAGCTAATAGGTTATTCGGATGCCGATTATGCCGGTTGTAGACTTGATAGGAAGAGTACTAGTGGTAGTTGCCAATTCTTAGGTCAATCCCTTGTTTCATGGTCTAGTAGAAAACAAAATAGTGTTGCTTTATCCACGGCCGAAGCCGAATATGTTGCGGCCGGAAATTGTGTGACTCAAATTCTTTGGATGAAACAAACATTACTAGATTTTGGCCTAGAGTATGATCGTGTTCCCATTCGTTGTGATAACACTAGTGCTATCAATCTTACTAAAAATCCCATTCAACACTCTAGAACAAAACACATAGAAATCCGCCATCATTTTATCCGTGATCACACTCAAAAAGGGGACATTGTACTTGATTTTGTTACCTCCGAAAATCAATTAGCCGATATCTTTACTAAACCTCTACCCCAAGATCTTTTTGAGAAAATTCGTTGTGAGATTGGCATGCAAATTCTCTAACCTAAGTATCTTGCCATTGTTGTTTAGTGCTTTTTGTGTATATTCTCTTGTTGCTAATATTTTCTTGATTTTATAGGTTCTTTGAAGCTTCTAATTGTTATCCATTTATTCCTTTGGTCCTTGTTTTTTACTCAAAATGTGTTTTGACCCCTTAATATTTTCAAAATCGTATCATTTGTTCTTTTTGTTGTTGACAAAGGGGGAGAAATTTTAGTTAAACTTTTTCAAATGCATTTTGTGAGGGGGAGTTTTTATAAAAACTCTAGTGATTAGGTTGAGGGGGAGTTTTTGATCAAAACTTAATCTTAGGCATCTTCAAAAGTTTATGATTTGTCAAACATCAAAAAGGGGGAGATTGTTAGCCTCACCTTGTTTTTATTCCCGTTTTAATATTCGACAAATCAACATTTCAACTAAAATTCATTTTGGTATCACTTAAGATGTTTTCCAAAACTCCTCTTTAGATTAGTTGTGTTTACTTCCTTGCATTTAGCTTGTTATTCAAAAAAGCAGCTCCGCGGTACACCGGATGAATCACGCGGTACACCGCAGAGTCACGGACCAGGATTGCGGTACATTGGATAGTCCGACCAGTATGCTCATGAAATGCACGGTACACCGGACCTAGGCGCGGTACACCGGACCAAGGCACGGACCAGGGTTGCGGTACATTGGATAGTCCGACCAGTAAGCTCAAAGTTAAGTCGAACAGCTCTGCGGTGCACCGGACCATATCCGCGGTACACCGCACAAGAGGGTTTTCTGCACTATTACAAGAGGACAAAGCTTATATCCGTTGGAGTTAAAATAGATCCGTTAGAGAAGAGCCTTATGACCGTTGGACCACATTTGCAGCTATAAAATGGAGTTCATTCAAGACACAACTCAAGCCTTCCATCTACCAATCTTAAGAGCAATTAATTCTATCATTCAAGGAGGTTTCAAAGGAGCATTCAAGTCATATTTATTGTGAAGCTAATTAGTTCTTATCTACTCATTTAGGAGTTTAGTTACAAAGCTTTTATAAGCACCCCTAAACACTTTTCCCTTTCCTCTTAGTTCTTGTAATAGATTAAGAGAGTAGTGTGAGCATAGGTTTATGCTTGGTTCCTTGTGTTGGTGATAACACAAGTGTATTTCCTTCAAAGGTTTTTTGAAGTGGTTGTAAGGGTTTGTATCTCACCCGGTTAAGAGTTACGAAGATTAGTTGAGAATCTTGCAAATCCTAAGGAGGCTTCCTTAGGTAGTGGATGTAGGGAAACCGAACCACTATACATCGTTGTGTATCGTATTCTATCTCTACACTCTTTATATTTCCGCACTCTATATGCTTGATAAAATGTCTACTTGAATAGTTTGATATTATTGTCTATTAGGATTATCTAGTTTTATACTATTTAGTTTGCTAATACAATAGGATTCAAATTAGCTTTTAATTTTATTTACTTGAAATAAAATTAGCCGATTAATTTCTATTGTCCTATTCAACCCCCCTTCTAGGACGCATATAGTATATCAATTGGTATCAGAGCCTAGCTCTATTGTACTTAATCGTTTCTAGAGTTAATACGATATGGATTCTAATCAACCGGAAGGTTCATGTTCTACTAGACCTCCGCTTTTTGTAGTAAAAGACTACTTTGGATGGAAGAAGAAAATGGAGATTCATGTGAAAGGAATTGATTACTTCTTATGGCTTGCTATCAAGAAAGGTCCTTATATTCCTTATGTTACGGGTAGTACTACGGAGGTGAAAAATGAAGATGATTACAATGATCAAGACATAGCTAAACTCACCAAAAACAACAAAGCTATGAACATTCTCATTAATGGATTAAGTGTCACGGAATACGCTAGAGTTAGTGAATGCAACTCCGCTCATGAAATGTGGCAACTCTTGGAGCTATCATATCAAGGAACGGAAGATATTAAAGAAACTAAGATTGGTCTCTTTATCACTAAGTATGAGCTTTTTCGTATGGAGCCCGATGAAGCCTTGAATGCTATGCATCAAAGATTTTCTAACATTGTTAACACTTTGAAGACTCTTGGTCAAGAATACACCAACAAGGAACAATGCCGAAAAATCTTATTTGCTCTTCCAAGGAAATACAAGACAAAGATCAACTCTATAAGGGATACTAAAGATCTTTCAAAAATGACGGTTCATGAACTCATTTGCAACCTCATGACGGAGGAGCTTGTGCTTGAAGAAGAAAAGATAAGAGATGATGAGGAGAAAAAGATTAAGAAATCTATTGCTTTCCATGCTATGAGTACCAAGTTGAAAGAACGAAAAGAAAGAAAGGAAAGTGAAGAAGAAAATTCACATGAAGAAGAAACTAGTGAAGATGAAGGAGTAGCTATGTTGGCAAGAGATATGAAAAAATTCATGAGATACAAACGCTTTGCCAAGAAAGGAAGTTCTTCCTCACCTTACAAGAAGAATGATAGAGCTATCAAACAAGACGAACCCACTTGCTATCATTGCAAGAAAGTTGGTCACATCAAGACTTATTGTCCTCTTCTTCAAAAGGAGAAACCTTAGAGAGCAATGCATGCTAATATCACTTGGGATACTCAAAATTCGGAGGAAGAAGAAAGTGACAATGAAAATGTCAATCTTGTTGCTTTTATGGGAAAACTTGAAAATGATGAAGATGCTTCTTCGGATGATGATACCGGTACTACTCACTTTGCCTTTATGGCAAATCATGATGAGGTAACTCCTAAATCTAAACTCTCTTTAACTAATGATGATGCTAGTGAACAAGATATTCATGAGGCATTTGATTCTCTTTATAATGATTTTTTAAATTCTATTGAAACAAACAAAGTTTTAACAAAAGATTTAGAATTTGAGAAAAATATAACTAAAGAGGTTTTGAAAGCTTTGGAAGATTGTCAAAATCTTTGTGATGAATGTATAGATGATAATGAAAAACTTCATCTTATTGAGAAAAATCTTTTGGAAGAAAAAGCTTTGTTAGAGAAAAAGATTGTTGATCAAAATGCCATTATTTTAAAATTTACTAGTGGGCAAGAAAACTTGGATTTAATTTTAGGTTCTCAAAGAATGGCTTGTGAAAAAAGTGGTGTTGGATATGATCCATTCACTCACCAAAAACCTTTGAAAAATGTCTTTGTAAAATCCAAAATTTCAAATGAAATTCCATCTTCTTCAAAATCTTCTATCACTTGCACCTATTGTGAAAAACTTGGTCATGATGCATCTCATTGTTACTATCGTAAATTATTGAATTTGGGATCTCTTGTGCCAATTTGGAAAAGGCCTAAATGGGTCTTAAAAAGGAAATCCACTAACCCTCATGGACCCAATCCAAATTGGGTACCTAAAGCTTAAATTATTTTTTGTATGTAGGGATTGAGCATCAAGAAGCAAAATATATGGCTACTTGATAGTGGATGCTCAAGACACATGACCGGAAATCCATCATTATTTACAAATTTATATAAAACAAAAGGTGATAGAGTTACTTTTGCCGACAACACTAAGAAACGCGTTTTGGGTAAAGGTAACATTGGTAATATGAACTCTTTACTTATCTCTAATGTGTTACTTGTTGAGGGTCTCTCTTTTAACTTGCTTAGTATAAGTCAACTTTGTGATGTTGGTTTTAGTGTTAAATTTGAAGCATCTAGATGTGTTGTTTTCAAAAATGATGAGTTAGATACTATGTTTATTGCAAAAAGATCGGATAATGTTTTTGTTGTTGATCTTGAGAGTCTTATGTGTAAACATATTAAATGCTTATCCGTGGTAAATGATAGTTGGCTTTGGCATAGACGTTTAGGACATGCTAGCATGGATTTAATTTCAAAATTATCTAGAAAAAATCTTGTTGTTGGTTTGCCTATTTACAAATTTGATAAAGATAAATTATGTGATGCATGTCAACTTGGTAAACAACATCGTTCATCTTTTAAATCCATTAATAAGGTCATCACCGTTAGACCACTTCAATTATTGCATATGGACCTTTTTGGTCCCGTTGATGTCACTAGTCTAGGAGGATCTAGATATGTCTTTGTTGTTGTTGATGATTACACTAGATTCACATGGGTGATGTTCCTTGCTTTGAAAAGTGATGCCTTCAATGAATTTGCAAAACTTTGTAGAAAGGTGCAAAATGAGAAAGGTTACTCTATTACTTGCATTCGTAGTGATAATGGTAGTGAATATGTGAATTCTCCTTTTGTGCATTTTTGTGATGAATTTGGGATTGAGCATAATTTTTCGGCCCCTAGAACTCCCCAACAAAATGGGGTAGTGGAAAGGAAAAACCGAACTCTACAAGAAATGGCTAGAACAATGCTAAAAGAACATAGCGTGCCTACATACTTTTGGGGTGAAGCCGTTCACACGGCTTGTTATGTGTTAAATAGAGTTCTTATTAGACCCATTATTAAGAAAACCCCTTATGAGCTTTGGAATGGTAGACCACCAACTATTGCTTATTTTCGTGTCTTTGGGTGCAAATGTTTTATCCTAAACACTAGGGACTATTTGGGAAAATTTGATGCTAAATCGGATGAAGGTATTTTTCTTGGTTATTCCACTAAGGGAAAAGCCTATCGCATTTTCAACAAACGTACTCGTACTATTGAGGAGTCTATGCATGTTGACTTTGATGAGACTAATCCTTTTAATATCAAGAAAGTAGTAGATGTTGAATTACATGAAGATGCTCCACAAGATAAATCCTTAGAATCTTCTACTCAAGAAGTAAAGTCTCATGATGAATCTCCTAAGGAAAATGATCAAATACCAAATGAAGCTAGTACGGATTTACCAAAATGTTGGAAACATATCAAAGATCACCCAAGTGAATTAATTCTAGGTGATCCAAAAGAAGGTGTTACCACTCGCTCTCGTATTATTGCTCTATGTGCTCATCAAGCGTTCTTATCTCAAATTGAGCCCAAGAATATTAAAGAAGCATTGTTGGATGATCATTGGATTAACGCTATGCATGAAGAATTAAATCAATTTGAGCGTAGTAAAGTTTGGACATTAATGGAGAAACCAATTGGCCCTACTATCATTGGAACTAAGTGGATATTTCGCAACAAGCTAGATGGCACCGGTATAATCACTAGAAATAAAGCAAGGTTAGTTGCTCAAGGATACAATCAAGAAGAAGGTATTGATTTCGATGAAACTTTTGCTCCCGTAGCTAGACTTGAATCTATTCGTATGCTACTTGCTTTTGCTTGTTATATGAATTTTAAACTTTACCAAATGGATGTCAAAAGTGCTTTTTTAAATGGTTTTATAGACGAGGAAGTGTTTGTTAAACAACCTCCGGGTTTTGAGGATCCAAAATTTCCAAATCATGTTTTTAAACTTTCAAAGGCTTTATATGGTTTAAAACAAGCACCTCGTGCTTGGTATGAACGATTAAGCAAATTTTTATTAGATGATGGTTTTAAAAGAGGAAAAATTGACTCCACTTTATTTATAAAAAGGTCTTCAAAAGATATCCTTCTTGTTCAAATTTATGTGGATGATATTATATTTGGTGCTACTAATGAAAATCTTTGTGAGAATTTTTCTAAAAGCATGCATAAGGAATTTGAGATGAGCATGATGGGAGAATTAAATTACTTTCTTGGACTTCAAATCAAGCAAATGAAAGATGGTATCTTTGTCAATCAAGCCAAATACACAAAAGAATTGATCAAAAAATTTGGACTTGAAGATGCAAAGGAAATTGGAACTCCAATGAGCACATCCACAAAATTAGACAAAGATGGAGATGGTAAGGATGTTGATGAGAAACTATATCGAGGTATGATTGGTAGCTTACTTTATTTAACCGCTTCTCGACCCGATATTATGTTCCCCGTGTGTCTTTGTGCTAGATTTCAATCTTCTCCTAAAGAAACCCATCTTAGTGCCGTTAAGCGTATTTTTAGGTATTTGAAAGGAACCCTTAGTCTAGGACTTTGGTACCCAAGATTTACCTCTTTTGAGCTAATAGGTTATTCGGATGCCGATTATGCCGGTTGTAGACTTGATAGGAAGAGTACTAGTGGTAGTTGCCAATTCTTAGGTCAATCCCTTGTTTCATGGTCTAGTAGAAAACAAAATAGTGTTGCTTTATCCACGGCCGAAGCCGAATATGTTGCGGCCGGAAATTGTGTGACTCAAATTCTTTGGATGAAACAAACATTACTAGATTTTGGCCTAGAGTATGATCGTGTTCCCATTCGTTGTGATAACACTAGTGCTATCAATCTTACTAAAAATCCCATTCAACACTCTAGAACAAAACACATAGAAATCCGCCATCATTTTATCCGTGATCACACTCAAAAAGGGGACATTGTACTTGATTTTGTTACCTCCGAAAATCAATTAGCCGATATCTTTACTAAACCTCTACCCCAAGATCTTTTTGAGAAAATTCGTTGTGAGATTGGCATGCAAATTCTCTAACCTAAGTATCTTGCCATTGTTGTTTAGTGCTTTTTGTGTATATTCTCTTGTTGCTAATATTTTCTTGATTTTATAGGTTCTTTGAAGCTTCTAATTGTTATCCATTTATTCCTTTGGTCCTTGTTTTTTACTCAAAATGTGTTTTGACCCCTTAATATTTTCAAAATCGTATCATTTGTTCTTTTTGTTGTTGACAAAGGGGGAGAAATTTTAGTTAAACTTTTTCAAATGCATTTTGTGAGGGGGAGTTTTTATAAAAACTCTAGTGATTAGGTTGAGGGGGAGTTTTTGATCAAAACTTAATCTTAGGCATCTTCAAAAGTTTATGATTTGTCAAACATCAAAAAGGGGGAGATTGTTAGCCTCACCTTGTTTTTATTCCCGTTTTAATATTCGACAAATCAACATTTCAACTAAAATTCATTTTGGTATCACTTAAGATGTTTTCCAAAACTCCTCTTTAGATTAGTTGTGTTTACTTCCTTGCATTTAGCTTGTTATTCAAAAAAGCAGCTCCGCGGTACACCGGATGAATCACGCGGTACACCGCAGAGTCACGGACCAGGATTGCGGTACATTGGATAGTCCGACCAGTATGCTCATGAAATGCACGGTACACCGGACCTAGGCGCGGTACACCGGACCAAGGCACGGACCAGGGTTGCGGTACATTGGATAGTCCGACCAGTAAGCTCAAAGTTAAGTCGAACAGCTCTGCGGTGCACCGGACCATATCCGCGGTACACCGCACAAGAGGGTTTTCTGCACTATTACAAGAGGACAAAGCTTATATCCGTTGGAGTTAAAATAGATCCGTTAGAGAAGAGCCTTATGACCGTTGGACCACATTTGCAGCTATAAAATGGAGTTCATTCAAGACACAACTCAAGCCTTCCATCTACCAATCTTAAGAGCAATTAATTCTATCATTCAAGGAGGTTTCAAAGGAGCATTCAAGTCATATTTATTGTGAAGCTAATTAGTTCTTATCTACTCATTTAGGAGTTTAGTTACAAAGCTTTTATAAGCACCCCTAAACACTTTTCCCTTTCCTCTTAGTTCTTGTAATAGATTAAGAGAGTAGTGTGAGCATAGGTTTATGCTTGGTTCCTTGTGTTGGTGATAACACAAGTGTATTTCCTTCAAAGGTTTTTTGAAGTGGTTGTAAGGGTTTGTATCTCACCCGGTTAAGAGTTACGAAGATTAGTTGAGAATCTTGCAAATCCTAAGGAGGCTTCCTTAGGTAGTGGATGTAGGGAAACCGAACCACTATACATCGTTGTGTATCGTATTCTATCTCTACACTCTTTATATTTCCGCACTCTATATGCTTGATAAAATGTCTACTTGAATAGTTTGATATTATTGTCTATTAGGATTATCTAGTTTTATACTATTTAGTTTGCTAATACAATAGGATTCAAATTAGCTTTTAATTTTATTTACTTGAAATAAAATTAGCCGATTAATTTCTATTGTCCTATTCAACCCCCCTTCTAGGACGCATATAGTATATCACAATTCACCAATTCTCAAATGAATATTTTGTTTTAAGCATCTGGGCAGAAAATTGGTTACAGCGTCTTTAATTTAATACCATCAATAATTTTTTTTGATCTTTAATATAGGAGATCATATTACACCAATGTTTAACGAAAGAACAATCCATTGAACAATTTAAAGATAATGGGAAAGACATAAAATATTCTCTTCACTCATAATTTCAGTTGCTTGACATGGCGAGAAAACAACAACTTCTTCAATTTGTACATCAAACTAAATTAAAAGCTATTTACATAAAAAAAAACAAGTTTGAGTTCTGGTTTGAGTAAAAAACCGCCACTATTGCAGGTTTAAAGGTTTAAATTGAGATCAAAGGATGCCCAGTAAGATTAAAATCATTATTGATTCAAGTAAGAGGGCTCTCATGGAGTTGCAAATTCCATGCTCTTATAAAGATATATTCCATAAGATTGTGAGGCAAGATAAAAATAGTCTTAGAGTTTCATTTTTCCTTCTCAATTTATCGCAAAAGAGGAGACATCGGAAGCTATTTGTAAAAAGTGTAAAAACTGCTAAAAGATGTCGGCCAGATTTAGAATGTGTAGAATTTTCAATGTTGCATAAAATAAAACCGAAAACTTGGAAGAGCCCTTTTATATCCTGAAAAGTCTTTGAACTACGATCAAATGGCTACTAGTTTCGAGTGATTGGAGTTGTAGCGAAGAAGTTATAAATTTTACAAGCTCTATGGGTCAACCAGTCAACTTATTAAGAAAAATGGTCTTAAGTTAGATTAGGACTCCAAAACCTATCCCATGACCTAGATTTTGTCCCCAAACCTATATATTATTATTTACCATTAGAAACATATCTTTACATCCATAGCCTCCATAGTATTCAAGTTGACTTGTAGAGGAAGAAAAGAAGTTAGAAAGATACAAAATCCTTTCTCCTCCTACTACTCTACCATTAGAGTAATTTATCTTAAATTCTTGGTTTAACATGTTTGTAAGGCATTTATTTTTTAGTTTTTTTTTATTATGAACTAATTTTTCATAACTTGAGTTTGCACTATGTATAATCCTTGAATTATATTTTCCTGTTCAATGTTATTTAGAATTATATTTAAGAGATAATTGCTAATTGAATCCATAAGCCAACAAATCCTGCCTTAAGAAGTCCAGTAAAAAATTTACATGAATAAGGTCCAAATATAACTTAAAAAATAAAATGATAAAGTTTAAGATAAAAAAAAAATACAATCTGAAAAACAATGAAATATAAAACCTAAAACTCCGAACAAGAAACCCGCGATCACTCATGGACCATTCTCCACTATTATCAACCTGGTTTGGTTATGCCATCAACAATCGAAGAACCTCAATTAAGGTAAAAAATAATCTTTACTAAAGAACCTCTAAATAATTGAATAATTTTTCTCCTAATCCCATCATTTTTACAAATTTTCAAAATTATCTAATTTAAGTATAATTACAGTCATGATGTTTATAATATTTTTTATACAAATCCTACCATAACCATTTTATGACTGTTGAAAACGTTTTACCATAAAATGTATTGCAGGTTATTTTTTTTATTTTTTTTCAAATTATTGCAGGTTATCGATGATTCACCTATCGAACATTAACATTAAACTAAGATAAACAAATACTACCTTTTAGCCAAAGAACAGAGAAATATGTGATTTTTATACCATGCATAGGCTCCTTTCTGTATGCCATTATTGAAACGTATGATTCAATATACCTATTGACAAAAAAAAAAAATTCAATATACCTGATGTGAGAATTTGGCCAAAAAACTTATTTTGCAGGGACACGAGAAATGTTCATAATTCTTTTTTTTGTCAAAACAAATGTTCATAATGACAAACAAAACACTTATGACGATTGTATAATAATTTCGAAAGAAATAAGTAAGGCTAAGAAAATATTGAAATCCCCACAAGTTAAATTCAGACAGCAAAGAATATTTAAGGTATTTGTTTGCATTTTAATAAGCTTTTAATTTAGTTCATTATGGTTCATTAAGACACTTGTTTAATAAGATTATTTGTTTTTTCTGACCAATTCAGATCTGGATACCTTTTAATTGGACTGTTTCATGAAGATTTCAAACCAAGTCCGATTCATTCAGACACGCTCAAGCGGTTATTCAGTACAATACTTATCACTTAAAAAAATCAAATAACTATACATTCTAATGCTTACAAGTTTACAACAACTCAAATTTAATGTGAAACTTTATAGACAACAATTATCAAGATTGCAAAGGACTAAGACCGCAATTATGATACCAATGATCCATTTGTTCCTACTCATCCTTCTTTGACATCGTAGTCAAAATCTTCTTGCTCCTGCTAATATCATCATCTACACCTTGAATCTGCAAAAAAAAAAAAAAAAAGTGTAAACATTTTCATTAATGTTATCATAATAGCTTATTGCTCGCTTGTTACTTAAAACTTAATTCCTAAGATACATCATTTCATTTTCATTAAGTTTTGTACTATTTTTCTTCTACCTTTCTTTTCGCTGTTAATGGAAGAGCACTGTACAAATATGAATACAAACCATATAAGATATATATAAAGAAAACTGCTTACCAAGTCCAAAAAAAAAAAAAACAGAGATATACCGTTTTATGAGCTTGTAGTAAAGATTGACGCTGTTGAGCTAAATCTTGAAGAATTGAAACTCCGAGATCTTCAGTTTCAAGCATTGTTTTCCGACTTTCCCTAATTCTATCAGTTGAAGTATTTAATTGCTCAGTTGACATCATTAACCTCGCTCTTTGATCAGCAGCAACCTGTAAAAAATTAATTATTTACCGAGAATCCGTTACAAGAATTACAAAAAAATTAATTTGATGAGATGAGATAATACCAAATTAGCATCAACTAAACCTGACTCCAAAACCTCATCACGAGCAGCTTGTGCATCATTTGACGATGAAATTCTTTTGATTTCACTTTTTAAGTTGTTGAGGTCAGATTTATATTCCCTCAATTTCACCAAAAGTGCAGCTTTCACATTTGGTGGTAAACTTCTAGCCTCAAGGCCCATTTTACGAATCTAAGGTTACATAAAAGAAAATATTTCTCAATAAAGTTTTCTATTTGTAAATTAAATATTTCAACCATAAAATAATT
Organism: Nemophila menziesii; assembly: GCA_029959085.1. Classification (NCBI taxonomy): domain Eukaryota; kingdom Viridiplantae; phylum Streptophyta; class Magnoliopsida; order Boraginales; family Hydrophyllaceae; genus Nemophila; species Nemophila menziesii. The sequence goes on along the minus strand of JARWIR010000016.1, from coordinate 3,135,804 downwards.
ATAATATCGTACCAAAGCTTCAACATCATCAAGTCCATACTTTACTTCAGAAAGCTTCTGTTTTTTCTGTTCTGCAATCGCAAAATAGAAATGCAATCATCAAGAAACTATCTTCAATGTGATTTTACTACTATGCAATGTTTTTCTTTTCTGGTAAATGTTGTTTCTATACTTTTGCAAATGAAAACTTATAAGCTCAAACAAATTTTATAAATTGGCTTATAGTGGACCTATAGCTCATTTTATGCATAATAAAGTGAATTGTAGTGCAAATAATTAATAAACAAAAAAACAAAAGATTCCTTGCTCCACCTTGTAGAAAAGCACTAGAATTATACACTGCTAACTTAAACATAGATAAGCATTGACAATTCACAAGCACGAACTTGTATGAGAAAAATAAAGAAATGATCTTTTTACCTCCATCAAGGAGACTAGCAGAGGTGCATTTCTTGGATAAATTAGCTGACAGCTCACAGTATTGGCGCTCGTATCCTTCAAATACTTGGCTCATTTTTGCAAGTCCCCTAAATTTATCTCAAATTACAATCAGGGTCCATATACTCCAACGTTTGTTAAGAATCAATTGAAAAAAGTACAATTATAATTTGTAAGAAATATGAGAATTTTGAAACATTGGTCATGGATATTTTTAACGAAGTTATTAACAATATTGATAATGCAATATCGTAAAACCAGTACGGTTGCGTACCTTGGAGTGGTTGGAGAAATTTCTGTAGATCGATCAGAGAATATAATAGCAAAGGAGCTTTTCTTAATCGAATAATCTCAAAATGATAAATGAGAAAAGGTATAGAGAGCTGTAGGTGGTAAACGTGATGTTACCAGAGAGTTGAAGCATACGCCTTTCTCTCATGAATAAAGATTTCTCTTGAATAAATTATTTATATAAAATAAAAAAATATATTCACGATGGAATTTCTTATAAAAAAGGAATAATAATATAATATCATAGAAATAACACACTACAAAAAATCCCTTCAAAAGTGTTACATAGAATATAATAGAAAAACACATGTCCGAAATTAGTTTAACGGATAAGAACCTTGGTTATCCTTTTAAGTAGGTATTAATATACTGAGGCCATAAGGCAATAATGGAAACGGAAGAGGAGGATAGCCAAAGTAAAGAAGAAAGAAGAAGAAAGGTAAAATCATAATATAAAAAAAAATGCCAAGACACTTATGTATATATAGGCAATAAGGGAAACGTTTTGCATTCCAAGACACAACAAAGGTTGTATGGCACGTGCCTACAAGGAATAATGAAACATCGCCAACCTTCGTAAGTTCGATGTAGCATCGATGATCAGATTTAGTCGTAAACCTAACGTAGCCTCGGAAATCATAGTTATTCGTAATCCCGCCATAGCTTCGGCAATCAGAATTATTTCTAGACCGATGTAGTCTCGACAACCAAAGTTATTCATAAGACTTACATAGCCTCGAAAAACAAAGCTATTCGTAAGTCTGACATATTTTCGACAACTAGAGTTATTCTTAAGCCTAACGTAGTACCAAAATTAGAGTTATTCGTAAGAATGACGTAGCCTCGAGAACAAGAGTTATTCGTAAGCCTAACATAGCCTCCGCAATCAGAGTTATTCGTGATTCCGCAGCAGTCTCGACGATCAGAGTTATTCGTAAGTCCGGTGTAGGCTCAGTGATCAGAGTTATTCTTAAGTCCGACGTAGCCTTGGAAATCAAATTTATACGCAAGTCTGGTTTTGCCTTGGAATTACGAGTTATTTGTAAGTTCGACGTACATTCGGCCATCAGAGTTATACATAAGTCTAATGTAGCCTTCAAAATCAAAGTTATTCGTAAGTACGATGTAGCCTCTGCAGTCTCATATGACTTTGACAACCAGGTATCGTTCCAGAAACTGAAATTATTTGAGTAATTAAATATTACCTCCGCAATAAGTCTTGCATACCATCAAGTCCCTATTGCTGACACCCTCATAGAGGTGCGATCCTAAAACATAGTGTCATCAGTCAAAGGGAATAATCTGTAAGACCAATGTGAGATCAACTATCAACTTCTTCGATAAATACAAACACAATTCTTGGCAAAAGTCGCCTAAGGAAAGAACCAACATAAGATTTCGACCTAGTATCAACGTAAAAAGGCCAGGAGTAATGAATTCATTTTGGTCACATTCAAGCAAAAGATGTTTATCTTACAAATTCAAAGTGGTATTGATAATCCAAAATATAACATTGATACTTTACCTAACTCAAAGGAACTCCAACGGTCCAAAGTCTAGGATGTAGCATTGTGATCTGGGGGAAGAATGTGAAAACCCGAAGGAGAGAGAAATCAAACCCCTTTTGGGGGCCAACCTCTCGAGGTTAGTAGAGTGTGTAAACATCATGGGGTTGGAAGTCCATAAAAGTAGAATAAATTCCCTCCATGCTTATGATGTGTAACCGGTCTTCAAGTTAAATTGGGCCCAAGCAACATTTCGCGTGCCTCGACACCAATAAATACCCCCTCTCTTCAGCAGAATTGCGACACTCTGAGTACTCTCTACAAACTTTCTATATCTCTCAAATGTATTGTGGTTAATATACAGTCGGATTAAATCTTCATATCTCCTCTGGTTAAGTAATCCCCGATAGTAATAATGCTATCGTTGAGCGTCAAAATGCCATCAGTGGTGTACCTCCATGTGAACCTGACTTAGTGTTTATTTTTTAGGAAGGCTAGCGGAAACAAACAAATCTCATACCATCATCCAAATCCTAGGGAGACGCAAGATAAAGCTTCTCGTCCGATATCGGGATTAAGATACAAAGTTTATAACATTCTTCATCTTCTAATTCACTACTCCGAGAACTTTTTCTCTTTAGCCTATGCATGTACATCTCCGTTAATTAATTTAGGTTATAAACATAAGTAATTATATATACCATCTAAATTCATACCACCCAAATATCACCCAATGACGTGGCGTGAATTGGTTGGTTACAAATCTTTAATTAGATCAAGAAAATAAATAAAGTAAAGATTTGTAACCAACCAATTCATGCCACGTAATTGGATGGTATTTGAGTGGTATGAATTTAGGTGGTATATATAATTACTCATATTTATAACCTCATGCTGAGCATTATCTTTAAAGTGATGATAACATGATTTTCATTCTCTATGACCACAATTACTTCAACTCCCACAATATTCTTTGACCTTTTGAAGAAGCGCGGAGAAAATCCAACCTGACCTCAGAGTTTAATCATTTTCAATTCAAAGAATAACCTTTTTAATATCCTCATCAGTAACTTTGGCACAAAGCTCAACCCTTTGTTCTCTAGGCAATACTTTTCCCTAATAAAACACCCTTCATCAACTCTTTATGTAATATCACTAGTACCCAATAAAGTCTTGAAATTATCATAAATGCATCGTGGATTTGACTTTTTTTTAGCAGAGCCACTTGTAAGTTGAAATTTTGCAATGAACTTACTCCTCTCTTTACTTTTCATAATGACATGGAAAGTTTTTGTAATTCGGATACTCGTAAGGGCATAACAACTTTTAGCATTTTATTGCAGAAAGCTAAATTCCTCCTTAGCAAGTCTATTAACTTTTTTCGAAACTCCACAATTTCCTCAAAATATTGTAATATATCTCACATCTTGTTGAAGTCTTATATCGGCTTCTTCTAAAACCTCATTTTCTATTTTGTCCCTCTCCAAAATATGTGAGAAGTGTTTTTGGTTCAACTCTCTAAAGTCAAACTTTAATCTCCTTATCTCTTTACAAACGAAAATTGTTTCGTCCCGCTAATATGCTCATTTTTTCGCCCATTATTCACCATCTCCTCGTAATCCTGGTGATACACCCATATACTAAAGTCTTAAAGGGGTCACTCTGGTCATATTTTTTAAGATAAAAGAAATATTACATGATGAATAATCTGAAACATATGAATTAGGCAAAAATTACGTGTGTATGTAATGACCAGAGGCTTCCAATCTCCGGTTCACCATGGCTCTATCGATCCAACGCAAAATATAATTGTCATGCTAACATGAGTTCATTACATCAATATACAAATTTGTTAAAGTCTTGCATCGTAACTTGCCTTCTATACCTTCTCTCGCTATATTCCAAAAATGTTAAGAGGCAAGGCTTGTCGAAGTAGGCATGATCTTTGAATTCCGTAGCATAATTTCGTTCTTTATAATTTATCATTTAACACATATAAAAGAATTATGAAGGCTTAAATATGTCATCTTGCTTTAATTTATTATGCAATTCTCGAGAGGTAATTGTTGTAGATATAAAATCTCATTAATAGAATGCCTTCTCCTAACAGTTCGGACTTTTGGTTGAGTTGGCAATTTAACATGGTATCAGAGGGGGCGTGCAAGCTTCAGACTTTTCAATTTCTACCTCAGCGGGTTCCCAAACTAGCAAGATTCTTTTTTGAAATTAAGGTCAAAGTCATCAAAATATTTTCAAGCTTGCAGAAAAGTACTTGTACAGACACACTTAAACTTACCTATATAAAAGAATTATGAAGAACTAAAGATGTCACCTTGCATACTATTTTATAATGGATTTCTCGAGATATAATGGAAAATATTTCAATCTCTATATAATGGAAAATATTTCAATCTCTATATTGGCAGGTTCTTAAACTAGTAAGGTTCTATTTTGTATATTAAGATCAAAATCATTAAAATAAGTCCAAATTTTGAAGAATAGTACTCATACAACCATACACATTTAACCCGTCAATCTTAGTTTCCAAAAAATATCAAGAATATCGATTTGTTTGAGTCGAATGAGATTAACAATCTCTCCCCGTTTATGGGGTGGTGCGAAATCCCTTGCGTTTCATGCTATAATTATCAGGGAACAGTCGTTGTGGTTCTCCTCACATAACCCACTTTATCCAAATTAACCGCCTTAAATTTCCAAATACCCCTCTAAAATGGTGCCTCTACTTCGGATTGTACTGTTTATATCTTCTAATAGCTTCTTTTTCATTTTACTAATAACTGTGATAAAAGATTCTTCTTTGCTTTCAATCCAGACATTCCCCTTTGCATAGTCAGCAATTATCTTGATAGATGTTCCATAATCAAAGCGGATATGGTTTGAACTCCACTTACCCTCTTCTCTTTCACTTCCCAATAAATTCGTATTACCTCTAGATATCACTTTCGTATCCAAAATATTTTAATTTTCCACGACTTCGCGCGACAATTTTCATTTTAATGAAGGAAGTTCATGATTGAGGGATAATACATGCTCCAAATTTACTGGATACAGGCTTGGCCCATCTGTATTTCTCATGAGCAGCAATAATAGTTTTTCTGATCGCTCGTCTCATAGCTAAAATAGCCACATCTAATGATCCCTCGCACGTCTCATAGCTGAAATAGCCGGAACAGACAGAGTAGTTGCATCTAATGATCCTCGCAGTATAGATTTATCTCTCTGGTTTGAAGAAGTACATGTAGTAGCCTATGATCTTGTCCGTCCACGTCTAACCTCATCATTCAAAGCTGCTTCTGTAGCTTGAAAAAAAAAATTACAGTTACCAGCTTTCAGTTTTGATCCTGCTCCTTGAGCTCTTAGTTGTTGTATTTTTTCATCTTTCCAATCAACCATAATCAACCATAATCTTGGAATGTAGCAAATATATTAGATAAAAAGGAAATAGAGAAAATTGTATATAAAGATAAGGGACTAACATGCAATTAGATGAATAAAAGAGTTTTAATCCAGCTGTTTATTGTTGGAAAGCTGTTACTAATAGATGACCTATATATACACAACTATGTAATCATATACGACTTGTGTTGGTATTCTATCAATATAATTCTTCTACTCAAAACACCTCTTCTCTTCTTTTTGTTTTTCTTGCTCACGCCATTAATGGCTTCTCTAATCCTTACATGCACACACCATCTATACCTGTACATTCTTTGTTATTCCCTCCCTCATCTCATCCTTTTATTGAAACACCAGCCACAACTTCTATCACCAAACCCATCAACCCCTTACCTCAACAATCCAAACTAACTAGATCTAGAAATCCACCATTTTACCTAAATGACTACATTTGTCATTCAACATCTTTTTAACCTCAACCTCTTCTAAATCTCCACCCTTATACTCTATTCAAGATTTTCTTGGAACCGCCAAACTATTCTCATCATACAACACTTTTGTAGCTTCTATTACCTCCACGACAGAACCAAAGACCTTTAAACAAGCATCTTCCTCTTCGGAATGGATGTCTGCTATACAGAAAGAATTATCAGTTTTGCAAGCCAACAACACTTGTACGATTGTGTCTACTTCTCCTAATATTCAACCCATTGGATCAAAATGGGTGTTCAAACTGAAATATATTGCTGATGGTTCACTAGAAAGGCATAAAGCTTCGTTGGTTGTTAAAGGGTATAACCAGCAGGATGGTCTAGATTTTTTTGATACCTTCTCACCTGTATCAAAGCTTGTTTCCATACGTTTGATTCTTGCTTTAGCATTTATTAATAATTGGTTTTTACACCAACTCGACGTCAACAATGCATTTCGGCATGGTGATTTGAATGAAGATGTTTACATGACAATTCCTTAAGGACTTGAGGCTCCTCCTAACTTAGTCTGTAAACTAAACAAAAGCTTGTATGGTTTAAAACAAGCATCTCGACAATGGTTTGCTAAACTCTCTTCTGCTCTAATCTCTTATGGTTTTATTCACTCTAATAGTGATTTTAGTCTTTTTATTAAAAAGAATTCTATTTCTTTTATTGCTATACTTGTGTATGTTGATGATATAATTCTTGCTAGTGACTTTATGGATGAAATTAGGCGCCTTAAGGCATTTCTTCATCAATAATTCACGATTAAAGACTTGGGTGAATTACGTTTTTTTCTAGGTATTGAAGTTGCGCGTTCATCAACTGGTATTTCTATTTGTCAACGTAATTTCACACTTGATATTCTTACTGAATGTGGCGTATTGGGTTCCAAACCCTGTAATTTTCTAATGGAATCGACTTTGAAATTACGCAATAATGATGCTGAGTTACTAGAAAATCCTTCATCATACAGATGCTTTATTGGTAGATTGTTATATTTAACAATCACTCGACCGGATTTATCATACTCCATTAATTGTCTTAGTCAGTTCTTGGCTAAACCATCGGTTAATCATTGGAATTCAGCTCAAAGGGTCCTTCGTTATATCAAATTAACTTTTCTAATTCCTCAGAGATCAAACTTAAAGCCTTCTGTGTCAGTGATTGGGCTGGTTGTGTTGATACTCGCCGGAGCGTTACCAGATTTTGTATTTTTCTCGGAGATTCCTTAATTTCGTGGAAAAGAAAGAAGCAAACAACCATTAGCAAATCCTTAGCTGAAGCTGAGTATAGAGCATTAGCTGCTACTACATGTGAACTACAATGGCTTATTTTTGCGCTAAATGATTATGGTATTTTGCATCCTTCTCATGTTATTCCAGATTGGGACAAGCTTCAAGCAAGATTCCTAGACCGTTTCTATCCGGTTAGTAGACGCTTAAAAGATATGTTGGAGCTTGAACAGTTTATACAGGGAGACGGAGAGAGTTTGGGTGAAGCATGGTTACGATTTACAGAAAAGAAGGCGAGATGTCCATATCATAGATCCTCGCCGGAATATTATTTAACCTTGTTTTATGGAGGCCTTAATAAAAAATCAAGAGAGAAAGCAGATTCGTTAGGAAACGCAGGTTTTGTGTTGCTAGATCCTGAAGAAGCTGAGTTTGGGATGGAAAGAATTCTTGAGAACGAGAGAAGTTGGCCAAAGAGAGCAGAAAAAGAAAACAATTCAGAATCTCTGAAGCTTAAAGAATTGGCTAAACAACTCGAAGAACTACAAGAACAAGCCCGAACAATTGCTCAGGTGAATACAGTACGTACAATTCCTGCGTGTCCTGGTTGTGGATCAAGAAATCATGTGTGGGAAGGATGTATGAATAATCCAGCAGTAGCTTCCGTTCAATATCCTCAAGATAACTATTATTCTAATGGGTATGATTATCCTCAAGATAACTACACTAATTATCAACAACCCCCACAACAAAAGAGTTGGGTCAGAAAGCAAGAGACTTATCATAAAACCCAACCTCAATCTTATAATCCACCACCACCTATTCAGAAAAAGGCACCCATTGTTGAGAAAACTTGTCAAGAACCAAAGAAAGACCCACCTAAACAATCAACGCAACTGGAAAAGAAGGAACTAATCCCAAGCTTGAAGTTGAGTATGACTAAATTAATGCAAGCAGCTGAGAAAATGAATCAGAGCCAACAGAAAGTTCGAACCCAGGATAATATTATCAAGCAACTAGAGCATACTATATCACATCTGGCGAGTACATTACAAAATCGGCCAAAAGGGAAACTCCCAAGTGATACTATTGCTCCTAGAGATGATTCTTGCCATGCGGTTGAATTGCGAAGTGGAAACAATTACCTCCCCCAAGACCAGAACCAGAACCAATCCCTATTCCAGAACAGAGGGGGGATGAAACAACCAAAGATACAGTTGAGGAGGTAGTTAAACCAAAGAGTGCTCAAGCCGAGACACCTGATCAGACAAGAAAACCAGTGGAGCTTAATACATGCCCTCCACCACCATACCCTTCACGTGTCAGAAAGAAGGACAATGACCTGGAATTCAAGAAGTTCGTTGACATGTTAAAGAAATTGGAAGTTAATATACCCCTTGTTGAAGCCCTCAAGAGAATGCCAACCTATCTTAAATTCATGAAAGACATTCTCTCCAACAAGCGAAGTATAGAAACTGGGGAAACAATTGGATTACCTAGGGAGTGTAGTGCTATATGTCAAAGTGAGTTGCCACCAAAATTAGAAGATCCCGGAAGTTTTACAATTCCTATCGGCATTGGAGAGAGTTGGACCGGGAAAGCATTATGTGATTTAGGCGCGAGCATCAATCTCATGCCTAGATCCCTGTTTGAGAAGCTTAATATTGGAGAAGTAGTACCCACATCTGTGGTATTACAAATGGCGGATCGCTCCCTTTCACGACCAATAGGCAAAATTGAAGATGTTTTAGTTAAAGCTGGCTCTTTTATTTTTCCTTGCGATTTTATTATTCTTGACTATGACGCGGATAAGAATGTCCCCATCATTTTGGGTAGACCATTCTTAGCCACGGGGCGTACACTAATTGATGTTGAGAATGGTGAGTTGATCATGAGAGTACAAGGCGAACATATACGATTCAATGTGTTTCAGGCTATGAAATTACCAATGTCAAAAGATGAGTGCTTCAAAATAGATGTCATCGGAAAAATGGCGCAAGAAGTCTTCAATGAAGCAAGCTTAGATGATGATCTTGACAAAGCCTTAGCACGTGAATCACCAGAGGAACTCGAGATTCCCCCTGAAGATGTTGCTGCCTTAGGGTTAAATGTGCGAGAACTACTTCGAGAACCAGGTGAAATTGAACCAATGAAACAACCATCTATAATATGTCTACCTGTTCTCGAAGAAAAACCACTTCCAGATCATCTACGCTATGCATATCTAGGTACGAATAAAACTTTGCCTGTTATTATTTCTGCTAACCTTTCAGGTCCTCAAGAGGAGAAGCTACTTCAAGTACTTCGCGCAAACAAAGAAGTAATCGGATGGACTATTGCCGACATCAAAGGAATTAGTCCTTCCGTTTGCAAACACAAAATCATTCTTGAGAACGAAGGTGGGTGATCTATAGAAGGACAAAGAAGACTCATGCCAGCTATGAAAGAAGTAGTGAGGAAGGAAGTTATCAAGTTGTTAGACGCAGGAATTATCTATCCAATTGCTAGCAGTGATTGGGTTAGTCCAGTGCAATGTGTTCCGAAGAAAGGAGGTATCATTACCATCCTTAATGATCAAGGCGAAGCCATACCATCAAGACCAGTTGTGGGGTGGCGAGTGTGCATGGATTACCGAAGACTGAATAAAGCAACAAAGAAAGATCACTTCCCGCTACCATTCATTGATCAGATGCTAGACAAACTTGCAGGGAGAGAATATTATTGTTTCCTTGACGGATATTCGGGCTACAATCAGATTTGTGTGGACCCCCTCGATCAACACAAAACAACTTTTACATGTCCGTTTGGTACTTTTGCTTATAGAAGAATGCCGTTTGGTTTATGCAATGCACCTGCCACGTTCCAGAGGTGCATGATGGTGATATTTTGGGACATGATTGATAAATATTTGGAGGTTTTTATGGATGATTTTTCGGTGTTTGGAGATAGTTTTGATGATTGTTTGAATAATCTTGAGAAAGTCCTTGTGAGATGTAGAGAAAAAGATCTTGTGCTTAATTGGGAAAAATGCCACTTCATGGTTCAAGAGGGAATTGTGTTGGGACATAAAGTTTCGAAGGCAGGGATGGAGGTTGATCGTGCTAAAATTGAAGTTATCAAAACACTACCACCTCCAGTTTCTGTTAAAGGAGTGAGAAGTTTCTTGGGTCACGCAGGATTTTATCGAAGATTTATTAAAGATTTCTCCAAGATCTCCAAACCGCTTTGCTCTTTACTTGAAAAAGATACTCCTTTTAATTTTACTGAAGAATGTCTTCAAGCGTTCTTGACGATTAAAGAGAAACTAATCTCTACACCTATTGTTATACGTCCTGATTGGAAAGCTTCGTTTGAACTTATATGCGATGCCAGTGATCACGCTATGGGTGTTGTGTTGGGACAGAGGAAAGACAAGATTTTCCACACAATTTATTATGCAAGTAAGACTTTCAACGCTGCCCAGATGAATTATACAGTAACGGAGAAAGAGATGTTGGCTGTGGTTTATGCTTTTGATAAATTTTGTTCCTATCTGGTTGGGAAGAAAACTGTTGTATACACGGACCACTCAGCTATTAGGTACCTCATGGAGAAAAAGGACGCAAAGCCGCGTCTTATTAGATGGGTACTATTACTTCAAGAATTCGACATAGATATTCGAGAACAAAAAGGATGCGAAAATCAAGTTGCTGATCATTTATCAAGGCTCGAAGGATCTGAAGCGAACAAAGAACCACTGTTGGTTAAAGAGGTATTCCCTGATGAACAACTTTTTGCTATTAAACATGATTTTGTGCCATGGTATGCAGATCTGGTCAACCTCATTGTGAGTGGTGTCTTTCCCAAAGATATCCACCCACAACAAAAACACAGATTAAGCCACCAGGCCAAGGAATATTATTGGGATGAACCGTACCTCTGGAAGATTTGTAATAACCAAGTGGTTAGAAGATGTGTGCATGAAGGTGAAATGGAGAAGTTCATTGAAGGTTGTCATAGTTCACCTTATAAAGGTCACTTTAAAGGCGATAGAACCGCATCTAAAATTCTTCAATCCGGGTTCTATTGGCCTACCATACACAAAGATTGTCATCGTTTTGTCCAGTCATGTCAAAGATGCCAGTTCACTGGTAATATATCAAAAAGAGACGCGATGCCGCTTAATAATATTCTTGAAGTTGAAATCTTTGATGTATGGGGAATAGATTTCATGGGACCTTTCATCACTTCCTATGGTAATCTTTATATTTTGCTTGCGGTAGATTATGTGTCAAAATGGGTAGAAGCAGTGGCAACACCGAAGAACGATGCTCAAACTGTGATTAAGTTCTTAAAATCAAACATCTTTTCAAGACATGGTACGCCACGTGTTCTCATCAGTGATAAAGGTACCCTTTTTCTTAATGCTCCCCTGAGAAATTATCTTCGTAAGTTTGGAGTGAGACACCGTACTTCAACCGGTTATCACCCACACACTAACGGTCAAGCGGAAGTTTCCAACCGGGAAATCAAATCTATTCTTGAGAAGACCGTGAACAAATCGAGGAAAGATTGGTCTCTAAAGCTAGATGATGCTCTCTGGGCTTACAGAACAGCATTTAAAACACTAGTTGGGGAATCTCCATATCGCATGGTCTACGAAAAGGCGTGTCATCTACCGATTGAACTTGAAGCTCGAGCCTACTGGGCTATTAAAACTCTGAATCTAGACCCAGAATTGGCCGGGAAACAAAGGATGATGCAATTGAATGAGTTGGAGGAGTTTCGTTATCTTGCCTATGAAAATTCACGCCTCTATAAAGAGAAAACAAAGCGATGGCATGATAAACGGCTCCGTCCAAAGCATTTCGAGATAGGACAGAAAGTTTTATTATACAACTATCGATTTTCGAACTACCCTAGAAAGCTTAAATCCCGTTGGGGAGGACCTTACATTGTCACGAAAATCACACCTCATGGAGCGATTGAAATTGAAAATCCAACCGAGCAACGGGCATTCATGGTGAATGGCCAGCGTTTGAAGAGATACCATGACAGTGAGGACTTTGGGAGACAATCCATCTCGTTGAATGCGCTTAGCCTGAGGTACACGTCTAACTCAAAGACGTTAAACAAAAGTGCTCTTGGGAGACACCCCTTGTTTTAAATTGCTTTTTAGATTAGTTGTTTTTGCTTTGTAGTGTATAATTTTAAGTTAGTGTATATTTTTAATTGTGTTTACAAGCTAATAGGAGAGAAAGGTAGTGTGCTATTGTGCAGGAAACGAGTTTAGGGTCAAAAGGAAAAATCTGGAGAAATTCTAGGCCTGGCGCGGACTAGCCCCGCGGACTACCCATGGTCCGCAGGGATGCACCGTGCCCAGAAAACCCGTACCACGGGTTTTATCCAGAAGCAAGAAAAAGTAGACCTGATAGGCGCGGTGCACCGCACCCCTGGTCCGCACGCCCAAAACGCGTGCCACGGGGTCGGGCACCACGGGTTTTTTGACGGAGTACCCGCGGACTACCCATGCACCGCACCCCTATACCGCAGGCACAAAACACGTGCCACGGGGTGCTAGCTCGGGTATTATCCAGTGGACAAAAATTTGAAGAGCTGTTGGGTCCGGTACACCGCGGACTTGGCCCGGTACACCGCACTGAGGCGGTTTGTGAAGGAAGTTATTTCCTAATCAACTTCTTACCTTAACAAGATAAACCCTAGCCTTCCATACACGAATTTTTCAGACCCAAACCCTATATATACATCTTAAAGCTTGTGCAAACCTTCACAACTAACACAACAACTCATTAAATCCTTTCCTCCATCTTCCATAAACACAAATTCTTCATCAATTTCATCACACTACACCATTAAAACACCATCAAATTCATCAAGCTTTAAAGATTTCTTCCAAGATCCATCAAATAACCTTTCTCTTTCATAAATTCCAAGCAACGACATCAAGAAACTTGAGTTGTGGGTAAATCAAGCATGACTATCAGATCTGAAGCTATGGAATACAAGAGAAAGTGCTCAATCCTTGGGAAGAATAAGAAATTGCCTGGGTCCACCATTGAAAAACCCATCAATCTTGATGAGGTTACTGAAGAATCAAAAGAAAAGGCACCAGCACAACCACTACCAAAGAAGAGATTAACTGCTAGAATGTCCATACCATCAAGGAGACCTTTGAAGAAAATAAAAATCCAAGACCAAGGTTCTTCTACCTCTTCCTCTGAAATTGTTTATGATCTTCCTCCTTGGGCTCTCAAGTTACAGAACGATATCGAAAGATTACAAGAAGATAACAGAGAACTTTGGACAGAAGTCATACAGTTGGAATCACAGATAGAAGATTTGACCTTGGAAAAGCATATTGATGATTATTCTGATCCTTCAGCTTCAGATGAGGATGAGGATATAATGGATCTCTATGGCCAGCCAGGTAGGTCATTCTAATTTTTCTTAATAGCTTGTATGCATTAAGTAGTTTAGTTAGTCTTATTTTAAATTTTATTCCATTCTTGAGTCTTTTTCGAGTCGTGGGGACACGACTCACTTTTGAGTTGGGGGTGGGGATTCGTTGTCCTCATCTTCCTTTCGTTTTTGCATAAAATTTAAAATTTTTAGGTTGAATTAAGGCATAGAATATCTTGAATGTACCTATTTGAGCATGATTTCATTAAGTCAATGATAGTAAGTAGTATGTTTTTGAAAGATGCAACAAAATTGTTTAGATGCATGCATGAAAACAGGAAATAAAGGATAGAAAAGTTAATGAGCAATGCTAAGAATTCACGTTGAAACTTAGGAATAGTTATTTGGTGTGTAGAACGTGAGGTTTAAAATTAGTTGAAAACCCACTTGTTTATGAGCTAATAATGAAAATGTAATGAAATCCGGTAGTTAGAAAAATGACTAAGGCAGTTCTTTCATGATAAAACACTTAAAGCCTTTAGACTTTCTCACCCTTTTGTTTGATATTATTGTTATTTCTCCGTCTTAGCCCCTCTGAGCCTTTCTAAAGCCTTTTCTTGAAACACATTATAATCCTTACCCTAGTTTGTAGGACTTATCTATATGACCCGCACTCGAATCGCAAAACCTGAGACAAACTCATTTTAGAGCTTGAGTTTGGGGTGGTGGGTTTCATAATTAGGGAACTTTGGGAATTTGGGAATTTGGGAATTATCTTTGTGATTTTATTGATGATGAAATTGTTATTATTGTAACCATTTGCGGGGGTAATAGTGAATGAAAAAGAAGCTACGAGCTAATTTTGCCAACAAGGGCATAAAAAGAATATATATATGAAAAAAAATAGTGTGATATCTCAACATCAAAAGAGAATCATAGCTATACAAAAGAAAAATTGATGTAAAAAGAAAATATATTCGGACCGGCAAAGTGGATTTTATATCATCAAAGGTTTTAAATGGGATTATTGAGGATGCACATCAAAAGCATCAATAAATTGGGTTGAGTGAGAACATCTTCGAGTGAAAACTCAAGCTCTCGGGCGATTCGTTGATGGCTAGTGAGGAGAGAGCCAAAAGCTCACTTTTCATTATCCAAATATACCACACCCGTCCTTAAGCCACGTTATAACCAAGACCTTAGGATTTCTAACTGCTAGATGGAGAAACAATTGAGCTATTAGGTAGTAGGTAAGTGGACCATTGGATGCTGTATTTGGGACCTATGAACAACCTATAGCCATTAACCTGAACTAAGTTATCATCCTCTCCTTCTGGCATTGTGAAATTAATCTTAACTTGAATTTATGGATTGTTGATTACATGTATATTAGGTAAATTTGTGCATTATTTCTTGAGCATTACTACATGAGATTTTTTGGATTTTATGCTCTAGGATCATTCATTATATTCTGTTCTTATTCTCCTCCGACTTCTTCTTGTTTATTTTGACTACCCTACTGTTCTTTACTTTTATTGTATCGGGACGATACAACTTTGAGTTGGGGGTCTTGATGTCTCCTCATTTGTGATAATAAAATATACTTCTGAGACATCATTTTAGGCTTATTTTTTAGTTTATAGGTTGATTTTAGCTTAGTTTAGTGCACTTTCCTATTTTGAGTCTTGATTTAGTAACATAATATTTTTAGAGCATATTGGGTTTAATTGTTTATTTAGTGTGAAGCTTTAAAGATAATTATGGAGATTAATTAGAGTCCAAGTCAAAGACAACAACTTATGGAAAGAGATTTACATGGAAATTGGAGATAAAGGAAACAAAGGCTAAAAACATGGAAAAGGAAAAGCTGCCTAATCTGAATTTCTGCATCACACGCCTAAATAAGTGGTAATTACTCCTACAAGGAAGCCGATTCTGGAAGACTCCTTTCATAAGGACAAAGATAATTCTGTTACGATTCTTTTGGTATATTATGGAGCAAAAACCGACCAATAACGAAGAAGATATACTCAAAACGGTCCAGCAGTGTTTATCTTTATTTCCTTACGAATTTGAGTTGGGTTAGGAGTCCATTACTTAACTTATCTCTAAAGAAACGAATTAGGTCAACCTATGCACTATAAATACAGCCTCTTAACACTCTTAAATCATCCTTGGTGAAACCTTAAACCAAGAGGAAGCTTACAACACAAGAGAGAAGTCTTGAAGGAGCTGTTCATCACAATGTCTTCTTCTACCTTTAGATTTGTAATTTCTTTATTTTCTTTCATGAACTAAATTTCTTTAGCTTGAGTTTTAGCATTAATGTATGAACCCTAGTTTTGAGTTGACATCTATCTAATTTGGGAATTTAATGTTTTAAATCGAATTATAGTTTTTATTCTCTGTTTATGTGTTTGGATTTATATTCTGTGTTCTTGTGGACTGCAGCCATTAGAATTACCATCTAGTAATTAGGTCACCATTGACAACAGTGTTTAATTGCATGTTTAGCACATAACGTCTAGTATTAGGTCTGATCTGACAACCCAACCTTGCTAGATAATCACTATGGTTTAGTTCTTGTGACTATTTACCAATTACAGGAAAAGTTTGCTTAGGAAGCCTTACTGACACATGTAAATCCTATTTGAAACTACCGATAGCGAATTGAGACCGATTAGGGAAATACTACATAATTCACCCTTACATGTTTAGAACGGCAAAACTAGTGGGGATTACATGCTAATAACTTGAGCTATATTCTCATATCACTTCTCTTTCATCTTTATTTTCTGTCTTTTAATTCCTAGTTTTAATTTAGTTTAATTAGAAAATCAAATCCATCTTTATTTGTCTTTACTTTTATTTGTGTTTAGTCGTTCTATCTTTAATTTAAGTGCACTTGGTATTTGCATAAGATTCTCCTAACCTTCGTAGTCTCTGCGGAACGAATCTTAATCTTTTAACTAAAACTTGCATACGATCTGTATACTTGCAGAACCGTGTAGCTTTAGGGTGTTATTTGCACGTTATTTATATCTTATTTTATCACACCCTAGGTCCCACCACTCGGGTAAACCCAATCTGCATTAGAATCACTTCATTGATTGAATACTTTATGCATAGTTTGGATTCAAATTATCAACAGAAAAGAAATGATAGGCATATAAAAATGATAAAGGAATGGAAAGAAAAGTGATAACCATGTTTGGATTACAATTATAATACTAAAGGAAAAGAAAGTAAATAATTATGAAATTGCTTGGTTAGATTCATATTGTTAAATGAAAGAAAGGATAATATTACATAAAAAATACTTTAATACCTTTTTAGTTACATATTAAAGGTATAGGTTATTTGAGACATTTTAAGAAATAATTATTTCATTTTCTTTAAAATGACTTAAAAATTGGAGAATTAAAAAATTGACATTATTAAAAAAATCTAAAAATTATATAATCAATTGAGTTACTTTTCTTTTATTAAAAATTTAACACAAATTAAGAAAAGAAACTTTTATTCTTATATTTTTTTTCTTGCTATTCTTTTAATAATATGATTTTTTTTGGACAATGAAAGGTGTCGAGGCACCAAAGAAACATAAACAGATCATCCTACTCCTAATTTACTAAACTTAGATGATAATTCGAAACAGCTAACCGTGTTCCGACGCAAAAGAGTTGCCCCTTGTCTAGCTTCCCTTGCCCTCTTATCAGCTTTGCTGTTGAACTTCCTACTAACATAGCGGAAGGAAATTTGCCCGAGCTCTTCAGCATTGTTGATAATTTTGCGCAGGATAGGTTGGATATTCCAACGTGTGGCTGACACCTGCTTTGTACCTTGAATAACCTCAAGGTTATCAGAGTAAACCACGATATTTCCCCTGAAAAGTTTGCACTAAGCTGCGTGGCTTTTAGAATAGCATTAGCTTCCCCCTCCAGAGCTGAATTGCAATCCATGCTGCAGCTATATTCGATGGGTGTATTCGTGTTTCTTCGCACTCCGTAGATTGCAATTCCCGTTGGGTCCCATTTGTTGGAGAAAGATGCATCACAAAACAGGGATAGATCTTGATTGTTTTGATCACTCGTTACTTCTTCGTCTACCCCCCTTTTCCTATTAGCCCTTTGTATTTTTCTGCGATCCAGTTTGTTCCGTGAATTTCTTGCATGAGTTTCTTAGTTGCAATATTAATTCCGGATCTGTATACATTTGTTCCTTCGTGCGTAGCTTTCATCTTTGTTTTCCAAATGTTCCAAAGGTTAATTATAATAAAATCTCTAACAACGTTTTCTTCCCAACCCCATTTGATGAAGCTTTGAATAATTTTTAGGAACCAATTCTCTATTTTATCTTCGAACATATCTTGGATTCTTATTTGCAGAATGGATCCTGCCCAAATATCTTTACACATATAATAATATGAATCCAAATATTATATTTATGTATTGTTTAGATTAGAAGAAAAAAAAAAGATATTTAAAATAATAAATAATAAAGAAAAATAAATAAAATGAAAAGAAAATAAATTTTTTTGTTTAGGTTGTTAAAAAATATAATAAAGGAGCAGAGTCTTTTGTTGGTCAAGAGTCTTCAGTTGGTCAAGTCCATTTGCAGCAGAGAGCGAATTCATTAAATGAAGATTTGTTGCAGCCGAATGTGACCAAGTGGCTGCTGCACATGTCGTACAAAATCAATTAATGGAGCCATTAATTAGATGTAGAAAATTGGTGGTCCAAATTTTTATCTTGTAAAGAAATAGTAAATGAGATTGAAATGCGAAAAATGGTGTTTGCACTAATTTAGTACATTCGGATGGACCACTAAACCACCCTTCCTACACTCTTACATTGCTTTTTTACATTCATTCATGAACTAAATACCATGTCTTTTGAGCTTATATTTGTTCAAATTATAAAACTATACTTTATATATTTACTAGGTAAAACCTGTGTTTGAAGATACTAAAGCAAAAATAAATTCTGTTGACAGGAATCGAATCCATGTTAAAAAAAAAACCGTGTCTGAAGACACTAAAACAAAAATAAATTTCGTTGACAGGAATCGAATCCAGGTTCCAAAAAAAAATAAAAATAAATGGGGCCATAAACAATCCTGGCCACCACTTATGTTTCGCCAGATTAAATCCTAGCCACCACTTATGTTTAGCCAAATTTAATCCTGGCCACCACTTATGTGGGTAAATCAGGACCGTAGAAAAAACCCTGAAATATAATATAGATATATCTCCTATTTCTTCAAAATCCTCATAACTTTTATCTTCTAAATTCTTATCCTTTTTTCTCCACCTACCTCTTCTTTGTATTTACTTCTCTCATCTATTGCTCCTCCAACATCTACTATTATGGAATTCTACACAAGAAATCATCCAAATAACATTAATAAAGCCTTCACACTGACAGCGGATCCTAACTCTGTCTATGCACAGTTTGAGGGTCCTAAACTCTTTGCAAAAATCATCAGCGAGGAAGGAATTAGTTTCAATTACCTACGCAAAATAATCAACAACTCATGAGGTATACCTGCTAGATGTCACATTGAAAGGAAAGGTTTTCATACTTGTCTCATCACTTTTGAAAAATCTGAAGATCTTGATACTATTTGGAACAACAGATCTTGGAATGTTATTGGTAAACACGCTCTGCTTCAGAAATGGGACTCTGTTAAAGGTTTAACTGAAGCCCAGCCAAATACTACCTCTTTTATGGTTCAAATACATGGCATCCCTCCTCTTCTCATTAATGAAGACAACTACAGAAAGATAGCTGATCAACTTGGAGAAGTAGAAAGCATAACTCTCCCACTTGTTACTACCTTTAAGGAATTTTCTGCGGTTAGAGCGAGGATAAACTGGAATATATTTAAACCTATTCCGGCTACTTATGCAATCTTTTTAGATGATGGTCACTCAATTAAAGGGCTTATAAAGTTTGAAACTTTGTGATTTATGCGTTAGTTGTGGTTTTTTTACCATGAATAAGATAAGTGTACAAACAAAAACAAGCTTATGCAAAAGTTTACAAAAGCCATTAATGGTTTCGAACCCAAATTCAAACAAGGAGGAAAAATTTGGGAAAAAAATAATACCAAATCAAATTCATCTATGAGTCAAAATCACGAGTCAACCAGCAGTCCAACTCAACTCATGCTACTAGATTTTCAAATTCAAATCTGAATAAGACGGATTTACCTGGGTTTGCTGCAGAACGTCTGGTGAATCAGCCAATTAATGAAACAACTAGGGTTTCACAAATGGGGAAAAACTCGATTGCTTCATCTTTTCTCTCTCTGTCTGCTACTCGAAATAGAGTTACAAAGTCAAACAACCTTATGTTAAAAACACCAAAGTAATTGGGCCCATCTAAGACTTGGGCTGATATTTCTAAAAAGGCTAACAACAACATTTTCACTACTTCTCTAAACAACGACCCAATTTATCCTTCAGCCCAAATTACTTTTGGATCTTTAAAGAAACCCACAAAAACACAAAAGCATCACTATTCTCCCATTAACCAATACAATAACCCTTCTTCTTCCTTACACCAAAACGCAACTCTCACCGATAACCCTCAACCTTCTTCAAAAAAATCCCCAAATCAGAAAAATATCAAAAATAACCTCCTTGAAAACTCAATCCAATCCTCTTTCATCACCAACAATGAAATACTTGAAACACCAAAAAATCGCCTCCTTAACTATAAACCTCAATTCAACAAACAATTTGCAGCTGAACCTTCAATCACACAAAAATCCTTTAAAAATGATAAACTCTGGGCTAAGAGATAGAACATAAAGCTAATTGATCAAGCAACAACAATCGAAAAGGAAATTGAAGCTTCTACTTCAACTGAAACTTCTACCTCTAATGATCAACAATTGAACGATATGAACGATGCTAATACTACTTCATCTACTGAGGAAACTTCAGCTTGCGGGTTTGACCTTGAACAAAGCCACAGAGGTATATGACGCATCTCTATTGGAAATGTCAAGGGATTGGTACCCGTTTGACAGATCTGACACTTAGGGATGTTGTTCGGCTCCATCACCCTAAGGTAATAATTATTTCTGCGACTATGAATAAATTATCTGTCACGAACACCTTGAACACATCAAGAGTGACTGCCAAGTTATTGTGAAGACTCTCCAATCAAGATCTTCCCCTAACAATCAATTCCTACAACCTATTTTTGAAGATATTTTGCAGCTGGCGCAAAATATGCATATCTCCTACTCTTATATTAATAGGAGACACAATACAACGGATGATTGGCTTGCTATACAAGAGATGCACAACCTATTTCCTAGTAATTGGGCCTTAAATACCCATTCCCAGTTAGTTCAGTATCTTAAAAACGATTTCTTAGCTACTGGTGTGGGCTAATTTATACTTTGCTTATTGTTATATGTTTCATGTACTACTTTGTCTTTCATTAATCTAAGTTTTATTTTCGACTAAAAAAAAGTACATTTGGATGGAGAAAAATTTCGACCCATCCTCCCAAAGGAAGTCGAGTAGCGAAATAAGTGCTATAGTTCGGAATTCGGCGAGTGATTGCGTGCGGGATTGGGGTTTCGACAGGGACGGATGTTTAGTTACTTCGGCTAAAAATGTCCTTGTCAAGTGGGTTAAACGCAAAACGGGGTTTAGTTAAATGTGGATGGAACTTTTGACGCAAGTAAATCCTTACAAGGTATTAGAGGACTTTTTTGAAATAATAAGAGAGAATATTTAGACTGATTAGCAGGGTTTTGTGTTGCGCGGACACCTTTTGAAGCAGAACTCATGGCGCTACAATTTGGCCTGATTATGGCAGTATCTCGTGGTTATTCTTCTTTAATTATTGAGATAGACTCGTGTGAGTTGCACGCGCTAGTGAAGGGCGGTGTGAACTCAAGAGAACCTTCGAATAATGTTCTAAATGTGTGCAAAAATATTCTGGCTACTAAAATTATGTATGATTTAGCATGGGGATATCGTGAAGCTAATAGTTGTGCGGATTGGATGGATAAATTTGGCGCAAGAAACAAGGAGGAACCAAGCTATTATGGCGTCTGTTAGCGAGAGATATGTATGGATGGGCTGTACCGAGAACGATTCTTGATAGACAATAAGTTGTACGGAAGCTTTGCTTCCCGGTCTTTTGACCTCATTTGTAATAAAAAAGATAAAGGAAGAAAACTAAATGATTGTATTATTATTTTAATAAAAAAAAATTGATAAGATTAAATATATATTCATTTTTATATCTACAAAGATTTGTTAATTTATTTTATTATTTTATTTTAATTTTTTTTAAATATTATTATATATAGTCCTGTTTGGTTTGTGAAAAAAATTTCTGTTTTCGTTTTTAAAGTATATTTTTTGAAAATGATTTCCGTTTTTCTTTTCAATATTTTTTGAAAATATGTACACGTTGATTTCACGTTCTCCAATATAGCAGCAGATTCATTTAATTTTCTAGAAAATTGTTTTCATTTTCTCTAGCCAAACACGTTTTATTAGTATTTTTGAAAATTATAGAAAATGAAAACAGAAAATACCTATTATTTCTACGAACCAAACGAGACCTAAACTTTTCATTTTTTCCAGTTAACTTTAAAATAAAAGAATAACAAAATATATATTTTTAAAAAGTTTAACTTATTTATTTATTTTTGTGATTTTTTATTAATATTTTTTTCGTCTTAAAAATAATATGTACTTAATTTTTATCCTAATTAAGAAACATAATTATTATATTCACCAAAACTATTTCTTACAAAGTGTTACGATATTTTAAACTTTAATTGAAAACATCAATTTAAATATTTTAATAAGTACTCCTTTCGTTCATCAATGTTTGTCATATATTTTTCTTCATACAAATTAAGAAAAGAAATTAATTTTTTTAATTTTTACTAAACTACCCCTCAATTAAATAAGTAAATGAACTTTATGATGACAAACTTTTGAATATTTAATAGAAAAAATCTTCAGTCCAATATTGGATGATCCTACACCAATTATATTTATATACATACCCCATGTTTTTAACTTACAAAACAACTTACTTATTAATCTAAATGACATGTGTTTTGTTATAATAATAAACGGCTGTGATGTAAATATTAGACCATCCAATATTGGATGGAGGTCTTACCCTATTTAATAAGGATAAAATTGGTAAAAAGTGTAAAAAATATTTTAAATGGATAACCTTTTGTAGATATTTATTTTTAGAAATTGTGACAAATATTGATGGACGGATAGAATATAATAGTAGAAAAATATGAAATAAATCTTAAAATTTTAAGTAAATAATATTTTTAGAACATTAATTTTTAGTGATGGGATATTTTTGGGACCAAAGGAGAATCTAAAGTATGATCCTTAATAATTTAAATCCAAAATAGAATAAAAAGGATTTGGTTAGGTTAATTGCGTATCTCTTACGACTATATCGTCCTAATTGTAGAATGTAATAAAGTTTCCTTTTACAAGTCAGCTATGAGTCTGTCCGTGGTATCCAATGGACGTTCAAAACCTTTACAACAATATTTGCAAGCTTTCCTATATAAATGCCGACAACCTGGTCGTACGCGTTTGTATTGACAAAGAAAGTTCCTTGTGGTTTATGAATCAGTTGAGTGAAAGACTGAGAGAATTATGAGGCAGGTTTTTGTAACAAATTCATGCGTTGTTATTGCATTAGTCTTAACCTCTTTTGTTATAGTTTTGTTAGTAACATTTGTTCCCAAAGGTTTCTATTCGTCTTCTCTTCCATATTCAGCATGGTCACGGACAACGTCTGCAATTGGATTTTATCAGCTCAACCACTCCTCACCGCCCCAGATCCCGCCGGCCCTGTATAATGAAAGAACAGCTCTTTACCCTCACTTCAATGTAATCATTTTTTGTTTAATTATTATCACTAGGCTTTCTCACACCCTTAATCAATTAGACGATCGAGGTTTATTCTCTGGGTTAATATGGGAATACTAATTTGTGACAGAACCCTAAAATGCAAAGGGCTGTACAGAAGCTGATAGATGAATTAAATGCTGCGACGGAGTTGAGAAGAGATAAAGAGAGGGATCAAAAAATGGAAAAAATTGAAGCAGGTTTGGCTAAAGCTAGATCTTTGATCAAAGCTGCTATGGTTGATAGTGCAACAAACAGTTCATTATCGCCTCTTCCAGATGCTGATTACATTCCTCAAGGTGAAATCTACAAGAATGCTTATGTATTCCAAAGGTATTTATATATTCTATCATTATACACGCTGACACCCTAAATCACAGTATATAGTTGAGAAAAATTATTCTCACGCGATCACTTTTGTGAGATTCAAACGTGTTGCTATTGTGGCTGCATCTAACAATTGGTGGTTAAATATGTGCAGGAGTTATTTGCTAATGGAAAAAATATTTAAAATATATATATACGGAGAGGGTGAACCCCCGTTGTTTCATAGTGGTCCTTTCAAAGAAATGTACTCAATTGAAGGGATTTTCAATTCTTTATTAGAGACTAGTAAGAAATTTCGAACATATGATCCTGACAAAGCTTCAGTATATTTCCTTCCTTTTAGTGTTGTTATGATCCTTGATACCCTTTTCGATCCTATTATTCGCGATAAGGGTGTTCTAGGGCGTGTAGTTGGTGACTATGTTCGCATTATATCTACTAAATATGGGTATTGGAATAGAAGCCTTGGAGCTGATCATTTCATGCTCTCATGCCACGACTGGGTAAGTCTTTACTGTATAACA
Organism: Nemophila menziesii; assembly: GCA_029959085.1. Taxonomy (NCBI): domain Eukaryota; kingdom Viridiplantae; phylum Streptophyta; class Magnoliopsida; order Boraginales; family Hydrophyllaceae; genus Nemophila; species Nemophila menziesii. Next base: position 3,111,264 of record JARWIR010000016.1, on the reverse strand, counting down.
CAAGGACCAATTAAAGGTGCAATTAACCTTATAATTAGAACTTGGATATGACTAATAGCAAATTGCTTTTTGTAATATAGGGGCCAAGAACGACATGGTATGTCCATGAATTGTATTTTACATCCATAAGAGTATTATGTAATGCAAATTCGTCTGAAAACTTTAATCCACGAAAAGATGTATCGTGCCCTGAAGTTAATCTTCCTGGAGGGGGTATTACTGGAATCACTGGAGGATTGCCTTACAAAGATAGAACTATATTAGCATTTTTTGCAGGACAGTTACATGGCTTTTTAAGACGCCCACTTTTTCAACATTGGAAGGATAAAGACGAAGATATACGAGTATATGAAAGTTCTGCTAGTGACGGTATATCTTATGGTGACATGATGAAGAAGAGTAAATACTGTATTTGCCCAAGTGGATACGAAGTTGCTAGTCCTAGGATTGTTGAGGCAATTTATGCAGAGTGTGTTCCTGTCTTACTTTCAGAACATTATGTCTTACCTTTCAGCGAAATTCTAGACTGGAGAGCGTTTTCAATCCAAATATCTGTTGATGATATTCCAAACTTGAAGAATATTTTGATGGAAATATCAGAAGAAAGGTATTTAAGGATGCGTGAACGAGTTAAACAAGTCCAACGTCATTTTGTAGTTAACGATCCTCCGCAGAGATATGATGTTTTTCATATGATCATTCACTCTATATGGCTTCGAAGATTAAATGTAAGAATTTATGGTTAATCCATGAAAGTAGAATTGGAATATATAGTTAAAAATTTGAACATGTGATTAAAAATTTATGGTTTACAACAGTTTTGTGTCTGTAGTTAAATTTTTTTTGATACGTTGTGGTTTGGGCTAGCTAGCGCTCACCACGACTAATCCTACGAGAATATACATGTCTTCCATGCATATTTTCAGATAAATCAGAACTAGTTTACCCAATTTCAAGGAGGAGAAATTACAAGGTTTTGGCTAGAATTTTTCTAATTATTATTGGTAGAATGTGATTGTAATAGCATCCAATCGGGAGTTCAAACTCGGTTTTCGTATTCTATTTATATATAGAACCCGAAAACACTGCCAAAGTACCCATATCTTAGGATTTTGAAGGACTTTTAACGAGAATCACTTTGTAGAAGGCGTCACTAGTCTTTGTAGTTTTTGATAAAAAAGCACGTAGATAAATTTGTCTATTTAAATCATCATCTTTATATTTCAAATTTGTCTGTTTAAACCATCATCTTTGCTACTTTTGCCTGATGATACTTATTTGACGAAATGTTAGTCGGTCAATGTTAGTCAACAATGGAAACAACTGGTGCAAGCCACCTACATACATTTTTGGGGGTATTGTTGTTTTATCACTTTTTTTTTTTTTTGTCAGAAAAAGCACACATTAAGAGTGTTTATACAGCGATTTTAAGAAAATATAAAAATCATTTAAGGACCCATTCTTCCATTTCGATGTATCAATGTTCCGTCTTGCACTTTTAGCTGCGAGATATGTGACGTTATTAAACTTTCTATTAACGAAATTGACCTTCCAATTAGGGAACTTCGCCAACCAGCTCTTCATTTCGGCAATAAAAGGTGAGATTTGCCATCGAAGACCTGCTTCTCTTGAAATACCTTGAATCAGTTCAAGGTTGTCGGAGTAGAAAGAGGCACTCCGTAAATCACAACTAGCCGCCCTTCTCATAGCAAGAAGGACCGCCCAGCATTCTCCTTCAATAGAACTTCTAATAATAGATCTTGATTCAATCCTATGTGCCACTTTACCATCTTTATCAATAGCAATTGCCGCCATTCCTGCAGGTTCGTATTCCTTTTTGAAAGAGGTATCACTCATAAAGATATATTCTGCATCATCTGAAAGAATGGGGTTATTCTCGATCAACTCTTCCTCATTATTGCCAACTCTTTTTTCTTTGATTTCTTTTGTGCTCTTCTTAATACTGTCTCTATTTTTGAACATATCATCCATTGTTGATTGAATTTTAAACAGGATATCTTTGACTATCCATGGAGATTTTTCATGAAATCCCTTCATTTTCGCCTTCCATATGTTCCAAAGAGTTAATAACAGATACGGTGTGACCTCATTCTGATCCCAACCATTTTTGATATATTTTTTACGTATTTCAATAAACCAGTCTCCCAGTTCATACTTCTTCTCTTTATCAATAAGCAATTGTAACCTCGATTTGGCCCAAATCTCCATACTTAGGGGACATTTAATAAAGAGATGCTCTATATCTTCTTTACCTAATTCGCACCACTCGCATATATCATCTTTGATGCATTTCCTTATTTTAAGGTTTCTTTTAGTGGGTATAGCTCCATTACATATTTTCCGACCAAAGGCCCTGATCTTATTCATGACATTTGATTTCCAAATGATTTCCCAAAGGTCACTATTTTCATGATTACCTTGTGATGATGATTGGCCTTCATTGTGAACTTCCAAATCGACCATTCTATGATATCCTGACTTCGTACTGTAAATACCGTCTTTTGAGTAAGGCCAGATCAACTTATCATCTTTTTTGCTAATTAAGCACGGAATCTTGCAAATATCACTTACTATGTTTGGAGGGAATAATTGTCTAAGTAGTCCCACATTCCAATTTGTCATGTTCTCATTAAGAAGCTGTGCTACAAATTCCACTTTACATCCAGCCGGTCTCTCCAGAGTTATCCTGTTATTGACCCATTTATGATCCCATATGTTGATGCTCAGGCCATTTCCAATTCTCCAAATTGAGTGTTGTTTGATGAATTGAATTCCTTTATATATGCTAACCCAACTCCATGACCTCTTATTAGATAATTTTGCATTAAAGAAACTATCAAACGGAGAATATATACCTTTAAGAACCTTAGCTACTAGTGAATTAGGATTGTCCATTATTCTCCATGCTTGTTTGGCCAAGAGTGCTAAATTCATCTTTTGGAAGTCTCTAAATCCAATTCCTCCAATTTTTTTAGCTCTCGCAATTCTTTTCCATTTTATCCAATGGATTCTCTTCTTATTGTTTGAGTCCCACCAAAAATTTGCTATAATTCCTGATAACTTCTTACATAATGATTTAGGGAATTCGAATATGGACATCGCATAATTTGGTATTGTTTGAAGTACAGTTTTGATAAGTACCTCCTTACCTCCATCCGATAATAAATTAGCAAAATAATTAGAAGATTTGTTTAGAAGCTTATCTATAATGTAGTTTAGATTTTCCGATTTTGCCCTTTTAAGAGAGAACGGAATTCCCAAATATTTCCCGAATGAAGATGGTCTTGTAACGTTTAAATTTCTGGCTACTTCTTCACATGTACTTTCAGGTGTTCCTTTGCTGAATAAGATTGATGACTTATGGAAGTTGATCCTTTGTCCCGATACTTGACAAAAAAGATTTATAGTATCCTTGAAAGTTTCAATCTCCTTAGTGTCAATGTTAATGAAGAAAAGAGCGTCATCTGCGAATAATAGGTGCGTAAGGCTTGGACAGTTCCTAGTGATTTTAATACCTTTTATGCATCCTTTCCGACATTAAAAATTAATTAGTCCAATAAGGCTTTCAGTGAGGATTGAAAAAAGAAGAGGAGATAATGGATCGCCTTGTCTAATGCCCCTGGTTGGTGAGAATTTCTTAAGTCTTTGTCCATTGACTTTAATTTGTAAAGAAACCGACGATATGCAATTATATATCCAATCTGTCCATTTATCACAAAAAACCCATAGCTTTTAAAGTTTGAATTAAAAATCCCCAATTAACTTGATCATATGCTTTTGCCATATCAATTTTGACTGCCGCAACATGCTTATTTGACTTTCTTTTATTTTTAAGATAGAAAGAAACTTCCTGGGCAATTAAGATGTTGTCTTGTATGCTCCTTCCCTTTATAAATGCTGACTGAGTAGGCGATATTATGTCATCCATAAGTGGTTGCAATCGATTGGCCAAGATCTTAGATATAATTTTATAAATGAAGTTAAGACACGCTATAGGTCTATAGTCCGTCACTGATTCTTGGGATTCACCTTTAGGGATGAGCGTAATAAGTGTATCATTTAAACCTTTTAGCGATGTGTTGTTTTCAAAGAAGTTCCTGACAACTGTGAATATATCATCTTTGAGAGTCTCCCAATTTTCTTGACAGAAATTACCTGGCAATCCGCCCGGCCCTGGGGCTTTTGATCCTGACATATCAAAAACAGCCTTTTTAACTTCTTCAATGTCCGGTATGATAATTAATTCCTTATTCATTTTCCCGGAGACTTTGTTAGGTATATTCCGAAATATTTTCTCCTTGATTTGTATTATTATTTGTAAATAGCTCTATGTAATAATCTCGAATTATGTTCTTAATTTCATCTTCATTTTCTATCCATGTTCCATCCTTGTTTTTGATTACTTTGATTTTATTGATCTTCCTTCTAGAAATAGTTTTCGCATGGAAATACTTTGTATTCTTTTCTCCTTTTTTTATCCATTGATCCCTAGCTCGATCCGCCCAAAAAAGCTCTTCTTGCTTCCAAGATTCTTCAAGTTTACTATATATTTCCTTCTCTTTCCTCCAATTTGAATCCGTTCTTACCTCATCTTGAATTATAGCTAATTCTTTTTGATATTTCTCTATAAGTTTCCGGTTATTGCAAAACATCTTTTTACTCCATCCTGTAAGCGCTAGACACAAAGCATCCCTCTTTGTACAAAAATCTTTAATTGAAAGGACATTACCTTGTTTACTCCAAGTTTTACTTATAAATTCTTTGCAGTTTCCATTTTCTAGCCATCTTGACTCAAACATGAAGTATTTTTCAAACCTTGCTTTTGCCTCATCCAAGGATAGTATTAACGGAGAATGATCAGATCCAATGGTCGGGGGTACTTGAATTGTAGCATTGGGGAATTTTTCACACCAAGATAAAGAAACGAGGCCTCTATCTAATCTTTCTTTAACATTTTCATCGCTCTTACGATTATTCGTCCAAGTATAGTAACAACCTTTACTTGGTAAATCAAACAACTCATTTTGATTGATGAAATTATTGAATTTTATGATTTTATCAAAATTAGCTGCTCTTTTACCTATTTTTTCCGATTTTCGTGATATATCATTAAAGTCCCCGATGAAAAGAGTAGGTACCTTTATATTTGAATACCATTTTGAAAGTGATTCCCATAGCTTATTTCTTTCATTTTCACAAGTAGGAGCGTACACACACACCAAGTACCAAATTTCTTTATTAGATTCCATAATTTCAACCATTACAAAAGAACAGGTAGAGTTTATAACCCCTAAGTTCACGGAATCTTTCCACAACAATAGAATCCCCCCAGACATATAAGATCTTCCCCTGGGTTCGACTATGTGTGAATGATCAAAAGATTTAAAGTGGTTACAATAAGCAAACTTACTAGACTTTAACTTGGCCTCTAACAAACAAGCAACTGAAATATGAAATTTCGAAATAAGGGACTTAAACATACTCTTTGTCGAGGGTGCCCTCGCTCCTCGACAGTTCCAAACAAGACAATTATCCATCAACCCCGACCCTCTTAAGGGACAGGCCGCCATCCACATGAGCAAGTAAAGGCCCACTTTCCATCACGGGTACTACCTGTGTACTCGTGGCCTTGTCAGTAGAGGATTCTTCACTTGAAACACCATCATGATGACCTTGACAGTCATCTCCTTTACAAAGAAAGAGCTCTCCATTCTCTCGAATATTATCACCATAGAAGTCTTCTTCTTTCTCTTGATTATAGAAGAATTGGTCTCGCACTTCAAAGAAACTTGAATATAGTTCATCCACGAAAATCTGCATATCACTTATTCTTTTCTCCATCAAGTTAAAGTCATTTACACTAAGCTTCTGCATCTTCTTCTTCGGTTCTTGTTGAATAGGGGCAGGTGCACTCTTTATTTTTTCAATTATATTCTAACAGAATTTAATGGCTTCCTTGTGAACCACGCGTCGATTTTCTAGGTACTTTAGTACTTGTGATATCCCAGTAAGTAGACAAGTGAATGAGTGTTCGTTGGCATATGAAGAATAAAACTCCATCTTCTCATAAGCAGCTTTACTTGTGAATTTCTTATACTTTTCATCTACATCCCCCAATTTTTCAAGAGTTTTTTTTAATATAGCGTATTTCTTTTTAGGGCCATCGATCTGTGAGCTTTTACTATAAATATTTTCCAGATTATCTAAATTTTCGAGGCCATCGATCTGAGAGACTTTACAAATTGCAGCTAACCAATAGAAAGAGCCAGCTTGTCTTATATAAGAAGAAAGAATATTAATCTCCCAATGAGAATTACTGATAAGATAATTAAAATTAGTTAATAAGAACTCCGCCGTATTCTTGAAGAAAGAAATATAGAAGTATAGATTGAACTTTACACGCCAACATAAATTAGCTGCAGCGGTCTTGGATTTCGATAAATATTCTTTAGATAAAATAAGGATCAGAACACGCCAGACATCATAATTGGGGAGGATCATCCCCGATACTTTATTAATCATGAAATCAGTAGAACTATCTGGTTCAATCTGATTTTGTACAACTGAATTAGGACAAACATTAATACCCGAATCCAGCACTTCCTCAAATGAAAGAGTATTATTAATAGATGATGAATCAAATCCTTCTTCATTCTTCAGGTGCTGAATGATAAAAACTCACTTGTCTCAAGCGTGAATAAAACAGATATTGAAACTTGACAGTCTTAACATAATAAGTTTTCCTCTGTTTTATATGTGAAGCGTGCTGATAAAAGATATTATATAAAATAGTCTTTACTCCAATCAAGGTAATATAAGCACACGATATGTATGTTTCAGGCAATAAAAGATGCTATGAAATCTTCTTAAGCCAATAGATTGATAGAAAATCTTTCCCATTTATTAAACTAACTATAGCCGCCTTCTTTATGGAATCAAGATCAAATGTATTAAAAAGGTGAAGATTGAAGACAGTAATCTTTATTTTTCTGAAATTTCTCATCCAGTTAATATAAAGATATAAACATGGTCCAACAGCGAAATAGCGGCTATATCTCCTATGGCCATATATAATTAATAGGAAAGTAATATAGCAGTATAATATATGGTAATTGATGTTACGCTTAATAAAATTAAACCAATAGAGATCAAAGAGACCAATAAAATTAGAAGACGTACTTGGGTTGAGGTTGTATAAGCCAAATGAGATAAAAAACAGAACAAAAGTATTGTTTTTCTGGAAGCAACTGTTACCATATATGAAAACCCAGTGCATGTGAAGAAGATGATTAGTAGAGTGAGATGTCTGTGAATCAGGAAATCTTCTTGATCGTTGTTGTATATAGGGACTTGTGTAGTTGCCTTGTGTAATTAAAAGAGAGATTTTCAGCAATATAATATAGAGAAGCCAAATAGAACATATAAATATAATAGAAGCTCCAAAATTATAAAATTGTTTAATTGTATAGATAGCGACGAATAAGCTTAGCCTCAGATCATATAGATTACTTTCAGAAGTGAAACTTAGCAGGAGTATAGCAGTAGATTTACTTATCCAAGAAAGATTTTGACTATAATAAATATATAACTTAATAGGATCTTCAGCTCTGCATCTAAAGTTGAAATATCCCTTATACAACCATTGCATGTACTGATCATATCTCTGATTCAACAATTCACTCTTAAAATTGTAACCATCCGTAGTAAAGACAGATATACAATCAAAGAAAATCAACTGCATGTGGTACAAACTCAATTTAATTTGATAATTATTAGGAAAAGAAACAGAACTCATAATTTCCTCCTTAGAGAGACCCTTCAATTTGTCCCATATAAAATTTCCATTTGATGGGAGTATACAAGTAATAAGGAACAAAATTTGATAGAGGCCATTATGATGAACGGACAAACCCCATTGCTTAGGAATATAGACGGAGGCATTCTTATCCATAAACCAGAAGAACCAGTGACGAGTAAACCAAATTTGCATGTGACTACAAGAGGTACTATAATTACCAGAATAAAGATTAAACCCTGTAATTATCCATAACCAAGCCAAAATCATCCAGTAAATGAGCTGCATGTGAGAGTAATGGCCGAAACAGCTCCTTAAGGCCATCAAGAAAGCTTCGAAATTTTTAAATGGAGGACCTCTATCAAATTCAAGGAGGAGGAGAGTAATTATTGTAGTAGCGAGCTTAATTAAGAGGTAAAAGGTCATTAATTCAAAGGAAAATTAAGTTATTGGATCATGATCAGGGAAGAAGAAGGCAGGGTTGACTTTTACAAGAACTCTTTTTTGCAGAGCATTTTCTAGAGAAAGAAAGAGGAAGTGTATCATATACCAAGAGATTTTATCACTTTTTTAATTAATCGTAATAACAACAAAATTTGTTGTCAAATATAATCAAATCAGATTGACCACAATAGTCACAAAGATCCAAAACCGGAAGACACTACTACATTCGCGTTGGATGGCAACGACCCGCGTCGTCGCCAGCGCGTAATTCGTCGCTAAACGTGATTAGCGACGACAACTTGTCGCTAAACCGGCGTTGCTAGAAGTTCGTAGCTAAACAAAACATTGGCGACGAAACGCAATGGTTTTGCCGCTAATGACTGAGCGTGATAGGCGACAACGGAAGTCGTTGCCAATTACTTTTTTTAAAGCGACGAAATATGGCGTCGCTAACTAAGTATTTTAGCTACGAATTTCGTTGTCGCTAACTAAGTATTTTAGCTACGAATTTCGTTGTCGCTATTAGGAAATCAGACAGGGACAATTCGTTTTCGTCACTTTTTTATACCATAACTAGCGACGACTTTAGTCGTCGCTATCTCTTTTTTTTTTTCGATTTATTTCGTTTTCATTTTTTATTTATTTTGTTTCTATATTTATTTTTAATTAAATTTTGATTTGTATTTCAATTTTATTTTTATTTTTATTTTTATTTTTAGTTCTATTTCTATTGTATTTTTAAAATTTATACAAATTTATTAAATAATTAATCAAAAACATTAAAATATTAAGAAAAAACAATATTTAATTAACAAAAGCAATATTTAATTAGAATATAATTTAAGCATTCTATAATAATAAAGTCAAACATCGGAAATATAGTCAAAATAAGTCAAAACAAACAATCAACACCAACACAAACACAAAATAAAACTTAGGATCATCCAACCGAGGGGAAAATTCTCTTTTATCCCCTTCATCTTCTCTCGGTTCTTCTCTCTCTCCTTGGGGGGGGGGGAAGTGGGGGGATCGGGTCAAGTCCTTGTTGGACCCTCATGCTATTCAACGCCTCCATAGCTGTGTCTATAATGTTCATCGGGTAACGACCACCCTGAGTAGTCCTAGATGTGGAGGCACTTGATGAAGCAGTCGAGTAAATAATAGGAGGAAGACCTTGAGCTGCGTGAAAGTCGTTCATAGTTGTCATCAGAATATCCAGCCTCTTGTGGACCATTCCAACCCCGGATACCCAAGCCGTCTTTGTTGGGCCTATACCTCTCAACTGCTTCTTTGAAGGCGTCGATTTGTTCTTCGAATGAGGGCACCTCTGTAGATGGAGCCTCGGATACCTTATTCTTTATTTTTTCCCGATAAACCTCATGTTAGATAAAAAAGTAAAGTAATTATTAATTAAACAATCTAAAAGGCATCCAAAATGGAAACTTTCTAAAAAAGGGAACTTTCCTTCTTTAGTAAGTTTTCAATAAAAGAAACAATAAAAGAAATAAAAATAAAAGGTACAAGTTTTAAAGAAAATACTCACATTACACTTTTGGTATTTCGGGTTCCTCCATTCATCTTTCTCCGAGTCGTATCCCATGTACTCGAACCCCCCCAAATCTGGAATCTCCCTCTCCTCCTGTGTAGCCTCGTCAAAAAAATTCAAGGGCTCCTTCGTCTTCTTTTTCATCCCCCTTGTTCAATAACACATTTTAAATCAATTATATCAATAATTAAGTAAAGTGATTAAATATTATTTTTAATATAAATACGGTACCTTAAAAATGACCTCCCGATGCCTGGAGAAACTTCTGGATCCAGTCTTGCCCGTGGTTTTTTTTTTTGCTTTTTCCGGTTTTCTTTGTTAATCTTTGCTTGTTCTGTTTCAATAAAATTAAAAAAAATTAAATACGAATAAATTATAATAGTTGTAATAAAATTTATATTTTATACCTGGGAGTCCTTGTCATCCCACATCTTGCCGCATTTTCTCCAAATATCCGGGTCAATATCAGGGGGTGTTAGATTCTTATAATAGTACTTATTTTTTAGATCCCACTTCCAAGCCCTATACCTAGTCGATTGGCTTGTCCTTAGTTTTTTTCAATATCGGCTCAATCGGGACTCTGTTTCCACCCCTGAATATCAAAAAACTCTTGTAACCGGAGTAAAATAGTACCCTTCAACCCATCGGGCACGTCTATCCAGCTTTTGTAATAGGATGGGACATTTTCACGAACAGTCGCCCCAATCACTTGTGCCACGTGGAGCCCATACTCCCCAGTCGCGTTCCACGTGTCATCTAATTTGCAAAACTCTACGGGTAAAGGGTGCCCTAGTTTGGCTAGGGCATCTACAACGGTCTTAAGGGAAATGAGTCCTCGGTAATTTCTTTTTTGTTTTTTTGTTTGAATATAGTTTTGAATTAATATTAAATTGTTATAATTTTAATTAAAAGTTCATTTTTACCGCCTTGTTGTTGAGCGCAAGTCGATAACTGGCGGTTTAGATTCTTGGATGGATCACGACCTTCACGGTCTCCATCGTGACCACATGACATGACATCAGCCATCTAAGTTGTAACCGAAATAACAAAAAAATATTACAATTTTTACAAATAAATGAATTAATACAATCCCAAATTAATAGATAAATAATTACAACCAACACATATATAATAAATTAAAATAAATAAATTATTACAAATCATATATATATATATATATATAATAAATTAAAATAATTTGAGTTATTCCATTCCAGATAAAATCTGTAACAAAAAATAGCTAATTAGTCCAAAAAATGATTTTACAAATCTAAAAAAAGAGTTTCCTATTTTGGAAAGTTTTCATTTTAGGAAACTTTCCTAAAATGGACAGTTTCCTAAAATGGAAAGTAACGTTTTTTTCCTAACAAAAAAATCCTTACTTTGTTCTTCTAATCATATAAACACATTAACACTAAGTTCCATTTTAATGCAAATCTAAAGATATTATTCAAAACCCTAAATTTTTTCAAAAAACACAAAAATTGTTCAAAAAATTCTAACAATTCCAAAAAACACAAGATCACTACACACAATATCACTATTACAAACAACTAATTTAAGTTCTAATCATAACAATTTCTAATAAAAAATACAAAAAACCCTAATTTTTAGATAAATTATTTAACACAAAAACAAGTAATTATAAACCAAAAAATTCTAATCAACCTAATATAGCCTAAACTTAAATCGGAATTTATAATAACATGAAAATTCGCAACAAATTTTTCAATAAAAAAAATTTAAAAGTAGCTTGATAATCATACCTTTTACGTGGAAAGTGTTGTGATGATGTTGATGAAGCCATGCGAATCAACCGGGTTCATAAGCAACAAATCAAATGAACTTTGTTGATAAAAAAAATGAAATAATTGCAAAAAAATAAATTAAAGTTTGAAAAAGGAATTGAAATCATTACCTTTAGTAGTTAATAAACTTGGATTTGGCTTGGATTAGGCTTGGATTTTCGCGTGGCTACTCACGATTTGGAGATAATTTTGGTGTGTTAGATAAGAAGAAATGAGCTCTATGTAGCGTTTTATAGATTTAATTGTGTAGCGGCGACCCTTTTTCGTCGCTAACCATTAGAAAAATCGGCCCTAATAAGGGGCACGTGTCACACGTCGTACAGATGACCCTTGCGTGTCTATGTTTAGCGACGAAAAATGTCATCGCTAACTTTTTCCTCCGTCTCTAAGGCGAAGAGGCGGGAAAGTGAACCACCCAAATTGACCAATCGAATTTTTGGGCGGTCTTAGGGACGAATTTTGTCATCGCTATGTATATGAATCTCGTCGCTAATTACTAGCGACGAGTTCTTGCGCTTGAATGCCGTCTCTAAGTTCTAGCGACGAGTTTTTGCGCAAGAACTCGTCGCTAACTAGTCTTTTACATTTTTCTTTATTCCATATTAACATTTTATTCTTATTTTTTACATCTTAACATTTAAAAAAACATTTAACATCTAACTAAATAAAAAAACAACATTTTAACAACCTTAAAATTCAAATCAAATACAATTAATTAATATATAAATAAAACATAAAACTAAAAAAAACCAAATAGCTAATTAGTTTCGTATTCACTAGTGTCGATAGGTTCCTCATTACTGTCGACCTCAATAAGTTCCTCGTCTCCATTCTTATCCCATATGTCATCATAAATCTCCTCGTCTACATAAAAAACTAGTTCAACCCGCAAATGAGATGGGTCAAACTCGATCTCTTTGGTAGTTGTCAAATCCAATCGTGAGTAATCAGTCTGTGTGTTAACCAAAGGAATCGTTATGCGCTCGTTGTCGGTAGATACTAACTCCGCACCCCATAACTCGAGACTCCTTCCGTGATGATCGTTGATTTCCCCAAACGTCTTTCCATCCTTTCATTATTTTCTTTGTATTGATCTCGTTAATGTAAAATACTTTATTGACTTAGGTTGCTAAAATTTATGGTTCATCCATCCACCAAAAAGAAGATGTGTTGATGAATGTTACCCCGTGTTCTTTTTTGCTTTGACGCGATGAGGGTTTGCCTTTTTGTAGCCACCAAAGTACTCCCATTTCAAAAATCTGGGAGTTGCATTTTGGTCCCTTGAAGTTCCAACTGCAACATGCTCATAGTACCAAGGCTGCAAGATTAAAGATGTTAAAGCCACGATCAGTTAGTAATAAAAAATCAGTAAAGTTATGTATTATACCACCAGTATGAACAAACCCCCTGTAACTGAATGGATGTCCTGGTATGTAGAGATTCCATCCATCATTTCAGCCACGATAGTCGAAGCCTAATCATACCTCTTCATGTTTTCGAGGTCTTCACACATGACAATAAACGATTTCCTAACCGTGAAATTTCTGTTGGCAAACAACAGGGATTTTACCGTGTACATGCTCAGGAGTTTTGCTACATCCTCCTTAGCTTGCACGGTTATTGGCCCATCAAGTATTTGGAGTATTCGTGTTTGCAGCTTCGGCATGTTGCATTCCGACTTATTGAGGGCGCCAAAGTTCCTTGTGTACCATTCGCTATGCGGGCTTTCTTCCTCTCTTGTTATTTCAGGCAAATCATCGGTTCCGCACTCTATCCCCATAACAATCTTAACTTCTTTCGGAGTAACTTTCATTATATTTCATGCGTTAATGAATCTTCGCTTCTTCTGGTCGTAGCATTCTTTTAGTTGTTTAATAACCTGATCGGATTTCTTGATCACTAGGTAAGCATCTAGTTTCTCGTACAAACCCGACCACAGTCTGTGGAAGGGGGTTTTGTTGCATTGCCCTAACCATTAGGGCAAGAACTTATCATTCTTAATTATTTTGAACAGTCCAACCAATGTCGATCGATATTGGAGCTCGGTAACTTCTTTGATCTTCTTATCCTGCAAAAAACATAGGAGCGTAAATTTTACTGAGCATATGTAAGTGTTTTTTAGCATAAAAACAACTCCTGATCATTCAAACTACTATCATTACACTTAGCAACTTACTGAGCATACATATCTATTAACTAAACATTTACTAAGCATGAACAAACTGTTTCATAACATACAAAGAGTTACTGAGCATGAACACAGATTTTGAGCATTCAAACTACTATGATTACACTTAACATCTTACTGAGCATACATATCTACCAACTAACATCTTACTGATTATGATACATAAGTTACAGATCATACAAAGAGTTACTGAGCAGGAACACATATTTTGATTATTCAAACATCTTCTGAACATTCAATATACTATGATTATACCAACATCTTAATGAGCATACATATCTAGCAAATATCATCTTTTTGAGCATGATCAAACTATTACAGAACATACAAGTACCAAGCATGAACACATATTTTGAGCATGAACGCAGATTTTGTGCATGCAAACACTATCTTAATCAATTTCCTAAATTTTACTGAGCATTCAAAACATTAACTGAGCATCAAAACAAAATCTAACAGGTCAAAACAAAATCTAACAAAATCAAAACATTCAAACCCTAATCAATACAGTTTCTGAGTTTAAACAAAAAACCTAACATGCTCAACAACTGCTACAAACCTAACGGGTTTAAGAATACTCAACACAATCATAAAACACTACCAAAAATAAAAAAAAAATCTAGATTTTACCTTTTTAGTGTTCTTCGACCTCTTTTTACCTACCACGCGCCATTAAGTTATAGTATTGTGTTTTTTTACTTAGAAGACCGTCAATTTCACTGATTTCGTCTCGTCGGTCGGTGTTTTTTTGCGGCTACAGTTCTTCTCGTCGGTCGGTAATTACTCAGTATGTGTAAGAGAGTGCTGAGCGTCGCTTTCTCCCGGTGTTTTTTGATGAACAAACACTTGAGTTTCCCTCAGAGAGAGAGAGAGAGATATAGGAGAGAGAATGTAGAGGTGAAGTTTTTGAGCGGCCGGGAAAACCAAAAGACATAATAACAGTTTATTTTTAATTTTGAAATAATAGGGGTAAAGATGACATTGGTCATCTTAGAGGCCTCTTTGGAGGAGAGAGGAATGTACTAGTTCCGTTGTGGCACTAAGATAATCTCTAAAACCCCATGGGTAATTGACCCTTAAATGATACTTTAAGTAGTTACTAAAAGGCATGGCTTACTATCTGAAAGTGGATGAAAAAATATAAATTTAACGACTAATTTTCGACAACCACCAATTAACAATTACTTGTAATCGTTATCAAAATTTAGCATTTTCCCCAATTCTATAGCGATCATACTTGTAATTAGTAAAGAAGTGTCATGTAGCAATGATATATGATTAAAAAAAGATTTTAGAATTTTTTTCTTTCTAATAATTTTTTTTAGAACTTGTAATCAATAAATATGTAGCAACGAAACATACATGCACGTTTCATTTGTACTCTTGATTTGAATTAGTTATTTAGCTATTTAAATAATAAAGTTCAAGTGTTTTGGCTAGGGATGGAAATCGGGAGAAGCGTATCCGGAAAGTTAGTGTTTTGGAAATATTTTAATTTTTTTGGGAATATATTTTTTCCATTCCAATTCTTATCCGATTTTTTGGAACAGGGAAAAAATTCCAAATTTCGGAATTCACAGAAAATTCGGAAATTTCGGCACAGAAAATTCGGAACTTTTGGTTCGGAATTTCGAAATTTTGGAATTTTATTTCGGAAAATGCGGAACTAAGGGCTATAAATCAGAATAGTAATTTAAATCTTACATGAAGAGTAACAGTAGTTAAAAACTAAACTAATAAAATTTACACAAAGAGTAACAGTAGTTAAAAACTAAACTTAAAATTTACATGAAATAACAAAGTAACAATAGTTATAAAAACAATGCTAAACCACTGTTACTTTTTCAATTACATGAAAAAACAAATATTGCAAAAAAGTCTCAGAAAATGATCCTGCAATTTGTTCCAAAGAAGTCTTGCCCCAGAATCTCAAAATGATTATGCAATTTCCTATAAGTTGTTAAAAAAGTGTGAAAACGTTGTATAAGTTATTAGAGAATATGCAAAAACATTGCTTCAGCATTCTTAAAAGAAGATCACACTAAGCATTGCTGGATTTTCTTTGTTTCGATCATAAGCATCATTGAAACGGTTAATGATGTTAAAGTAGTTAACACATCAACAAGTTTATGGGCATTTTCACTAATATGAAATTAGTTGGCAAATGCATGCACCTGTTCATCTGTTAGTGGTTTCCTTTCAAACATTATCAATAATACAAGCAAGTGAGAACCTAATTGTTGAACCTATTTAGAAGAAACTTATTTTTTTTTTTTTGATTAACCAAGATTTATAAATATAGTTTGAAAAGGTTTTCAAAAATAACTAGACATTGGATATGGAAGCCAAGTTGATTTTTAAGTTCCAAAACTTTAAAATATAATTTATAATTCGGTAATAAAATAAAATTAGAAATATAATTTAGAAATAAAATCAGATCGGAAATCCCGAAAATTTCGGAAACTTATATGTAGTTCCAGTTCCGATTAGATTTTTTTTTCGAAAAATCAGAAATCGAAATTTCAAAACCTTAAAAATCTGTTCTAAAATCGGAGTTTCGGATCGGAAAAGTCGAAAGTCGAAAATTTCGGATTCGATTTCTACTCCTAGTTTTAGCTAATGATTTTTTTTTGTCAAGAACTAATATAATATGGGATCTCTTATTTATAAAAATCAGGAAAGAAAACACTAGTTGAGATTAGCTCACTAATTAGAACCTTGGTCATCCAACCTAATGGTACATGTTCGAACCAAATCAATAACTCCGAGTCCAAAGTGGTTCTCCTACCTAACAAAAAAAATCAGGAAAAGGTTGAATTTGTGGACTTAAGTTAATATTTAATAAAATTATGTAGGTTAATTAATATTAATGAATTTTAATTTACATAACATTTTTTTTTCTGCTCCAAAGTTTTTACATAACGTTAAAATATCACTTTAAAAAGTCTTGACTTTTAAATAAATTAAAATTAATTTTTTTTTTTTTTTTTTGACAGTAATTAAAATTAATTAAGTGTAACGAAAACGACCATCTCCGTAAAGCTTACTGACACTAACTTCTTCCACGGTCCTCAAGAATATAACTTGAATGCAGCAAAGAATAAGTTGTAGTGAAGTAATGTATCAAATGATTCAAATTAACACTTAAAATATCTCGACCATTCTTTTCTATTCTAACTGTACGTAATGTAATAAAAAATGTCGCTCGCTAGAAAGCCTTTGTCATCGTTTTCTTCAACTTTTATTCTATTAATATTTGCTCCTTTTGTAATAATCTTAATAATAGCTTGTATACTTGGTCCTGGAAAATCTCTAACATCGATTTCTTGTTCATTGACCACCTTCAAGTCCATTACTTTTCTCAGTACATATTCTTTGAATTTTAAGAATGCTGGAGAAGCTTTACCTCCATTAAATTCTGTAAATTTTGTCAAGCGTTACAGTAAATTGGAGAGGGCCGAAGCCCAATTGGCGAAAGCTCGATCATCAATTAGGGAAGCTGCCAAAAATGGTAGCATGATATCAATGAATAAAGACCCTGATTATATTCCTCAAGGACCCATCTATAAGAATGCACATGCATTTCACAGGTACAAATACTTGTTTTATTTTTTTGCATAATACAGGGCTTAACAGCACGCAATCAACCCTCGTAATATTTAAATATATTGAATTTTTGTAGGAGTTATCTTGAAATGGAGAAGGTATTCAAAATATATGTTTATAAAGAAGGAGAGGTTCCTATGTTTCACAATGGACCATGTAGGAGTATATACTCTACAGAAGGAAGGTTCATTAATGAATTTGAAAAAAGACAAGTTTATACAACTAATGATCCTGAGGAAGCTCATGTTTATTTCTTACCATTTAGTATCGTTGTGATGGTCCAGTACTTGTATGAACCTGGAGTCCATGATAGCAGGGATTCCATTGGTCAGACTGTTGCTGATTACATCAACCTTATTTCTCAAAGACATCCTTTCTGGAATCGAACTCTTGGTGCTGATCATTTCATGCTCTCTTGCCATGACTGGGTAAGCTAGCTCGGTAGTAGATAAAATATAATTATTTCTTAATAATTTATAATGATCCAAAAAACCATTTTCACTTCTGATCCCGTTTATCTTTTAGGGGCCGTATTCAACTTCTTATGTTCCAGATTTATTTAACAATTCAATCAGAGTTTTGTGCAATGCTAATACGTCTGAAGGCTTTAATCCTTCTAAGGATGTTTCATTACCGGAAATTCATCTGAAGACCGGAGAAATAACAGGACTTCTCGGAGGTCCATCGCCTTCTAAACGATCAATTTTAGCATTTTTTGCTGGTCGATTACATGGTCACATAAGGTAATGAAAGAAACTTTGTAATCAAAAAATTTGATATGTACTTTAGCATCAACAGGTAAGTCTTTGACCATATTTTATCCTAAAGGTACCTCCTTCTAGAGCAATGGAAAGAAAAAGATGACGACATTCAGGTTTATGACAGCCTTCCGGGGGATGTGACTTACGAATCTATGCTAAAAAAGAGTAGATTTTGTTTGTGTCCAAGTGGTTATGAAGTTGCGAGTCCAAGAGTAGTTGAAGCAATTTATGCGGAATGCATACCAGTATTGATTTCAGATGGTTATATTCCACCATTCAGTGATGTCTTGAACTGGAAATCATTTTCTGTGATTATACCAGTTAACGAGATACCCAACATCAAGAACATATTGATGGGGATTTCTCAAAGTCAGTACTTGAGAATGCATAGGAGGGTGAAGCAAGTGCAAAGGCATTTTGTTATTAATGGATCACCTCAAAGATTCGACCTCTTTCATATGATTGTTCACTCCGTTTGGCTAAGGCGCCTCAACATGCAAATTCAGGATGGATCGGATAGGTAATGATATAGTTTTCTACTGGATAAACTGTGTCGTTAATTCTCATTTATACGAAAATGAAAGGCTAAATATGAATTCTTAAACTAGACTTCTTTATTCTGTAGAAGAATCGTCAGTGGTGTTTTTTTTTTTTACGGACGCACTAGTGGGGCTTTTGAAGCACCTTTTTCCAACTTTTTTAAGTTCATTTTTATTTTTGAAAGACCAAAGTTTTCCTTATAGGGGGGGGGGGGGGGGGGGGGTGGTGGTTCAGGGCTCTATGTAGGGCTTTTGGCCCATATATCTCATGTATTATTAGTCAATTGTAGAATATCTTATATATTGATTTTTTTTTGTGATATACACAGAAATAATATTATTAGGGACGAGATTATTGCGGCAACACAAATATAACCTCTAATGATATTTTCAAACATCAAAATAGTCTCTAATTATATTTTTAGCAGCAATATTTGCCTTTAAAGATAAAGTTAATTGAAACATAAACAAATAATTTACTACTAAAGCTATCTTTAGAGACGAACTTATAAGGACGAAAAAATAGTGGATATTAGCGGCAAAATTATAATTTTTAGTGTTAAAAATCAACCAATAAAGATACCTTTTTCTTGTAATGATATAGGACCCCTGGGTCCTAAGAACCATTTTTGGGTATAGATATTTTTCTCCAAAAATATTTTTAAAATCTTATAGATAAAAAAATACCAATTAATATATATATATATATAGGGATGTCAATGGGGCGCGGGTTTGCGGGTACCCGTCCCACCTCACTTTAAATGGGGCGGGTTTTAAGGTACTAAATGGGGTTTGGGGCGGGTTGTGGGGATGGATTTTCAAAACCCGCACAAGACGGGGCGGGTTGTGGGGATAAGTATTCCCCACCCCGCAAACCCTCCCCGCATGTATATAATATATAATTAATATATTTCATTTATAATGTATAAATTAATTTCAATAATTATTCAAATCAAAGTGAAACTCAGTGGGCAGAATTTGTTTAAAAATCAAAATACAAATGCAAATTCAAAAGAATAGAATATTTGAGAGTTTAAAAGTAATAAAATTTGTAGTAATAAAAAAAATTTGAACGATCAAATTGAAACCCGCGGGTAGAACCCACACCCCGCGGGGAATAAATGAGCGGGGCGGGGCGGGGTGTGGGGAAGAACAACGCGGGGGCGGGGCGGGGCGTGGGGCTTCTATTTTTTTGTGGGGCGGGGTGCGGGGATAGGTAAACCCGCCCCAAACCCGCCCCAAACCCGCCCCAAACCCGCCCCATTGACATCCCTATATATATATATATAACAAAAACACGTATTCATTACATAAAAGCATTTTCTTTTCCCATTTATCTCCCTCATTCTCTAATCTATTTTTCTCCCCCATTCTCTAATCTCTAGTGATTTATCTCCTTATTTCTCTTTCATTGTTCCACTATTCAAACTTAAAGGGCAATCTCTTTTCTCGTCATTACTCACTAAAACATGTTGGAAAGATTAAAGAAACCAAATACTAAAGGTATTATCGTCTTTTCTATAAACTTTTACTCTTTTATATGGTTTTACTAAGTATAGTGAACCTACATTGAATCTTCTAAGTAGTAACAATAACCACAATTGATATGCTTAGTCCTTTTTTTGGTGCATAGTAATGATCGCCAAAATAAAAATGATCGAAATATTTTATATACATAATCAAAAAAGTTTAAAAAGTCAAACATTACAAACATACTAAAAAATCAAACGTAAAAGTCGATAATGAAAAAAAATCAAAACATATAGTCAAATCAAATATTACATAAAAAAAAATCAAAGATGAGTCTCATATTCTTTATCATCAGTTTCCTCGCCTCTCAGAATTGGTTGGGCTGGCTGGGTGAAGGACCTGTAGGACGAGATCGAAAGTAGAATTATCAAAATGAGGAGGATTAGAAGGACCGGTAGCAAGATTAGCGAAAAGAGACACGTGAATATATAGCCCTTGTTGTGCCCTACATTGATTAAGAAAGTCGAAGGCTCTAGTCAACCGAACTTCGAGGGTGTGCCTTGTGTGTGGGTTGGCAGCCGTGGGGCTCATGGATCGAGATATTTATTCCTTTGGATTTGACGACTCCCCGTCCACCGAGATTAGATACTCGTTGATGGCCCCCATCATCGCGTCAAAATTTCGTACCATTTTATCGGATGGCTGATCGAAATCACTCCTCGAATATTTGGCCTTGGGAGGGGTCCAACTCTAGGGACCCTACTCCTAGTCCTTTCACCATACCTTGGTAGTTCATCTTCATTACCGCCTCCACCTAATCCTTTTGCATGAGAGACGGTGTAGATGATGACGCTCCAGATTGAGTCTGGGATTTCCCGACCCTTTTACGCATAATGGCTTACTATGTGTCATGTTACATGAATTAAATAAATAATTTTTAATAAAATTTTAAAATCGAAATATATAATTCAAATCGTATATAAATACTTGATTTCGGTTGATGATACGCTTTCGTCCTCCACCCATCCTTCTCCTTGTCAAAGCCGATATCAAAGAAGAAGTCAAGCATCCAGGGAAGGGGCAACTCCTGCTCTGGACCCTCCACTGGTGCTCAAAGCACCGTGTTCTTCTTCCTTTTTTGTTTTAGTCAATTAGTTAAGTATAAAAGTGTTAGTAGGACCAGTCAATGTTAAAAAGTATCGAATTATGTTTCTTACAAAAAACATCACCTCCCGTGTCTGAGAGTAAATCCTCGATCTTGCCCCACATGGTTTTTTTTTCTTCTTCCAGTTCTTCTATTTCGCGACAAACTGGTTCTGTTTTTTTTAACAAAACAAAAAAATAATATAATAAAGTGTATATATATAAAAAAATATATTATAAAGAAAATTTAATGCCCATATGTGATTGATTATTTATGAGTTAAAAGCTCATTTTTTATTAAAATTAGAATATTAGTAAAAATAATTTCCAGTGCTTTTCCTAAAAATGGTTTTAAGGGTCTAGAATATTTTTATGGATCTAAAATAACTTCAAGTGATTACTTTAAAAAGCAATCTCAAACGGGCCCTTAATATATTACCTTATTCTTCTCTGTCTCCCACATCTTGCAGGTGGCCTCCCAATTCTTGGGGATCTGGTCATCCAATTTTTTACTCTTTAGGTAATAACCCGTCTTTAACCTGTATTTGAAACCGTTGAAACCCTTACAGTGCCATCTATGTTTTCAAAGATCCTCGACTAATCCAGTTTATTCATCCAATCCTCAATCTAGAAGAAATCATGTTCACAAATACCTTTAATTATTGCAGTTTTATATATAGTGGGAATTAAAAATGAAATGTTAAGGTTAGACAAATTACCCGTAAGCGATTCCGGACTTGGCGCTGCAGCTCAGTGGGGACCCCTTACCAACTCTCGTAACAAGGGGGAACCTTTTGTCGGACCGTGAGGTTAATAACATGGTTCACGTGGTGCCTGTACTTGCTCCCTTGATTCCATGTCTTATCGAACTGGTGATCTTGATGGTTGCCAACTCATCTCATTCTTTACAATCCGATCCATAATAGTCAATGCTTGATTCACAGTTACCATCGTGAAACCACCCTGACACATAATATTTACTTTTTTTGGAGGCTTCATCCAAACTGCGATAAAAACCCTAGCTGTAATTATATTGAATACCCATATAGAGGGCATTTTCGTAATAAAGACAAAAAAGGGCCGACACAACTCCTACAACCTCTCTACGTTCTTGCTAAAAACCTGCTACATGAAGCTGTCCACTAAGTTTTACACTCTGAAGATAGTACCTATCAAAAATGATGTTTGTAGTTGATCCCAAGCCATGATTTATTCGTGTTGTTGTTGATCATACCACTCACTAGCTCCTCCGGTGAGGAAAAATAGGAACATAGAAAAGTACATTTGTTCCTGGGTAACTCTTGGAGTGACATATGCATCACATAATTGCATGAATTTGTACATAAAACTCGAATAGGATCTTCACGTGCGGCTCCACCATATTGACCAATATTGATGAATTAATTGATCATACGCGAATCTGGTTTGAATCTAACTCCTTGAATCGCGGGTGGGCGAAGTCTCAATGGTGGTAAACAGAATGACCTATATTCGTTAGGCTGGATGAGCCAAGGTGCGTCTTCAGGTTGAACTCTAGCACCATTATTGTTGTTAAATGGTGGTTGACTTCTAGGAGGGATTTGAATGTTATGATTCTCTCGATAGGTCATCCACAATTCGTGGCACTCTTAGGTTGCCATGTTCATCTAATTCTATTTCAGGATCTTGGTTGTTGTTGTTCAAAGCTGCCATTTATTTTTCTCTTGCTTGTTTTTCCTCCTTTTCTCTTTTGTTTTTAGCTCGATATAACCTCTCAGGATTTGAGACCATGCACCAAACCTGTAAAACTTGAGAAAATCATAAGAAAAGAAAAGTGTAAAACTGAAAAATAAACAATTAAGACTACTTACGGATTAAACACCGGGGTCACACGCTGCAATCCCTGGCAGCGGCGCCAAAAACTTGGTGGGTCCTCGGGTGTGAAAAAATTAACAATTAATAAGAGGATCCACTGACTGCAAGTGTATGAGTCGTCCAAGTAATAATTAGATAAACGAGATTTCATTCTCAGGGATTGGTGTCGCCTAGGGTGTGATAAAAATAAGTTAAATAAACGTGGAAAACAATGCACTAAAGCACCCTAGACAAGCAAGTAACTGCAAGTATAACATGACATATGCAAGTTTTAATGATAAGAAAGTTCGTTTTCAGGGACTTAGTGTGTTATATGAATGAGCAAATAATCAGAGTAGCAATTAATAATCAAAATAAAGCAAATAAATAAGATAGATTGGGAGATGATTAATTAAACTAAATAAAATTAAAGACAGTAAAATAAATAAGAGAAATATCAGGTAGAGAGATATAGCTTAGGTATTTGCTAGTATGCACTAATCCTTCTAATTCTTTCTAATAAATTCTAGTTAATAAGGGAGATAACAACTCTTAGATAAATAGGCAGGATTCTAAATTCCCACTTCTTAGACCTTGAGAGCGACTAAGGGGGCAACAACACAACCACGAGGCAGCCTAAACTTAAGGTTATCAAGCGCCACCAAGGCCCTAAGCAATTCAATTCCTATATGGTGATAGTGATTAAAAACATACCCTATTGACTATCTAGTTAGAATCGGTGTTGTCAAGACCAATATCGGACACTAGACGTTATGTGGTGTTTCAATAATTAGACACCCGTACAGGGTGAACATCTAACTACTATTATGAAAGCCTAAAGTGATCAGGTTTAAGACAAACAATAAATCAAAACACATAAATAGATATTTGTTAAGCAACTATAATCAGATTAAAACATATAATTCCAAAGAAACTTAGATAGAAAGAAAATAGAATTCATAGATTATACATAATGCAAAACCTAAGCTATGGGAAAATTAGTTCATACCTGAAAGAAATAAACTAAAAGATTGATACATAAGCTTCATCTTGCTCTCTGCATTAACTCTAATGATATAAAACTTAAGGACTAATTTATGATGAGAAAGGATGAATTAAAAGAGGTATAAAGGTGTATTTATAGGTGTTTAGCAAGCCCTAGTCGTTTTACTTGGGTTAGAAGTAAGGTAATAGACTTCTAGCCCAACTCAAATTCGTAACCCTAAAATATAGATAAGGTAAGAATGTGCTGCTGATTTGTTTTGGCCATATCTCCTTCAATACTTATTCGTTTGATGCGTTCTTTATATCGAAACCTATCTTCTCGGAAATATCTATCCATTGGTGCAGACCTTATCTCCAAATTCCTAGTCAGTCTTGAGTTATGATCTCGTCTTTGAACGTGTCTGAGAATTTCAGATTTACTTGGCAGCTTTATCTTTTCTTTTTCAATATTTATTACCTTTATATCTTTATTTCCATGCATAAAATTCTTTCCATATCTTTAATTCTTGACTTGGCATCTAATTAATATCCATATATATCTTTAAAGCTTCACAATAAATAAACAATTAAACCCAATATGCTTTAAAAATAATAAATCATTAAATCAAGACACAAAATAGGAAAGAGCACTTATTCTTATGAAAATAGACTAAATGACTTCCTAAAACACTAAAAATGATGTCTCTACAAATAGAGAGACATCAGGGATTGAACTTGTATAACTCAAGTGTTTATCAGAAAATAGTAGTAATTGCGAAAACAGAAAAATAATTGATAAAGATTTTTGTTTGGTTTTGAAGATTAAACTACGAGACACAAATAAATAAAGTACTGAAGATTAAGAGAAAGTAAATGAATTAAACAACTAAGAGATGTGGATACAAATATGAGAGAGGTACTTGAGTCTCGCAAGGGGTCCACATAAGTTCCTATAATTAATGCTTTCGTTTAAGGGTTAAATCGGTATTTGTGTATTAGTCGAGACTCTAATATATCCTAACCCCCGCCAGGGTGGACTTAAGAGCTATCCTACCGTATTACAAACCATGTAATGGAAATTATACCTACACCCGGATGTTAAAGTCTTTTACCCAACTGGCTGCGTGGTTAGTCAAGTCCGTCAGGATCATCGACGAATACCACACGTGTATTACATAGATCAGTAATCAAACCCCCGTCAAGATGATCACCGCCACTAGTAAATAGCCTAATTACCAATATTATATCTAAGTAGCTAAGTCAGAAATAGTATATAATCTCATGATAATGGTTAATACAAAATACCAAATTTAAATTAAATTGAAACACTCCCAAATCAAAAATAAATAAATTAAATTACAGAAACCAGGGGTTAACCAATATTGCAATTCTCAATAACTAAATGATTGAGCTCATATTCAAACTAAAAAATATAATTAAAGTAAAAGCATTCATGTTCCTAAATTACAAAAAAGATATATAGAACCTAATTAATGTGTTGGATTGAGTTGTTGATGGAAGAAAATGAATTCTCCAACTCTTGCTCTCTCTTCTGCCTTTTTGCTATGCTCTGGAATTTAGAAAATAATGAAGCGTACTAAAAAATGAGGTCTAAAAGGCTATTTATACTACACTAATTTGGATTCGTCTTTTATTTAATAATATTAAGTCAAATGATAAAAATCTCGAGTCCAATTAGTGAATCTTGTAACTGTTGTACACCCTCTAGTAAAACAGTCATAACATTTGCGTCTCATGTCCAAATCACCTGATTCTAGTCCTTAATTTGAGCTAACACAGAGGCTAACTTTATCCTTGGAATCTCCAAAACTAAATCAGTACCGTTTTTGCTCGAAATCAGCAAGAAGTAACAGCTATCTAGATTCTCATATATTTCCGTTAACTCTTCGAGTGGTGCTTTCTCTCTTTTGACCTATTCGCTTGATCTAAGACTTTAAATTCCAACCTTGGATTAAGATTTAGCCCAGAAAATGGAACCATAATGTCTCTCGACCATTTGGTCGAACACCTCTAGCGCAAACATATGAATAAGTCTAGGGATGTTATGATCTCTGTAAGTGGCTATGATGACGGGGTGTTTGTGATTTCTGTAAATGGAATTGATGACAGTAGCCCGAATTCTTTCATTCAGTTCAGAAAATATTAAATATATTTGCTAATTATCTTCAAATTCGAGTGTTGGGTTTGATTGATGGAGTATAGGTGGGATTGTGATGATGGTGGTGGTGATGGTGGTCGGACTTCCGGCGACTTGTGTTGGTGATGGCAGGTTATGACAGTTGTTGGTGGGCTTCAACATCGGCAATGGTGAAGTGGAGAGAGGCAGTTTTTTTCTTTTCAAATGAGCGGATCAGAGAAATAAAGAGAGCAGAGTGAAAATTTCCTTTTTTTAAGTGAAAATGCTTTTTTTAGGATTTCCTTATTTAATATCTAACAGTATATATCAAAAGCAAATTAGGAAGATTTTAATTTTTAAGTAACGGAACGATCTCAACCGTTGTCCATGACATATTTTTAGCTTAAAATCAATCTCAACCCCTCTTTATACCCCCTATATATACGAGGTATAGCCCGTGTCTGAAGACACTACGAAAAATAAATATTCTGCTAATATGCAATGAAACTTATATTTGAGCCAAGAATTGAAGGAAACACGTTATTTTAAGCATGAACATCAACACAATTAAGGTTATTATACATATTGAAAAGCAACACAAATAAAGACATTATCTACATAAATCTAATGAAAATCTCAAGTTATCAAATACAAACTCATCATAAAATCAGAGTATAATTTATTACATATCCAAACAATACTTCAAAAAAACAAAAAATATTCAATATGTAACGTAATTGAAATGTGTGAATCGTACATCATTGAAATTTTAATATCAGTAATAGATTTCATAACTCTAGAAAAGGTATTTGTGTCAACATATACATATCTTTCCAATTGGAGAAACCTGAACGACGATCTATCAATTTGAAAAACATAAATAATTAGTATCTGAAGATACGGCCAAATACACACATATTCATATTTTTAATTGAATCTAGTAATTACAATCGTGTTTTAAGTATGCAAAGTGAGAAAAGAAAATGTATGTGTTGTACAAATACCTTCAAATTTTGCTGGTTTCAGAGGAAACTTCACTGCTTTTGGTGGTTTTCAATATATTAATAAGAAAAAAAATCATTTCAACCTTTAAAGGTCCGTGTTTCGGAAATGTTAGAAATTACCAAACATGTAAATTTTTTCAACTTATTCTATTCTTTTTATTTATCAAAGTCACCGTAAAATTCTGGATCCACACATACACTTGGATCCTATTAAAAATTCGTTTTCGATCTCGGAGTGAAACTCCTACTACATCAAACAGAGTCTTATACAGCTCATAATTGTATATTCCGTTCAAAGTTTACATCTCCCAAGTATTTTATTATACGAAGTAGAATGTATATCTTGATGAAAAAGAGATAGTTTCAATAATGTCCGTTTATATTAGCATGATATATACTAATTATAAAAATACAAGATTTGGAGAAAACATAAAAAATAAATCATTATCGACGAGCTAAAATCAATTTTAGGCCATATATTTAAAAATGTTATTTTCGTACCATGCGTTCTACGTATATTAAATTAAAGATTGTGTTCTACGTATATTTGGAGGTTGAGGAAAAAGATATTGATTTCAAATGATCCAGAGATTGGGATCCGAAGTTTACTTGTGATTCTAAATATATTAACTAAATATCATAAATGATTTCAACATGGGAATTGTGTTTGGCCAAATTATGGAATATGATTCTTATATTTATTTCATCATATTTTTTAGTTATTGTGTCTCAATTTCTATATTATTATTTGATTACGTCTATACAAAATGGTTGAAACATTGTTTATGCCAATATAATTTTGTTTGGCCAAATTATGGAATGTCATTCTCATAAATAAAAGGACATAGCCTGCAATTCAAATATTATACAGAATATTGTATAGCAAGATTATCGATTATTTATGTCATATAAGTCTCACGAATGAAATATCTATTGTTCTCCATATATCTCTTTTTCTCATGGGTTAGTTGTTATATTAATAACCACCAGTTTTACAAGAGAAAAATGGTTTCCGTAAAACAAAAACAAATGAAAAAGAAAGGTTTTGAAATAGACTAACTATTACAAGAAATCGAAATGCGATTACAACAACCGAATAACAATTACACGGAAAAACGATTACAAAAATCGAGTTTAACAATTACACGGAAACGGAAATAACAAAGCACTTACACGGAAAATGAAAAACAAAGCGTCACCGTTGTTAAAAGATATTCCGGCGTGACCGGTATCTCTAACAGAGAATTCCAACGGAAAATATTAGAGAGGGTGGTGAGGCAGAGTGTTTTTCTTTAGTGTTATTTTCGTGAACTGTTAAGTGTAGAGAGTGCTCTATATATAGGGGAGTGGAGGGGAGGACTCAAGCCTTCAGAAACGTCCCCATTAAGGCCCACGATTTCCTCCCGAAATTGGCTTAATTGGGTTGACGTTTTGATTGTCTTGTAACCCCCACGTTTTGATTTGATTGATTTCCTGTAACAGCTTAGTTGACCCACGTGTTTGACTTGACCAAGTAACTGCTGGGATATCCTTCCATCTTAACGTGTGCGAGATTCGTGGAGCTTTGTCTCTACGTTTAAGTTGAGTAGTCAACCCTCCACACTATAAGAGCTGGTTCAAAATCCATTTCATTTTTCATTTTTTGACTCCCCAAACTCCCCACGAACCACGAACCACGACCCACGCTCCACGCCTCACGCCGTCGCCGTCGCCGGTGCCGGTGCCGGTGCCGGGCCGGGTCGGGTGGGTGGGTGGTGGTGGTGGTGCGCGCGTGTGGGTTATCCCATTGCTTTGCTATGTGCATGGTTGTTGGCCATTTGGACATTGTTAAAAATACTCCATATAAAAGAAGCAAACCATTCTCTTCCCCTACCGATGTGGGAAAGACATTTAACACAAGTCCAAAAACTTCTTTTAATATTCAAGTTTTTCCAACAATCCCCCACACACTTGAATGTTTACAAAAGGTTTGGAAAGAAGGTTCCAAGACGAAGAATGGGTGAATTGTACTTAAGTGTCAATATCTTGCGATTTGAATTGACACGTAGTGAAGTGAGGCAACCACCGAATTCCGTTTAAGTGAACTTACTCTTGAACTTTAACGGTTATCGATCGAGACCCTCACAGCACATACTCTACCCGATTCAAGGTTATGGTTCCCTCTAACATCACCTTTTGGTTCATCAAGTCCTTCTCTAAGGACCACCCTTTAAGGGCTATGAACTTGGTGGATTTATTCATTTGAGAGTAGTGTAAGGACGTCTCCTCAACACTCTACCATGAATATTTGGGTTTCAAAGTTACCCTTGAATTCATCAAGTCCTTATCAGAAGAACCACCATAGAGGCTATGAATTCAAATGTGAGTCTCAGCACTCGTTACGTCTTGTTCATCAAGTCCTTCTCAAAAGGACCACCACAAGTGGCTATGAACGAGACGATTTAGGTTTGAGCCTTAGGGATGGGGAAATCACATTGACTCGTTAGTCACATGTTCCCACTTAATGGGTTTTAGTCCCATCCCCCTCGACGTCTCCAGGACTAGTCTCCTGGTTAAGCCTTTGGTGAACGGATCAGCTAGATTCTCCTCTGATCGTACAAATTCCAAGGCTATCACACCATTCTTCAGTAATTGTCTTACTGACCCATGTCTGATGCGAATATGTCTCTTCTTCCCATTATAGGCGCTATTATGAGCGACTCCAATGGCTGCTTGTGAATCACAATGGATACATACAGGTGTGGCACTTCCTTCCCAAAGTGGCACATCCGATAAGAGACTTCTCAACCACTCAGCTTCTTGCCCAGCTAACTCTAGTGCTATGAACTCAGACTCCATGGTGGAGCGTGCTATACAAGTCTGTTTGGAAGACTTCCACGATATAGCACCTCCCCCTAAGGAGAACACATAACCACTGGTGGAGTTTACTTCGTCATTATCAGAGATCCAGTTTGCATCACAAAAACCCTCAAGGACTGCAGGGAATTTGTTATAGTGCAAGCCTAGATCGATGGTACCCCTCAAGTATTTCAATAGACGGCGAAGTGCAACCCAGTGGTCACTACTTGGGTTATGAGTATAGCGACTAAGTCTACTTACGGTATAGGCAATATCGGGTCGAGTATAGTTCATTAAGAACATTACACTTCCTATGATTTTAGCATATTCATTTTGGGATACAGCATCCCCTACATGTTTAGATAAGTTAATGCTAGAGTCATAAGGAGTATTTACAGGCGTTACATCAAAGGAATTGAACTTCTTCAGCATCCTTTCTACGTAATGAGACTGATTCAGGGTAATACCATTACTGCTTCTAATGATTTTTACCCCAAGTATCACATCAGCTTCTCCCATATCTTTCATGTCGAATCTGGAAGACAAGAAACGTTTAGTCTCATTTATAATATGAATAGTAGTACCAAAGATGAGCATGTCATCTACATAAAGGCAGATGATAACACACTCTGAATTTGTTACCTTGGAGTAAACGCATGAATCAGAAGTGTTAGCTATAAACCCATATGAAATTAGAGTACTATCTAGTTTTTCATACCATTTTTTCGGTGCCTGTTTCAAGCCATACAAGGATTTTTTCAACTTACACACTTTGTCCCCTTGACCAGGGACCACACACCCTTCAGGTTGGGCCATGTAGATCTCTTCATCTAGATCTCCGTTCAAGAACGCGGTTTTGACATCCATTTGATGTATTACAAGTTCGTGAATGACGGCTAAGGCAATAAGGGTTCTTATCGTGGCAATTTTGGTCACTGGGGAATAGGTGTCAAAATAATCTTGACCTTTCTTTTGGGTGAAGCCCTTAATAACAAGTCTGGCTTTGAATTTTTCTATTGAGCCATCGGGTCTCAATTTCTTCTTAAAAATCCATTTGCTATTAATCGCTTTGCTACCCCTAGGTAAGTTGGTTAATTCCCATGTATGGTTACTTTTAATTGACTCAAGTTCACTATTAATAGCCTCTTTCCAAAAACTAGCATCTATAGATTTTAAAGCATCATCATAAGTTTTTGGGTCATCCTCCATGAGGAAGCAATTGACTACCTGTTCGTCTAATAGATCAATGTGAGAACCTTCTGTGATAAATGCTGTTATAAAGTCAGGGCCGAAGCTAGACTCAATCCTGCGCCTCTTACTTCTCCTAGGTTCTTCCTCGGGAATACTACTAGGCTCCATGGAAGTAGAGGGGTTAGAAAAAACATCACAAAGAGGTACAACATCATTAGTAGATAAGTTATCAACAGGTAAAGAAGCATTGCCAGTATTTAAATCTTTCAAAGGGAAAACATGTTCAAAGAACTCAGCGTCTCTAGATTCACAAATAGAGTTATCTTCTAATGACAAGAATCTGTATGCCGCACTATTTTGAGCGTACCCTATGAAAATTGAGTCAATGGTTTTGGGACCAACGGTGACTGTTTTAAAATCAGGTAGTTTGACTTTGGCTAGACACCCCCACACTTTTAAAAATTTCAGGTTTGGTGGAAAACCCTTCCACATTTCATACGGGGTCTTTTCTAGGGATTTATGAGGTACCCTATTAAGTACATAACAGGCTGATAGGACAGCTTCCCCCCACATGTTGTTTGGTAAACCTGAACTTATTAACATGGCATTCATAGTCTCTTTAAGGGACCTATTCTTTCTTTCTGCTATGCCGTTTTGTTGGGGTGTATAAGGGGCACTAAGTTCGTGGATAATCCCATTTGTTTCACAAAACTCTTTAAGGGAATTAGAACTATACTCGCCTCCTCTATCGGACCTAAGTCGTTTGATTTTACAATCTAGTTGGTTTTCAACTTCGGCTTTATATTTTAAAAACGCATTTTCCGCCTCATCTTTTGTTTTAAGAAGATACACTTTAGTAAACCTAGAGTAGTCATCTACGAAGGTTATGTAATAAAGTTTTCCACCTCTACTAGCGGAGTTTTTAAAATCAGCTAAGTCCGAATGAACTAATTCAAGTAGTTTAGTTTGTCTCGTGGTAACGGGTTTAAAAGGTTTTTTCGCGAGTTTGGACTCTACACATATTTGACATTTTTCAAAGTCATCCACGTTGTTAACGGGTATTAGTCCAAGATTTTTAAGCCTTTTAATAGACGCAACATTTAAATGGCCTAGTCTACCGTGCCACGTTTGAACGGACTCAACAATATAAGCGGAATTAGATGCATTCTCATTTAGGGTTACAGTGTTTAAAACAAACAAGCCATTATTAAGGTACCCTTTCCCCACGAATTCGTCATTTTTGGTGATAATGACTTTACCCCCCTCGAAAACAAGTTTGAGACTAACTTTATTAAGGAGAGCCCCGGAAACTAAGTTCCTACGGAGAGAGGGAACGAAGAGAACATCATTCAGTTCAAGAGTCTTACCAGATGTGAGTTTGAGGGGAACTTGACCCTTACCAAGAACAGTAGCGGTGGAAGAATCACCCAAGTACACACACTCACCATCAGTTGCCTTTTCGAATTTCTTGAACAAGGATTTGTTTGCGCAGAAATGACGAGAAGCTCCAGTGTCAAGGATCCACTCGCTCTTATTTTCTACCAAGTTTACCTCAACCATTACCGCAGCAATGATTTCTTCGGTCTCAGTCAGATTCACGGCAGCTTTGGGACCCTGGCCAGCTCTCTGGGGACATTCAAAAGCTTTGTGCCCTTCTTTGCCACAACAGTAACAGGCCCCTTTAGGTTTTTGAATCTTACCAGAGATCTTGAATCCTCCACCTTGTTTGTTGGAGTTGCCACGATTCTTGTTTCCCCCAGACTTAGATTTGTTGGACCCTTGTTGCTTTCCCTTCCCTTTGAACCTGTCTTTGTTACCTTGGCCAGAACCTTCGACTAGATTAGCTTTGGAGGAATGAGAAGGGAAAGAGATTGACTTATCCTTTAATCGATTCGCTTCTTCGACTTGGATGTGGCTGATGAGCTCTTGGAGGGTCATTTCTTTCTTTTTGTGCTTGAGGTGGTTGCGGTATTCACTCCAAGATGGGGGAAATTTCTCAAGCAAAATGTTGGCTTGAAGAATTTCACACATCTTCATGCCTTCGGCGATAACTTCCGCGCATAGGTTTTCGTACACGTGAAGTTGTTCAGTCATAGGTTTCTGATCCGTAAGTCTAAAGTTATACCAATTCCCAGTCACATACTTTTTCTTACCCGAATCATCAGCCCCATATTTCTTCTCGAGAGTTTCCCATATGACCTTTGCCGATTTCTCTTTGGCAAGGAGGTCAAAGATGGGATTAGTAACATTGTTCAACATCCAGCCCCGAGCCATGGTGTTAGCTCTTTTGAACCTAGATTCGAGGGCAGCATGCCTAGCTAGCTCTTGTTCAGTATGAGCTCCAATCTCCAAAAGTGGAGGAGCCTCGACTATAGCAAAGTCAAGTTCATACTGTTCAAGGCATATCATTATTTTTTGCGCCCAACGCTTATAGTTAGAACCATTAAGGGGCTCTAACTTGTTCGCGTCGAGAAGTGGCTTAGTGTTCAAAGAAGAACCAACAGCCGAAACAGGAAGAGCCATTTTCTTAAATAACCGGTGGAAAAGAAAATGAATATCTTTTAAATTGTTATATTAATAACCACCAGTTTTACAAGAGAAAAATGGTTTCCGTAAAACAAAAACAAATGAAAAAGAAAGGTTTTGAAATAGACTAACTATTACAAGAAATCGAAATGCGATTACAACAACCGAATAACAATTACACGGAAAAACGATTACAAAAATCGAGTTTAACAATTACACGGAAACGGAAATAACAAAGCACTTACACGGAAAATGAAAAACAAAGCGTCACCGTTGTTAAAAGATATTCCGGCGTGACCGGTATCTCTAACAGAGAATTCCAACGGAAAATATTAGAGAGGGTGGTGAGGCAGAGTGTTTTTCTTTAGTGTTATTTTCGTGAACTGTTAAGTGTAGAGAGTGCTCTATATATAGGGGAGTGGAGGGGAGGACTCAAGCCTTCAGAAACGTCCCCATTAAGGCCCACGATTTCCTCCCGAAATTGGCTTAATTGGGTTGACGTTTTGATTGTCTTGTAACCCCCACGTTTTGATTTGATTGATTTCCTGTAACAGCTTAGTTGACCCACGTGTTTGACTTGACCAAGTAACTGCTGGGATATCCTTCCATCTTAACGTGTGCGAGATTCGTGGAGCTTTGTCTCTACGTTTAAGTTGAGTAGTCAACCCTCCACACTATAAGAGCTGGTTCAAAATCCATTTCATTTTTCATTGCCGGGTCGGGTGGGTGGGTGGTGGTGGTGGTGCGCGCGTGTGGGTTATCCCATTGCTTTGCTATGTGCATGGTTGTTGGCCATTTGGACATTGTTAAAAATACTCCATATAAAAGAAGCAAACCATTCTCTTCCCCTACCGATGTGGGAAAGACATTTAACACAAGTCCAAAAACTTCTTTTAATATTCAAGTTTTTCCAACATTAGTGTCCCATATTCTTAGTGTTCAGCAGTTCGAATATGTACACTTCCAACTGTACACATATGTAACTTTACATTACTTTAAGTATATCTACAGAAGTAAGTTTTTATATTAATAAATGTAACGTATAAGTAACTATTAACACAAATTTGCAGCAGCTTATCCATCATATACTGGAAATTCAATCCTACTACTTGGCCTTCCACAGATCCAACCTATAAAAGATAATATTTTATTTAAAGAAATTAAAGGACTTGAAGGACTTGAAAGATAAATTAATTTAGCATACTTTAATGGTCATCTCCAATTGAAAAGAGTTGAGAAATCTGCACACTTAACCCACTAAGAATATTTCCAAGAACATCTCTACCTGCAAAAGCAGTCGCTACTCCTGCAAAAAAAAATTAAAAAAACAAAAAAACATTAGACTCAAATATATTTTAAACAAAATATATATTCATGAAAACTCACCTCCTATGCCTCCCACTGTAAGAATAGATGATACAACAACTACAACAACTCCACATGCTATAAATTGTTTAATGAACTGAGAATTGATAAATTTTAATATTTCTAACAATAACTAAAAGGAAAAAATACAGATGATGTATACTTTTAGAAAATTAAGGGACACACCACATCACTGCACGCTTGCACTTGAGGGTTACCAGACTTCAACGGTTTGGTTTATCCGTCAACAAAAATAAATTCAAAAAGATTACTAAAGTTCAATAGTAAACCAAGTAGATATTATACATAACATCTCACTAACAATTATAAAAAAATATTCAAATCTTTTGCGTTATCACAAGACCGCACATGGTCTGACCCGTTGGTGAGAAGGACTGGTGTAACAAGTTAAAGTAACCCACTGCAAATTTACCAAATAGAAAAAAGTCACTGCTTTAACGTTGATATAATTGTATCATAAAAGCACACGATAGATAACATACACCTATACCTTTAAATGGCATTTTTTCAGTTATCAATGATGCAAATATAGGTAGAGTCACTAAAAGTCCAACCATGAAAGCAGACGATATAACACCATCTTGAAATTGGTTAACTTAAAATTACCCCTGCAAGGAGAATTAAGAAGTTAACATTTATATTTACTCCTGCACAAACAATTAAGAAGATTTACCCCTGATTTCCAATTTTTAGGGAAAATGGAACTACTCATGGAACACCAAAGGAAGGTGTAAAGTCACGAGTTCATAAATATTCCTAAGGTTCAAATACAACCAAGAAGATTCACTTACGATGAACCATCCAGACTTGAAAGAAGATCACTCGACTCTATCTTGACAGATTTTTTGCCTAGTGATAATAATTCCAAAGTATGTAAACATATAAGAAAACATCCTAGTATAAAAAATTCAGCATGGTGATTCCATAACAAAAAGTGGAAACCAACCATCAGATTAGGGATCTAGAAGATACTTTGCAAGTCGATATTTCTTCAAGTAAAACAAAATCAAAAGATGTCAAAGAAGGTTTGAAGATCTACAAACAAAGTACTTTAATAGTTTTGGTACATGTAAATGGCTTTTGACATGGTAAATTGATAACCCATGTACATCCATAACTCTAAGGACACATTTAGGAGTTGCCCCTGAAAAAGAGAAAATAATTTGAATATTTATCCGCCTTAAAATTCCATTAATTGTTTATGTGAGATAAATTTCATAAATACTTATGATCCAGACCACCAAGTTGAGCTACAAATGCAATATATATTGTTCATGAAGATCGTGGGCCCCCACATCAATTGATATTTAATGATTGCCAGATATACAAATGCTAACTTGATTGTTTATTCTACGTGGAGCGACTAAGCAGGGTGACCGTTGATTCTAGATTCTATAAACATGAACTAACAAACATGATCATATTACTACCAAAAAAATACACAATAAAATTCAATTCAGGCAAATTTCATATCCATCACTATTGTTAAACATCAATTTTAGTTGTAACAATTGGTATATGTATTTATATAGTCAAAGCATTAGTTTCATTTAAAACACAAAAAAGAGAATTTATAACCGACTACCTACACCTTATGAATTCAAAAAAGGAGAATTTATAAACGATTACAACTTTTCTTTAGTTTATGAATTTATCTCTCCATATTCAAGTAGCATTAGTTTTCCACTTTATTTGCAACCTAACTTAAACATATTACTACTATACTTTCAATTCAAACTCCATAGATAAATTATGATACTTATAATTATTATAACTATATAAAAACAAATTAACAAAAAAAATCATATAAAATTTCACAAATATATATAGAGAGATGTACTGAAAGTTGCATACCGATCCATTGAGATGGAGTGAATGGAGCAACCACGAATATCGGAAAGTGTCTTTGAACAAAATGGGGCCAGGCAAAGCGACGTAGCTTAGGCGCCATAGTATATAAAATTGTCTCTTAGGAGTCTGCTTTTGCAGTGCTTGCAGTGGAGATAAGGTGGTGATAGGTCAAGGGCGGCAGCATTTTCTGACAAAGAAGGTAAAACCGGAAACTGGGAAGATTGGCCCAGATCATAGTCGGATAGTCTGGCATGTGCTCGAGTTGGGATCTGGAGTTGTGTGATTAGATCGATTGGCAGCTCACAACCCACATAACCCTTGCATCACTACAAATAAAATAAATCACTAAAAAGACTAATCTTTAAACGATCAGAGAAGTAAGCGAATAACACAGCATCTGTAACCTCAGGGCTAAGATCACCGACGAAAATATTAAAGTGACCTGCGGAATAAATACAGAAAGAACTAGGGATTGTATAAGTAAATACATACAGATTATACATGAAAGGATGACAAATAAAATTTTAACCTGTATAGCAGCATAACAAAACTACCTGTTATTTCAAAAATAGAAAATGTATACCTGTTACTCAAAAGATATCAAGTATAAGTCGACACACACATATTAGGTATTAGTGATATTGCCTCCCAGGCTTGAATGTTCGCTTTCTTCATCCATCTTAAGCTGAATATTCGACAACTTAGCATTAGAACCATTAGCATTCACTTCAACTAATTTATTAAACAAATATATACCTATTCTGCTTTATCCAGAACCATTAGAGCAAAATCAGTTGACGCACGATTCTTGTGTGGTGCGTTTTTCAATCAGGCATAATGAAATAATATTAAATTCCATCCAATTATTTTTTTCTATTCTCAAATGACAACCGCAAAATAGAATATATAGCAAATAACATTGTACAATATAGAACCATTGTCGAATAAATATATAATAAATTGTAAAAGTGATGAGATTAGGTTAAATTTAATTAATTTTTACCTTCATATGAGTTCTTCACCAAGCCGGGGTGATGATGGTGGAGAATGGTCTTGAGTATCTGGTTTAATATTCCTTTTTCTAATACCCTAAGCCACTCGATAGCCTTAAGTATGTGCCTTGCTTTACAAAGCCCATTTATTACGACCCCTCCGTTGATAATTTATCAAACAACTTACACGCCTCCTCTTTGTTCAAGAAAGAGGCCCTTTATCAAGGTTGTATACATAACAATATCAGTAACATAACCGCTTTTGATGAGACATCATAACATCGCTGGTGGGGCCTAGGGTGTGATAAAATAAGATATAATTAACGTGCAAAATACACCCTAAACTACACGGTTCTGCAAGTATACATATCGTATGCAAGTTTTAGTTAAAAGATTAAGATTCGTTCCACAGAGACTACGAAGGTTAGAGGAATCTTATGAAAATACCAAGTGCAAATAAGTTAAAGCTAGAACAAATAAACGCAAATAAAAGTAAAGACAAATAGATTTTTGTTGGTTTTCTAATTAACTAAATTAAAACGAAGAATTAAAAGACAGAAAATAAATATGCAAGAGAAGTGATATGAGAATATAGCTCAAGTTATTAGCATGTAATCCCCACTAGTTTTTCCGTTC
Source organism: Nemophila menziesii (assembly GCA_029959085.1). Taxonomy (NCBI): domain Eukaryota; kingdom Viridiplantae; phylum Streptophyta; class Magnoliopsida; order Boraginales; family Hydrophyllaceae; genus Nemophila; species Nemophila menziesii. Next base: position 3,072,565 of record JARWIR010000016.1, on the reverse strand, counting down.
TAAACATGTAAGGGTGAATTATGTAGTATTTCCCTAATCGGTCCCAATTCGCTATCGGTAGTTTCAAATAGGATTTACCTGTGTCAATAAGGCTTCCTAAGCAAACTTTTCCTGTAATTGGTAAATAGTCACAAGAACTAAACCATAGTGATTATCTAGCTAGGTTGGGTTGTCAGATCAGACCTAATACTAGACGTTATGTGCTAAACATGCAATTAAACACCGTTGTCAATGGTGACCTAATTACTAGATGGTAATTCTATATGGCGGCCGTCCACAAGAACACATAATATATATCCAAACACATAAACAGAGAATAAAAACTATAATTCTATTTAAAACATTAAATTCCCAAATTAGATAGATGTCAACTCAAAACTAGGGTTCATACATTAATGCTAAAACTCAAGCTAAAGAAATTTAGTTCATGAAAGAAAAGAAAGAAATTACAATTCTAAAGGTAGAAGAAGACATTGTTGATGAACAGCTCCTTCCAGACTTCTCTCTTGTGTTGTAAGCTTCCTCTTGGTTTAAGGTTTCACCAAGGATGATTTAAGAGTGTTAAGAGGCTGTATTTATAGTGTATAGGTTGACCTAATTCGTTTCTTTAGAGATAAGTTAAGTAATAGACTCCTAGCCCAACTCAAATTCGTAAGAAAATAAAGATAAACACTGCTGGACCGTTTTGGGCATATCTTCTTCGTTATTGGTCGGTTTGAGCTCCATAAGATACCAAAAGAATCGTAACAGAATTATCTCTAGACCTATGAAAGGAATCTTCCAAAATCGGCTTCCTTGTAGGAGTAATTACCACTTCTTTAGGCGTGTGCTGCAAAAATTCAGATGATGCAGCTTTTCCTTTTCCTATTTTTTAGCCTTTGTTTCCTTATCTCCAATTTCCATGTAAATCTCTTTCCATAAGTTGTAGTCTTTGACTTGGACTCTAATTAATCTCCATAATTATCTTTAAAGCTTCACACTAAATAAACAATTAAACCCAATATGCTCTAAAAATATTATGTTCCTAAATCAAGACTCAAAATCGGAAAGTGCACTAGACTAAGCTAAAATCAACCTATAAACTAATAAAAAGCCTAAAATGATGTATCAGAAGTATATTTTATTATAAAAAATGAGAAGACATCAAGACCCCCAACTCAAAGTTGTATCGTCCCGATACAATAAAAGTAAAGAACAGTAAGGTAGTGAAAATAAACAAGAAGAAGTCGGAGGAGAACAAGAACAAAATATAATGAATGATCCTAGAGCATAAAATCCAAAAAGTCTCAGGTAGTAATGCTCAAGAAATAATGCACAAATATACCTAATATACATGTAATCAACAATCCATAAATTCAAGTTAAGATTAATTTCACAATGCCAGAAGGAGAGGATGATAACTTAGTTCAGGTTAATGGCTATAGGTTGTTCATAGGTCCCAAATACAGCATCCAATGGTCCACTTACCTACTACCTAATAGCTCAATTGTTTCTCCACCTAGCAGTTAGAAATCCTAAGGTCTTGATTATAACTTGGCTTAAGGACGGGTGTGGTAGATTTGGATAATGAAAAGTGAGCTTTTGGCTCTCTCCTCACTAGCCATCAACGAATCGCCCTAGAGCTTGAGTTTTCACTTGAAGATGTTCTCACTCAACCCAATTTATTGATGCCTTTGATGTGCATCCCCAATATTCCCACTTAAAACCCTTGATGATATAAAATCCACTTTGCCCGTCCGAATATATATTCTCTTTTCACATCAATTTTTATTTTGTATAGTTATGATTCTCTTTTTGATGTTGAGATATCACACTATTTTTTTCATATATATATTCTTTTTATGCCCTTGTTGGAAAAATTAGCGCGTAGCTTCTTTTTCATTCACTATTACCCCGGCAAAGGGTTACAATAAAAACAATTTCATCATCAATAAAATCTCAAAGATAATTCCCAAATTCCCAAAGTTGCCTAATTATGAAACCCACCACCCCAAACTCAAGCTCTAAAACGAGTTTGTCTCATGTTTTGCGATTCGAGTGCGGGTCATATAGATGAGTCCTAAAAACTAGGGTATGGATTATAATGTGTTTCAATAAAGGCTTTAGAAAGGCTCAGAGGGGCTAAGACGGATAAATAACGATATTATCAACCAAAAGGGTGAGAAAGTCTAAAGGATTCAAGTGTTTTATCATGAAAGAACTGCCTTAGTCATTTTTCTAACTACCTGATTTCGTTACGTTTTCATTATTAATTCATAGACAAGTGGGTTTTCAACTAATTTTAAACCTCACGTTCTACACACCAAATAACTATTCCTAAGTTTCAACGTGAATTCTTAGCATTGCTCATTAACTTTTCTATCCTTTATTTCCTGTTTTCATACATGCATCTAAACAATTTTGTTGCATATTTCAAAAGCATACTACTTACTATCATTGACCTAATAAAATCATGCTCAAATAGGTACATTCAAGATATTCTATGCCTTAATTCAACCTAAAATTTTTAAATTTTATGCAAAAACGAAAAGAAGATGAGGACAACGAATCCCCACCCCCAACTCAAAAGTGAGCCGTGTCCCCACGACTCGAAAAAGAATCAAGAACGGAATAAAATTTAAAATAAAACTAACTAAACTACCTAATGCATACAAGCTATTAAGAAAAGTTAGAATGACCTACCTGGCTGGCCATAGAGATCCATTATATCCTCATCCTCATCCGAAGCTGAAGGATCAGAATAATCATCAATATGCTTTTCCAAGGTTAAATCTTCTATCTGTGCTTCCAACTGTATGACTTCTGTCCAAAGTTCTCTGTTATCTTCTTGTAATCTTTCGATATCGTTCTGTAACTTGAGAGCCCAAGGAGGAAGATCATAAACAATTTTAGAGGAAGAGGTAGAAGAACCTTGGTCTTGGATTTTTATTTTCTTCAAAGGCCTCCTTGATGGTATGGACATTCTAGCAGTTAACTTCTTTGGTAGTGGTTGTGCTGGTGCCTTTCCTTTTGATTCTTCAGTAACCTCATCAAGATTGATGGGTTTTTCAATGGTGGCCCCAGGCAATTTCTTATTCTTCCCAAGGATAGAGCACTTTCTCTTGTATTCCATAGCTTCAGATCTGTTAGTCATGCTTGATTTACCCACAACTCAAGTTATACCAAGGATGGATTAAAAGTTTAAGGAAAATTTGGTGTAGCTTGAGGTTGTTGCTTGGAATTGATGGAAGAGAAAGGTTATTTAATGATCTTGGAAGAAATCTTTAAAGCTTGATGAATTTGATGGTGTTTTAATGGTGTAGTGTGATGAAATTGATGAAGAATTTGTGTTTATGGAGGATGGAGGAGAGGATTTGATGAGTTGTTGTGTTAATTGTGAAGGTTTGCACAAGCTTTAAGATGTATTTATAGGGTTTGGGTCTGAAAAATTTGTGTATGGAAGGCTAGGGTTTATCTTGTTAAGGTAAGAAGTTGATTAGGAAAGAAATTCCTTCACAAACCGCCTCTGTGCGGTGTACCGGGCCAAACCCGTGGTGTACCGGACCCAAAAGCTCTTCAAATTTTTGTCCACTGGATAATACCCGAGCTAGCACCCCGTGGCACGTGTTTTGTGCCTGCGGTATAGGGCTACGGTGCATGGGGTAGTCCGCGGGTGCTCCGTCAAAAAACCCGTGGTACCCGACCCCGTGGCACGCGTTTTGTGTGTGCGGACCAGGGTGCGGTGCACCGCGCCTATCAGGTCTGTTTTTTTTTCGCTTCTGGATAAAACCCGTGGTACGAGTTTTTTGGGCACGGTGCATCCCTGCGGACCATGGGGTAGTCCACGGGGATAGTCCGCGCCAGGCCTAGAATTTTTCTAGCTTTTTCCTTTTGACCCCAAACTCGTTTCCTGCACAATAACACACTACCTTTCTCTCCTATTAGCTTGTAAACACAATTACAACTATACACTAACTTAGAATTATACACTACAAAGCAAAAACAACTAATCTAAAAAAGCAATTTAAACAAGGGATGTCTCCCAAGAGCACTTTTGTTTAACGTCTTTGAGTTAGACGTGTACCTCAGGCTAAGCGCATTCAACGAGATGGATTGTCTCCTCTCGCCCAATGTCCTCACTGTCATGGTATCTCTTCAAACGCTGGCCATTCACCATAAATGCCCGTTGCTCGGTTGGATTTTCAATTTCAACTGCTCCATTAGGTGTGACTTCAGTAACAATGTAAGGTCCTCCCCAACGGGATTTAAGCTTTCCTGGGTAATTCGAAAACCGAGAGTTGTATAATAAAACTTTTTGTCCTATCTCGAAATGTTTTGGACGGAGTCGTTTATCATGCCATCGCTTTGTTTTCTCTTTACATAGGCAAGATAACGAAACTCCTCCAACTCGTTCAACTAAAATTAACTCGATTAAGAATGACGAAATTTCCACCCCTTTCCTTTGATTCCCACGAACTTTTCAGCTCGATTCTTCATAAGTATGGATGGTTCCATCCAAGATTTCGTGGGAAGGGGCTCTTCTGGTGGTAACTTGATAGCATACCACTCCTCTGGTGATCCACTCATATCCTCAGTTTTGACTCTTCGTTTGTTCGAGAGAATGTTCTTCATGAATTTAAGATTTTGCGGCATCCTCTTGAGAGTTTCAACAAACGGCATATTAATTTCTAACTTGCTCACTATGTCAACGAACTTCTTGAATTCCAGGTCATTGTCCTTTCGGACACGTGAAGGGTATGGTGGTGGAGGGCGTGTATTAAGTTCCACTGGTTTTCTTGTCTTCTCAGGTGTCTCGGCTTGAACACTCTTTGGTTTAACTACCTTCTCAACTGTATCTTTGATTGTTTCTTCCCCCCTTTGTTTTGGAACAGGGATTGGTTCTGGTTCTGGTCTTGGTGGAGGTAGTTGTTTTCCACTTCTCAATTCAACTGCATGGCAAGAATCATCTCTAGGAGCAATAGTATCACTTGTGAGTTGCCCTTTTGGTCGATTTTGTAATGTACTCGCCAAATATGATATAGTATGCTCTAGTTGCTTGATAATCTTCTCCTGGGTTCGAACTTTCTGTTGGCTATGACTCATTTTCTCAGCTGCTTGCATTAATTTAGCCATGCTTGACTTCAAGCTTGGGATTAGTTCCTTCCTTGCCAGTTGCGTTGATTGTTTAGGTGGATATTTCTTCGGTTCTTGACAAGCTTTCTCAACAATGGGTGCCTTTTTCTGAATAGGTTGTGGTGGATTATAGGATTGAGGTTGGGGTTTATGATAAGTCTCTTGCGTTCTGACCCAACTATTTTGCTGTGGAGGTTGTTGATAATTAGTGTAGCTCTCTTGAGGATTGGTATAACCATTAGAATAGTAGTTATCTTGAGGATATGTAACGGAAGCTACTGCTGGATTATTCATACACCTTTCCCACACGTGATTTCTTGATCCACAACCCGGACATGAAGGAATTGTGCGTACCGTATTCACCTGAGCAATTGTTCGGGCTTGTTCTTGTAGTTCTTCGAGTTGTTTAGCCAATTCTTTAAGCTTCAGAGATTCTGAATTGTCTTCTTTTTCTGCCCTCTTTGGCCAACTTCTCTCGTTCTCAAGAATTCTTTCCATCCCCAACTCAGCCTCTTCAGGATCTAGCAACACAAAACCTGCGTTTCCTAACGAATCCGCTTTCTCTCTTGATTTGTCATTAAGGCCTCCATAAAACAAGGTTAAATAATATTCTGGCGAGGATCTATGATATGGACACCTCGCCTTCTTTTCTGTAAATCGTAACCATGCTTCACCCAAACTCTCTTCATCTTTCTGTATAAATTGTTCAAGCTCCAACATATCTTTTAAACGTCTACTAATCGGTTAAAAACGGTCTAGGAATCTTGCTTGAAGCTTGTCCCAATCTGGAATAACATGAGGGTATTGGGTATCATACCAATCGCTTGCACATCCGGTCAAGAAGGAACATTAGGTAATACACTTGCTCCCTAGTAACTCCTCTTACGATATAAGCATCACAGATCTGCATGAATTTCTGAATATATCGGATCGGATCTTGATGTGCAGCTCCGCTGAATAATCCATGAGATGCAAACTGAGTTAGCATCCCTGGATCAGGTTTAAATTTTGCGTCTTGGATTTCTGGAGCGCGAATTCCTCTTGGCTCCACTCTGAACTCGATGGGTAGCTCAAGTCTCCTTGGGTTCTCCATCTGTAACTAAATCTGAAAAACAAAAACTAAAAACAAAAGCGTAAAATAGAACTAACTGAAATTAAACGCACAAGATATACGCACAAGGACTAACGATGTAGTCCCCGGCAGCGGCGCCAAAAACTTGGTGGGGCCTAGGGTGTGATAAAATAAGATATAATTAACGTGTAAAATACACCCTAAACTACACGGTTCTGCAAGTATACAGATCGTATGCAAGTTTTAGTTAAAAGATTAAGATTTGTTCCGCAGAGACTATGAAGGTTAGAGGAATCTTATGCAAATACCAAGTGCAAATAAGTTAAAGCTAGAACAAATAAACGCAAATAAAAGTAAAGACAAATAGATTTTTGTTGGTTTTCTAATTAACTAAATTAAAACTAAGAATTAAAAGACAGAAAATATATATGCAAGAGAAGTGATATGAGAATATAGCTCAAGTTATTAGCATGTAATCCCCACTAGTTTTGCCGTTCTAAACATGTAAGGGTGAATTATGTAGTATTTCCCTAATCGGTCCCAATTCGCTATCGGTAGTTTCAAATAGGATTTACCTATGTCAATAAGGCTTCCTAAGCAAACTTTTCCTGTAATTGGTAAATAGTCACAAGAACTAAACCATAGTGATTATCTAGCTAGGTTGGGTTGTCAGATCAGACCTAATACTAGACGTTATGTGCTAAACATGCAATTAAACACCGTTGTCAATGGTGACCTAATTACTAGATGGTAATTCTATATGGCGGCCGTCCACAAGAACACAGAATATATATCCAAACACATAAACAGAGAATAAAAACTGTAATTCTATTTAAAACATTAAATTCCCAAATTAGATAGATGTCAACTCAAAAATAGGGTTCATACATTAATGCTAAAACTCAAGCTAAAGAAATTTAGTTCATAAAAGAAAAGAAAGAAATTACAATTCTAAAGGTAGAAGAAGACATTGTTGATGAACAGCTCCTTCCAGACTTCTCTCTTGTGTTGTAAGCTTCCTCTTGGTTTAAGGTTTCACCAAGGATGATTTAAGAGTGTTAAGAGGCTGTATTTATAGTGTATAGGTTGACCTAATTCGTTTCTTTAGAGATAAGTTAAGTAATAGACTCCTAGCCCAACTCAAATTCGTAAGGAAATAAAGATAAACACTGATGGACCGTTTTGGGCATATCTTCTTCGTTATTGGTCGGTTTGAGCTTCATAAGATACCAAAAGAATCGTAACAGAATTATCTCTAGCCCTATGAAAGGAATCTTCCAAAATCGGCTTCCTTGTAGGAGTAATTACCACTTCTTTAGGCGTGTGCTGCAGAAATTCAGATTAGACAACTTTTCTTTTTCCTATTTTTTAGCCTTTGTTTCCTTATCTCCAATTTCCATGTAAATCTCTTTCCATAAGTTGTAGTCTTTGACTTGGACTCTAATAAATCTCCATAATTATCTTTAAAGCTTCACACTAAATAAACAATTAAACCCAATATGCTCTAAAAATATTATGTTCCTAAATCAAGACTCAAAATCGGAAAGTGCACTAGACTAAGCTAAAATCAACCTATAAACTAATAAATAAGCCTAAAATGATGTCTCAGAAGTATATTTTATTATAAAAAATGAGGAAACATCAATCGCAAAACCCATATTGTTGTGTTATAGATAAGAGTAACAATTAATAGCAATACTCATTGTGTAATCATCTATTGGAGCGCCTAAAAAATGCATTTCTCTTAATAGAGAAAGAGCAGCAGGGTAATTTTTCATCTTCACAACAATATTATATTGCTCAGTGTAGTGTACAATAGAAAGCTTGGGTCGCATTCTGATAATTTGATTTAAAGTAAATCGAGCATCTTCGAGACCATTGATATCATCAAAGGACAAAAAAGAAGATGAAATTGAAGAATAAAAGAAGAAGGGAAAGATGTTATCGGTTTTGTTCAAGGAACAAAGAGAAGATCTAAAGCAAAACAAAGAAGAAACACTCTGTTTCATTAATACCGAATGTACCCTGACTTTGATTTATCGCCGGAAAGAAGGGTTTTTAGAAGCTGCGGATATGAAGTAAACGCTCTTAGAGAGTCGAACTCATGGATGGTGAGGAAAGATGATGGAGAATGGTCCTCGAATGTTGGCGGTAGATGGTGGCAATTCGGCGATTCGCGGTGGAGGTGATGGTGGAGAACCGAGCGACAGTGACTGGTTGAGGCGATAGAGACGGATTAGGGTTTTTTTCTTTATTTTTTTGCTGGTTTTGGGTTTGGTAATGGATAATGAAGGCGAGTGTGGAGAATGCAGATGCAAGTTTTTTTTTTGTATTAATGATAAGTGGGGCCAGAAACGACCATGACCACCACAATCAATCCTTACCACCACTCATGTGGAAAACCTTACTTTATAATATATATATATATATATTGTAGTGTAGGTTAGATACATTTTCTAAGATTTAAGTTTTCCATACATACTATCTTATTAGTAGTATTAAATACAATGTACATACTAAGTACAAAAATTTACTTAGTCCACATATAGATATGGTTCATGTATTACTAATATAATATCTTCAATTTTTTTTAAATACATATGAGAGCCACTTTGGGCTCAGAATTATTTTGACTCCGGTAAGATTCAATCCTAGGACCCCCTGGTCTCTGCGGAGTAGTCTAACCACTAGACCTACTATCGATCTTTTATCTTCAATTTTCAATATACACATATATATATTTATATTTATATTTATATTTATATTTATATTTATATTTATATAAAATCTCATGAAATGATTTTATTACCTAGTAGGTACATTTGTACATTACAATATGTAAAGTAATTATTCATAAGATAATATAAAAATATGCAAAAATATTATCTAAATGAATAAAAATTCATTTATCGAGAAATAAATAATATATTCAATTACCGATAAATAATAATCTCGTTAAACGAATATTTTTTCCTGATCCCAAGAGTATTCATTTATAGAGGTTTAACTATACTTACTTACTATAATTATAGTATTTATTTACATATTTTTTTCACATTTTTCTAAGATAAACCAACTAATCTCGCCCCGCTAGCGAATTTAGATAAGGTATTTTGCAAAAATAATCCCCAATTCCATAGTGGATCGACCTAGGATATACATATTTTAGTTAATCATATTTATGTGAGTACATATAAGCTCATTGATTTAGTGAGCATTAACGAGTTACAGAAGCATCATGTACATTGCACGTAATAAGTGTATATACAAGGACTTGACCTTTATGATGTCGTCTATGAAAATTGGAAATGCTAAAATTTGAACTATTGATTATTTGCACTCTTGGGGAAAATCGTTATGAGTTGTCTATTATAGGCGAGCCCATATTAAGATGGTGGGATATTGCTAACCTCAAAGGGGATGGAAGTTGAACATCGTTGTTTTGAAAACCTGAGATGATATTATGGAGGAATAAGTATTGAAATCAAAGATAAAGAGGGAGTCTGGTTAGGAGGCTTTTCTACGATGGTCATGTTAGTAGTCGCGGAGCTGGTAGCCTTAATGAAGGGTTGTTGTTGACTGAGAAAATAGGAATGATCCAATTTATATGTGGATGTTGACTCTCTGTATATCCATGCAATCTTGAGAAAATGACCAGAGATAGAGTCCCAATGGTACAACAGATCAACTCCATTTGAGATATGCCAAACAAAATTTATCCTTCAAGATCTATGAATATTCATAGAGATTCAAACACTATGTACTGCATGCCACATCTTGGAGCTTACCAGAGTGGATGGAAGGGGGAATTATACAAAAACACTCGTTGGGGTTTTATGATTACTTATACAAAACATGTGCGAATGTTTAACACCTTAAAGGATATATATAATCAGCACTCATCCCCCCTCTACCCCTCCTTTACGGGAGCCTAGTTACCCTTATTTTATCAATACTTCAACACTTCAACACTTCCCCTTGTATTAAAGTATTGTACTTAGTACCTGCATAAATTTGTTAAAAAAAATTAGACATACACTATTCCAAAATTGACAACTAGCGATCATTTAGGTCTCAAGCCTCTAACGACCATTGAGTGGTCGGTCATTCTAATTTAGTTTATGCAACCCCTGGTGGTTGGTATTAGTCTTATACTTTTTGCGACCACCCAATGGTCGCTAAAAGTATTTAAAAAAGTATAAAATATTATATATATATATATATATATATATATATATATATATATATATATATATATATATATATATATATATATATATATATATATATTTACAAATCTTTATAATCACACCTACTAAACCCAAATTATATGAGCATACTAACTACCATAAAATCAACAAAAAGTACCATAACTGAATAATCAACACATATAAGATATTTTTTGTACAAATTAACAATAATAAAGTATACTACTACTATGTTTCATATATGTCCCTCACAATATATATAAACTTCTCATCACTATCGATGTGCATCATTCTGGTTACCATCAACCTCATATGTGTAATCGTCTCAAGTATTGTTAGTCTCTTCCTCATCATCACTAATAGTTAGATCGTGATCTAACCTCTCTTGGTCGACTTTGGTTTATTCTCTTTTATTCATATGTAATGCTTATATCTATGTGGTGTCATTCACAATAGGTATGAGTTAAGAGGAATTAAATGTCAACTCGACAACCCAAACATCTACACTCCAATCATGACGACCGCTCACTTCCCAAAAAAGATTCCACGCACCGAGTCGTTATCCCTTAGCATGCACAAAATCATCAATGTAGAACACATTCTTTGATTAATTAGTTAGAATATATGGTTCATCTTCGTACCAGTATGAACTAATATCGATTTTGATCACACCGTGTTTCATGTCGTATTTTCCTTTTCCAGTGGTATACCACTTGCACTCTCACACCGTTACTGAACATTATTTTCCATAATCTACGTTAAATATATTAAACAATTCAACATACCAACATACCAACTAACATCCTCGACAAAACAACAAACACATAAATCCCTATAATAGACCCCTTATGAGATGTGGAAGGGTTTTCCACCAAACCTGAAATTTTTAAAAGTGTGGAGATGCCTAGCCAAAGTCAAACTACCTGATTTTAGAACTGTCACCGTTGGACCCAAAACCGGTGACTCAATTTTCATAGGGTACACTCAGAATAGTGCGGCATACAGATTCTTGTCCTTGGATGATAACTCTATTTATGAATCTAGAAATGCTGAGTTCTTTGAACACATTTTCCCTTTGAATTTTTTTAATATTGTCAATGCTTCTTTACCTGTTGATAACTTATCTAGCTATGTTGGTTTACCTCTTTGTGATGTTTTCCCTGACCCCTCCACTTCTATGGAGCCTAGTAATATTCCCGAGGAAGAATCTAGGAGAAGTACGAGGCGTAGGATCGAGTCCAGCTTCAGCCCTGACTTTATAACAGCCTTTATGACCGAAGGTTTTCACATTGACCTATTAAACAAACAGGGTGTCAACTACCTCCTCACGGAGGAAGACCCAAAAACTTATTACGATGCTTTAAAATATAAAGATGCTAGTTTTTGGAAAGAGGCCATTAATAGTGAACTTGAGTCTATTATAAGTAACCATACATGGGAATTAACCGACTTGCCTAGGGGTAGCAAACCTATTAGTAGCAAATGGATTTTTAAGAAAAAATTGAGACTTGATGGTTCAATAGAAAAATTCAAAGCGTGACTTGTTATTAAGGGATTTACCCAAAAGAAAGGTTTAGACTACTCTGACACTTACTCCCCGGTGACCAAACACGCCACGATAAGAACCCTTATTGCTCTAGCCGTCATTCACGAACTTGTAATATATCAAATTGATGTCAAAACCGTGTTCTTGAACGGAGATCTAGATGAAGAGATCTACATGGCACAATATGAAGTGTGTGTGTTCCCTCGTCAAGGGGACAAAGTGTGTAAGTTGAAAAAAATCCTTGCATGGTTTGAAACAGGCACCACAAAAATGGTATGAAAAACTAGATAGTACTCTTATATCAGATGGCTTGGTAGCTAACACTTCTGATTCATGTGTTTACTCCAAGGTAACAAATTCAGAGTATGTTATCATCTGCCTTTATGTAGATGACATGCTCATCTTTCGTAATACTATTCATATTATAAATTAGAATAAACGATTCTTGTCTTCTAGATTCGACAGGAAATATATGGGAGAAACTGATGTGATACTTGGGGTAAAAATCATTAGGAGCAGTAATGGTATTACCCTGAATCAGTCTCATTACGTAGAAAGAATGCTGAAGAAATTCAATTCCTTTGAGGTAACGCCTGTAAATACTCCTTATGATTCTAGCATTCATTTATCCAAATAGGTTGGTGATGCTGTATCCCAAAATGAATATGCTAAGATCATAGGGAGCGTGATGTTGTTAATGAACTATACTCGACCTGATATTGCCTATGATGTGAGTAGACTTAGTCGCTATACTCATAACCCGAGTAGTGACCACTGGGTTGCACTTCGTCGTCTATTGAAGTACTTAAAGGGTACCATCGATCTTGGTCTTTATTACAACAAATTCCCCGCGGTTCTTGAGGGATTTTGTGATGCAAACTGGTTCTCTGACAATGACGAAGTAAACTCCACCAGTGGTTATGTGTTCTCCTTAGGGGGAGGTGTTGTATCGTGGACGTCCTCTAAACAGACTTGTATAGCACGCTCCACCATGGAGTCCAAGTTCATAACACTAGAGTTGGCAGGGCAAGAAGATGAGTGGTTGAGGAGTGTCCTATCAGATGTGCCACTGTGGGAAGGAAGTTTAACGCCTGTGTGCATCCACTGCGATTCCCAAGCAGCCATTAGAGACGCTCATAATAGCGCCTATAATGGGAAAATGAGTCAGACATGGTTCAGTTAAACAGTTACCGAAAATGGTGTGATAGCCTTGGAATTTGTACGATCAGATAAGAATCTAGCTGATCCGTTCACCAAAGCTTAACCAGGAGACTAGTACTGGAGACATCGAGGGGGAAAGGACTAAAACCCATTAATTAGGAGCATGTGACTAATGAGTCAATGTAATTTCCCCATCCCTAAAGCTCAAACATTAATCGTCATGTTCATAGCCACTCGTGGTGGTCCTTTTGAGAAGGACTTGATGAAGAAGGCGTACCGAGTGTTGAACTCACATTGAATTCATAGCCTTTATGGTGGTTCTTTCAAGAAGGACTTGATGAATTCACGGGTAACATTGAAACCCAGTATTCATGACAAAGTGTTAAGGAGACGTCCTTACACAACTCTCAAATTAATAAAGCCACCAAGTTCATTTCCTGCGAAAAGCGGTCCCTAGAGAAGGACTTGATGAACAAAATGAAAGGTGATGTTCGAGGGAACTATAGCTTTCAAAAAGGTAGAGTATGTGCTGTGAGGGTCTCGATCGGAAACCGTTAAGTTCAAGAGTAAGTTAACAGGAATCTGGTGGTTGCCTCACTTCACTACGTGTCAATTCAAATTGAAAGATATTGCCACTTAAGTAGAATTCACCCCAAATGCTGATAGATATGGTAACCTATTCACCTTCTCTCCCAAAGACCCTGAGTGGGGGATTGTTAGGATTAATCATTACAATCCATTTTAATGGATTAATTGTTTAATCCGTTCATGTTCTTTAGAAGAAGTGGAAAATACTTAGTTTAATATTGAGTATTAAACAAATCCATGCACATTCATTTGAGAAGTGGAAAAGTCACTTTTTACACATAAAAGTACCACACTGGAAAATAAGTGAAAAAAAAATGTCATATAATGCTTTAAACACCTATTAATTCCAAAAGGCCTAAAGGCTATGGAGGCCAAAGAGGAATAGACAAAGCCCCACACGCGCGCACCACCACCACCCCCCCGCCCAGCTTGGCCCGGCGTGTGCGTGTGCCGTGGGCTCGTGGGGGAGTTGGGGAGTGTCGGGAGTCAAAAAATGAAACACCTTTTCTAAAATGGTTCAAGGAGAAGTAAGCTGGATCTTATAGCGGTCGGTTGGAGTTCAAATTCTATCATCAGGAAGAGATAACGTTCACGCATTCAAGACACCATAAAGCCAGAATATACTCCAGCAGTTTCAGGTCTTGGTCAACTCGGAAATCTGTAACCTCCAAAAATATCAGCCTTAATGGAGCACTTGAAGACCATTTATGATGACGTGTCCGATAGACCCTTACTCTCCCTATTTTCCTATAAATAGAGACTCTCCCTCACAAGCCAAAGACACGAAATACACAAGAAAAGAATAACACTCTGCCTCTCTTTCTCTCTAACAATCTTAGTTAGTTTTTCTGTTAGAGATATCCGTACGTCGGAATATCTTTTTAACAACCATATGTGTAATTTGTTATTCCTTTAATTCCGTGTAAAATTATTTTCGGTTCCTGTAATCGTATTTCATTTTTCTGTAATAGTTGATTTACACTAAAACGAATATTATTTCTTTTACTTTTGGAAAACCATTTATGTTTTGTCAAAACCGGTGATAATTTTAATCACAAACAGCTCATCCAGATTGTTCTAAACATGCATCAAAGGACTGATTGGTAATAAAAACATATCATAATTATAAAACTTATAACAAAAACTTGAACACTTAAATCAGACCTGAAGAGGATATACACTGACGGAAAATCCTAAGATAAGTAGTTAGCAAAAAAACACAAATGTGATTGTTTTTACCTCCTTAATTGATTGAAACCGATATAAAGAATGTGTGAGAAGTAAATTAATCGTGTATAAATGCTAAGCATATACATTAAGAAAAAATCTAAAGATAAGTGGTTAGCAAAAGAACACACAAATCCAATTATTTTTACCTCCTTAATTGATTGAAACCGATATAAAGAATCATCAGATATTACTTAATGATCTTTGGGAAGACTTTAACCTCCTGAAATTGGAGAAATGTGATCAAGAAAGCCACAATGAATAGCATAAAAGGAGGATAAAATATATATACAAACAAAATACATCATAAATGAAAAAGATGTCTCGGTTTAGATAATGGCAAAATAATGTGAATTAGCCTGAATAATGCAAAAAATACACAAATTAGTAAACACTAATTTACTATAAATGCAAAAAAATTGAAATTAAAATTACCTCATCATTCATTACCCATCCACCTCCAACTATTTCTAACTGGCCATTATGCAATAAGTTTATGAAAGATTCCTTATTAGATTATGTAGCATCTCTCCACCATCTTTCCAAATATGACATTTCTTCCCATATAAATTTACGTCTTGGATCCTACAATTTATAATATATACCATTGTTACCCTATTAGGAAAAAATAGAAAACTTAATGGTAGTGTTTGTTTGCTTAGAATTAATTTAGTCAATTCTTCTAAATTTCATAAACACAGAGAAAATACACACATTACTTGGATCCCACTAGAAAGTAAAACATAGTAAAATTGTGTTGGGCTCTGGAGCACATTCTATTAGCATGACCTATCACTCTGCAGACTGTAATTCTAATTAAATCAGATAATTCTGAAAAATTGTAAAAGTAATGACATTACGTTAAAACTAATTCAATATTTAGAGTTTCAATGGTAAAATTTAATTTTTTACCTTAATGGTGGTTGAGAATTGTCCCCGAATAGCGGCGGTTTTCCTGTGAAGGAGAGCGGCTTGCTTAGTGGGAAGGTTGAGTTTCAATGGTAAAAATTATAACTGGGTTCATCGATTGTTGATGGCTTAGCCAAGTCGGTTGACAAATGGTGGAGAATGGTAGCAAATGGCAGGGGCTTTCTTGTGAAGAGTGATGCAGAATTTTAACAGGGTTCTTCGAAACACAACTATGTACCAAACGATAAAGAAATTGGCTGAAATATTACCAAACCAAAATAAGATCGGAGATCATTGGAGCTTGAGAAGTTAGGGATTTCAAAAAATTGAGGACACCCACTTCAATTCTAGCTCGAACCTAAATAATAAGACATTAATTTACAAATACTAAGTACTGAAATTGTGAATGCTTAAAAGAGATAGGCTGATCGGAGTATATTACCTCGGAAGGTTGAAGGATATCATCATAACATAGGAGTTGATGGAGAAGAAAATGGAGGATTTGCAGAGATTCGCCATGATTTGAATCTCTGCTGCTTCAGTGGAGAGGAATAAAAAACTTGAAAGGGTTCTCGCACTTAGTGGGAAGGTCTGCTGTAGGAGAGCAGCTTGCTTAGTGGGAAGGTTAGCCAAGTCAGTTGACAATGGTGGAGAATGGTAGCGAGTGGCAGATGTTTTCTTTAACAGAGAGAGAGAGAGAGAGAGAGAGAGAGAGAGAGAGAGAGAGAGAGAGAGAGAGAGAGAGAGAGAGAGAGAGAGAGAGAGAGAGAGCAGTTGGGAAGGTGAGACGTGAAGTGATTTCTTTTTGTTTTTTGTTCTAAATTTTGAATTTAAAAAAACATAGAAAAGTGTGGGGATTAGTTAACGTACAAATAAATAGTATAAAAAAGAAATATAAAAAGATAGCCCACATATATAATCCAAGGGCTAAAAAATATAGAGAGAATTTCAATACATTTTAACCGTGGATTGAATTTATATAATCTGGACCATTAATTATAATTGATCTAAAGGTCGAAAATGATAGAAATTTAATCCAAAGGCTAAAAGATATGGAGAGAAATAGAAGACATTTCGCCCTATTAGCCCTTCTCCCATATTTATATATATATATATATATATATATATATATATATATATATATATATATATATATATATATATGTGTGTGTGTATATTATGTGTACATATGTTTATATGATTTCAATGTTTAAAATTTTAAATATTTTTTAATAATTTTATCATCATTAATTAGGTTATATAAAATATTATTTTGATTTAATGTTGTGTGTAAAAAATATTACTCTAATTAAATAAAGAATATATTTTGTTGGTGCTTTTATTTATTAATGTTAATTGTTAGATATATATTCATGAGATTGATTAGTATAAATTTGTGACGCTTTGTAAAACAATTTTGAATGAAGTACATCCAATTCAGAAAAAATATATAACAACCTATTCTATTAATTTTATCTTATAAATATAATTTAACATAAGATCAAAAGTTATTGTAGCTAAGTTAGCATCCATCCAAGGTATATTATATTCTTATTTTGATATCTTGAAATTAAATCGAAAAAAATAAAGTAGAAGTTTGTTTGAATAAGGTAAAAGTATATTTTATCACAATAAATTTTTTTTTTCACTAATGTAAAACTTTTGTTAGTGGAAATCCTTAATCAGATCAGAAAGGTCTAACCTTGTATACTAATTCAGGATCTTTTTCTAAGCAAAGATATATAATTTTGGTAATTCTTTGCAGAATAATCTATGTAAAATATAAAAGAAAAATCAATAATTGATTTTGTCACGTGTATTTGACTTTTATCATTGGTCATTTTATTTTTTCTGTTTCTCATATATATTTGATTATTTTTCTGATTATGATATGTGTTTTTTTATCATTTTTTCCTTATAAGTTTGTAATATATGAGATAAAATTTCCAATTACGTACCGTAGCACATTTCATTTATATAATCTATATAATTTATGTAATATATAAAAAGAGAATCAATTGTTAACTTTATCATGTGTTATTTGATATTTTTAATATTTATTTTCATTTTTCATTTTTCAGATATATTTTATTATTTTTATTATTATGATATTTATCTTTTATTTTTATTTTTCTTAAATTTTTTTAATATAAAATTTTTGAGATAAAAATATCCGATTAAAATAGCATATTACATCTATATCTATATAAAAAAAGATAAATGAATGGTTGATTCTTCTATGCGTTATTTGATTTATATCATTTGTTATTTTATTTTTTTCATTTGTTATTTTACTTAGTCATATATTTTTACTATTTTCTTATTATGATTTTCTCAAAAAATTTGTGGTATAATCTTTGAGATAAAAAAATAGCATATTATAATTTAATTTTTCTTTCTTTATATTTTATTTATTTATTTATTTAACTTAGATTGTAGGCTCGTGCGTGCATCGTGCTATAGTAAAAGATATAGGGAGACATAGTTAAAATGTGGAAGGTAGTAATTTTATGGTTAGGAGTACTTGTTACTCAGTCAGGAGTATTATCTGGGCATCTTGAAGATGAGTAAGTATACTAATTAAGTCAGCCTTCATGTATATCAATCTTATGTTTTTGAGTTCTTCGTATTAATTAAGACGTGTTTCTTGTTTTCTTCAGAAGCGGGACATCTCGTGGGGTCCAATTGTTGGTGAAGGATAAGGAAGTAATTATATTCCTAATTTATAAAAGCTAGAACATAATCTTTTTAGAAATAATACTTAATTTAAGAAGCTAGGAGAATAAATATCATTATGCATGTATTTCGAGTTTCTTTGTTGTTTCGACTAATTAACTCGATAAATTATGGATTCAGGTACAATTAAATAACGATATAGTTAACGTGAGTTTGTCCACGCCTGATGGTTTAGTCACAGCAGTATCGTACAAGGGGAGTGATAATTTACTCGATACAAACAACAAAGAAGACAATAGAGGGTAAGAATGCCGTTCACACAAGTACTAGGAGCAAATTACAGAATCTTTAGTTTGATAACTCATTAAACTAGTAGATGTTACATTGTTCAAATGAGTCAAACTATTGAT
This sequence comes from Nemophila menziesii, assembly GCA_029959085.1. Taxonomy (NCBI): domain Eukaryota; kingdom Viridiplantae; phylum Streptophyta; class Magnoliopsida; order Boraginales; family Hydrophyllaceae; genus Nemophila; species Nemophila menziesii. The sequence continues at coordinate 3,053,656 of JARWIR010000016.1, read as the reverse complement.
TTGTTGCCTTAACTAACTATATTGATGATATAATATTTATAGGTATTGGGATATTAATTGGCGAACAGACAACCCACATAACAGGGACAAGTAAGATTACACAAAATTTCTAGTATATATATTCCATATTGGTCTTTCTGTTATGCAACCGTCATATATAATTTTTTGTTTCAAATTGTTGCAAACATAATGTGTCCCTATTTTTTACAAATAATAGCAAATATACTCTTTGAACGAACGGCCATGTATAACAATACAAGGATATACTTGCTACTTGTAAACCACATCAGTAATTAACTAATTTAATTAACTCTTATTGAATCTACATAATATAGTCATTGGGATTCCGGTTGCAGGTTGCAAGGTACAAGCTTTAAGGTTATACTGCAAACTCGCGAACAAATTGAGATTTCATTCAGTAGAACCTGGAATATTTCTGTCAATGGAACATATGCTCCCTTAAATGTGGACCGGCGGTATTGTCTAAATTAATTATATGAATATATCATAATTATTGTTTTGTTTTACTCTAAATCAGTTCGTGGATCACCTTAATCATTGAAGATTTAATACATTTATATATTGCAGGTTTGTAATGCTAAGCGGCTCATCAGGATTTTATACATATGCAATATTTGAGCGCTTAAATGGATGGCCTACCAATGCCATTGGTGAAGCACGAATTGTGTTTAAGCTTCACCGCGACAAGTAAAGATTATTTATTATTGAAATTAAATTGAATTATCACTACATGAATTTCAAACATTAATTATTTAGTTCTTTATCATGCAAAAATGCAAAATTTAATAAGGATTATATGTATATATACTAGGTTCCATTACATGGCAATTTCAGATGTAAGACAAAGGATTATGCCAACTCCTGAAGATCGTGAGAATGGACAGGTTCTTGCATTTAAAGAAGCTGTCCTCTTGACCAACCCATCGAATCCAGATCTCAAAGGAGAGGTAGATGATAAGTACTTCTACTCATGCGATAATAAGGACAATAAAGTTCATGGGTGGGTATCTAATGACCCACCCGTGGGTTTCTGGATGATAACTCCAAGTGATGAGTTTCGTCAAGGTGGACCTTTCAAGCAGGATCTTACTTCACATGTTGGTCCGACTGTACTTAATGTAAGTAATTATATTAATAACAACAATAAACAAGGAACCAACTGATGCAATTAGTTAACTCATGTTTTTTGTTTGTTGCAGATGTTTGTAAGTAATCATTATGCAGGAAAGGCCCTTAATGTGGAATTTGAGGAAGGAGAAGCATGGAAAAAAGTTTATGGACCCGTTTATGTTTACCTAAATACAGATCCATTGGCAAACGATAATCCACGTATATTATGGGAAGATGCTAAGACAAGGGTATTGTTTTAAGGGTTGACTAGTTTTATATTGATACCAAAAATATGTCACATTTATAGGATGTAATTAGGAAGTATGTTTATGTAAATTAGTGATGATTTTGTATGTTCAGATGGAGAAAGAAGTTGCAAGTTGGCCTTATGAGTTTCCAAATTCATTAGATTTTCTTAAAGCAAATCAAAGGGGAACAATTAGAGGTCAACTAGTAATCCATGACTGGTATGTACTTCTCTACGTTACAGTTACACTATAAAATAGTCAAGACTGGCTTTCGCCATTCTTAGACTAGATTGTTTTGATAAAATTATTTGGTCTAGATCTATTCTTCAAATGTTTTGAAATTCTGATGCGATTATACTGTATACTTTATCACTTGTTATCCCAATTAAAGAAATTTTGATTGTAACGTATAATACACTTTTATCATTTGCATAAAGTAGATATATAATCTGATATGATCTTAGGTACATCAATCATGAATCAATGCCAGCTTCGAAAGCTTATGTTGGATTAGCACCACCAGGACCAGCTGGATCGTGGCAAACAGAAAGCAAGGTTAATCATTTGCATTATTTTCAATTTAAATATAAATAAATAACTCAATCATAATTGTTTTTTGCGGTCCTATTGTTTAGGGTTATCAGTTTTGGACACGAGCAGATTCTGAAGGAAATTTCATAATTAAGAATGTTTTACCTGGTACTTATAGTCTATATGCTTCAGTCCCTGGCATAATTGGTGACTATAAATATGCTTTTGATCTTGTTGTTGAATCAGGTACACAGTCATGTAATGTTTGATTTGTCTAAACATATAACTTTGTATACTCGGATAATTTTATATGTATATGATCCATGATCCAGGACGTGACATAAATTTAGAGAATTTGGTGTATGCCCCTCCTCGAAATGGACCTACAATTTGGGAAATAGGCGTACCAGATCGAACAGCTGCTGAGTTTTATATTCCTGATCCCAACCCATCCTACAAGATCCACAGTTACAGTATCGATCACAAAAGCAGCCATTCCTTATTAAAGTTAGCTTGTTATCCCAAATTACTAAATTTCCACTTGAATTACTTACTAAGGCTGCATCTTAAATTATACCATGTATAGGTTTAGGGTATATGGATTATGGAGCCGTTACTCAGATTTGTATCCAACAAATGATTTAGTCTTCACAATTGGCACTAGCAACTACACCAACGATTGGTTTTTTGCTCATATTAATAGGTAAGATATCTGGTCATTAATTAGTAGATTGAGAATGTGATCAAGGACTTATTGATGAATGAATTGTAGAAACGTGGGATATAAAACATTCCAAGCAACGACGTGGAAAATTGTATTTGATCTAGAAAATATAAATAAGGCTGCAAATTATACACTTCGATTGGCATTGGCATCAGCTAGTGGGGCTGAACTTCAAGTATGTATTCGCCACTTTTCCTAATTAGTAAAAAATTAACTTATTTCTTAAATTTCTGATATATTTATAAGAAAATTATACAAAAATATATATAAGTTACACCTCCTAACAGTGTGTTTCTCTTGAAATATACTATTTAAGGTGCGTTTGAATGACCCGAGAGCAGAACCTCCAGACTTCACGACAGGGCTGATAGGGAAGGACAATGCAATTGCAAGACATAGCATACATGGGTTGTATAGTCTATATCATGTCGACTTAGCAGGTAGAAAATTAATTAACGGAAACAATACGATATTCTTGACACAGGCTAGAAATTCAGGCCCTTTCACGGAAATTATGTATGACTACATCCGTTTAGAAAGTCCTCCACAACCACTACAAGAAAATGTATCTTTAGCGGCAAAAATTTTAACACTAAAAATCTTAATTTTGCCGTTAATAGCTGCTATTTGTTTATCTCTATAAATTCGTCTCTAAAGATATCTTTAATAGCAAATTATTTGTTTTTGTCTTTATTGATGTTATCTTTAGCATCAGCTATTGCCGCTAAAAATATAATTAGAGGCCATTTTAGTGTTTAAAAATATCATTAGAAGCCGTTTTAGTTGCCGCAATAACCTAGTCTCTAGTGATACTTTTCTTGCAGTAAACAAAATGTAATATAAAATGAATTTTCATCTATTTAAATTTATCCTCGATAAATATACAAAACACTTTTGCTTGTTATAAAATATTAATACTAATGGATATAACCAATGATGTCAGCGTTACCAAGAGTTTACAACTCTATATATAATAATAAAGCACAATTAATAAGTCCAAAAATTTCCAACTTAATAATATTTTCCTTATTGGTGGACCCACCATCCTAAACTTAAGCTCTAAAACAACTGTCTATGTATCGCAATTCGAGTGCGTGTCATATGGAAAAGTTCTAAAATCTAAAGGGATATGGTTTATAACATAGCTAATAAATTTTTTTTAGAAAGGCTAGAAGGGTAGAGAAGGATATTAAATATAATAAATGAACAACAAGCTAAAAGGCAACAAGGGGCTTATCAAAGAACCGCCTTAATTACTTTCTGAACTATGCAATTTTGTTATTCTATTACCTTTATCACGTTCATTAAATGGGTTTATCAAGTAGTTTGGATCTCACGGCCTACACACCACTCAAGGCGCCCTAAGATCAAATATACTTCTACCACATTACTCACTAATATTTTCTTTACTATCAATGTGTGTTTCCTGTAAATACTCAAAACATACAAAATAACCAGCTCATAAACATATTACTTTCTATCATTAACTTACTATACTTATACTTTTAAGCTATTAAACATATTCTACATCTAAATCCTATGTATCAAAAAATTTAATTAATTTCTTTCAAAAAGTAAAATCACATAAAAATAGAGATGAGAGACAACGAATCCCCACACCCACAACTTTAAAATGAGGCATGTCCCCATGATTTGAAAAAGACTCAATAAAAAGAAATTAAAAACAAGCTAATAAAGCATATACATAAATGTTAAGGAAGAAAAAGAATATACTCTCGATACTATTGCCTCACTTTAGTAACATCCAAGATAGGATTTACTGGATCTTTCACTAAATTGCACTTTAATTGCTCAAGGAGTGTCATGATGTGCACTTGATTAGCTTTGATTTGTGCCATATATTTGGCCAAGAAGGTTTGAACTGCTTCAAATTTATTCAATCACTCCTCTACCCTTTCTCGCCAAATTAGATCTTCTTCATTTGATTCATCTTGTGGAGGTTTCTTAATTCCCGCTCCTCTCAAAATTGTCTAGATCAAAGTATTGTCGATATTATTCCTCATCTTATACATTAGTTTCTCTTCTTCACCCGGGTCCACATCCGCTTTTCGTACAAGGCACTTGATCATAGTAGGATATTTCACATTAAATAACAAAAGTGGAGAGACCAAAAATCGCATCACCTTCTCAAAGATCAATTGTGCCACATCTACTTCTTCCCCTCTTAAAACACAATTCAAAAATATTGTGTTTCTCTTAGTTACATCCAAAGTTCACTTGTTTCCAAAGGCGTTTGGTGTGAGGAAACTGTGCCAAGTTCTTGTATCCGCTTGGAGATATTTGTAAGGCCATGGTGCCTTCAATTCTCCCTTATGTGATTGCACTTTCTCTTCATGCTAAAAAAGTTGATTCTAATCGGAAATCTTGATATTTTCCACCACTTCTCTAAACTTACATGGTCCAACCAATTTCTTGAACTGGAAGTGGTTTCTAATCTCTTCAATTGTAAAAGGAACTAACTTTCCTCTAACTAGAACACGACCTTCACTATATCGGCTATAAAGGCCTAAAATAGAACTCGGGAACTAACTCCATATATAAATTTGAATGTCTCATCATGAATGTAGTCAAACCCAATCTATCTCCCATCTCTAAAAATCTCTTATAATCACCTTCTCCAATTTCTTTTCAAATACTCTCTCATGAGCACAGGGAAAGTCTGGTAAGTGTGTTTTAGCGGAAGCTAACAAAGCCTTTGAAGAGGTTGTGGTGTCTTCTCCTTGAAAGTTGTAATCTTTTTTCTCTTTGAATTTACCACTTCATGCTTTGCTCCATTCTTTTGACCTGTTTTACTAGAACTTGAATTCTTCTCAATCTTCTTATTCTTAATAAAACCCAATACCTTATTTTGATTCTTCTTCATCTCTCTAACAGTAGATAATGTTTTCGTTCTTTTCGGCATCTCAATTGACCTCCAACTCAAATATTTTAACACTCTTGAAATTTTTACCCCTTGATTTTAGGTTGAAAAAGTGTTGTTTGGATTAGGAAAGTTTTGAGGATGATGAATCTATATGTGGTTAGGATGAACTCTTGCTTGATTGGTATGGATCTAAGAAATTGTTGGATAAGATTAGGAACTTTTGGGTTTTGATTCTTGGATTCTAGGTGTTTTGATTTGATTTGGGTGGTTGAATCTTCCTTATAATAATTTGGGAAAGAATTTGGATATGAATTTATGGTGATTGGGTAGTGCTTTGATGTTTGGTGAAGGTTTGTTGAAACTTTAATAGAGTTGGGAGAAATTTGGGGAAGAAAGAGAGGCTTAAGGTTTAGATATTCGTAACTATGACTAACCTTCTCTTCAAACCCTATTTATAACTTGATCTGGAGGCGCCGTGCAGTGGACCGAACTTGGCCTGCGGTGTACCGCATTAGAGTTTTGTTGGACCCCATGCCACGGTCTTGATTAAATGGTATTGGGTGTGGGTTCTTGGCAAAGACAATGATTTTACATACCGTTGTGACGGTCTGGGACTAGTGCGGTGCACCAGACGAGTCATACGGTCTACCGCATGAATGCTCTACTCGAGACCGTCGTCACGGTCTGGCGCGAGTGAGGCTACGGTCTGTTGCGCTGGACTGTTTTTGCTGAACCGTGTCAAGGATTTCTTCAGGCGGTGTGCGCACCAGAGCACTCGTGCGATGTACCGCACAAAATCTATGGTTCTTGCCAATTTTTCGCGTTTCTTCTCCCTAACTCGAGTTCTTAAGTACCTACATATCAAAAATACTAATATCTTCCTCAATACTACAATATCTACTAAAAACAACTAATCTAAACATAAATAAAAGACATAAAAAAATAAAAAATTACGGGTTGTCTTCTATACAACACTTTTGTTTAACGTCTTTCAAAGTTATACGCGTTACCTCTGTCAATATTTATGTATATAGCCTCCCCAACAACGAGCAAGGCTTTGGACGTCTACTAATCTCCGTTTATTGCCCCTTTTGGGCCTGATTTCTATCACTTTAGCTGAAACAACATATGTGACTATGAATGGTCCCATCCACGAATCTTTGTGACTTCGTGGTCTATTCTCGGGTTTGCGGGTTTCCATACAACTTCATGGCTGACCTCAAACTCACTCATTGGTCTAGTATCCACATGAATTGCGTGGATTTATTTTGGGACTCTATAATATGAAAGAGTGTAGATGATAGGAATTGTGGGATCCAACTTCCTTGGTTTCTTACCCCATACATAGAAGGTCTCGAATACGTTTTAGCACGGAGGGTAACTGTTTCCTCCTAAAATTTTATGATGCTTTGTCTTGTCGCCGAGAACGTCCTTCCAAGTATAATTCGAACCTGCTTATCTACATCATAATCCAGAATAATAAAGTCAGTTTTGATGGTGATATTACATGTTTGGACATGAACATCCTCCACTGTTCCCCATGTCTCTGTCACTGAGCTATGCGAATATTGTAAGTTCATGGGAGCTTTTTCCATCTTCTTTAGTCCAAGCCTATCGAGCACGAATTTTGTCATAAGATTCACACTCGAACCCACATCACACATGGATTTCCCTTTGAGCATACCACTTATTTGAATGAGAAGGTTAAAGCTTCCGGGATCTATAAGCTTAAGTGGTAACTCTTTTTCACTCTTCTCGCGACTCTCTCAGTATGAGTCACAGTCTCTTTTCTGGCCTCTACACTCGCTTCTTTCTCTAGAATTACTTGCATGAAAACTTGTTGCGGTGTAAGCCCTTTATTCGAAATATCAAGCATCTGGGCGTTGATATTTTCTAGACTATATGCCTCTACAAATGTCTTGAGTTCAATGTCAACCTTCATATTTGTCTTCGGAATAGATGGTGACGTTGTTCAAAAAAAGGTGGCGAGCCCACCTTCTCTTCTTCTCTCCTTTCTTGCACAGCAGGTGTAACGTTTTCTTTCTGCTCTTTTGAGGCTTCTTCCTCTTTCTCTTTAGCTCTAGTAGCTTGAAGCTCAATAACCGATCTAATCTCTTCTTGCATTTCCTTGAGAAGATTCACAAACTTAGATTCTTCTTCAGTTTTTGGAACTCCCACGACAATTTCTACAGCATGTGTTACTTCCTCTTTCTTTTATATTTCAAGGAAAACTTCCTTAATAGCTTCGAACCCAACATTGGCATCACCTCCTTCAATGGCCTTCAAATATCTTTCTTCCATAATATTAGTTTAAACTTTCTTCAATCGATCTACTTGTGTTCCTAAGATCTTAATTGTGGCCTCTTGTTCTCTAAACTTCTCATTATGGGATTGAATATTATTCGTAATGATATCCATGAAAGTTTGTAATATCTTCTCTGACACAACTCCCTCTTGAGGATGTTGTGGTAAAGCTTTATGAGCTAGAGTATCGGTAGAAGCATCATTAGTAGGTTGTTGTGGAGGAGCTGGTCTATTAAATTCTGATTTCCTTGATAAGGACCTTGACCTCTTGGTTGGTAAGTGTTGTTCAGGGGACGAGGTTGATAATTACCTTGATTTGCGGCCCCTTGTGGATTTGAATACTGCATACGTGGATGATTTCTATTGCTGAATTGGTAATTCCCTCGGTTAGATATGAATTAGGCAGATGCTAAAGTTACTTCACACTCTTCCCATGTATGATTTGGTACCTCACACTGTGGACAACCTTGTGCTTCTTCCACTACATTTCTTGCAGCTTAGCTCTGACATTTTTGTTGCATCTCAAACCTTATCTCTTTTGACTTGATTCTCTAATGTTGTTAATTTAGCTGATTGAGTAGTTTCTGTAATCGAAGCGTATCCTTGGCATTTGTAATAGGAGCTCGCGAGATTGGCCAACTCCATTCTGTTTCAATAATACGTATCATACCTTCCGCAGCTTTTGTAGGATCCATGGATATAAATCCTCCTCTTCCAAGATTATATACCCTCAATCTACTTTCTCCATCAATACCATGATTGAACATAGTTAACTATAAAGTGGGGGTGTAACCGTGGAGTGTACATCGTGCTAACTTCTGTTGAAACCTTGTCCATGCATCTCCTACTTCTTCATCATTCTCTTGGCGAAAACTAGCAAACTCCATCTGATCTTTTAATCTCATACTCTTCGGATAAAAACGGTTAAAGAATGCGGCTTGTAGTTCATCCCAAGTGTTAATTCTGTTTGGTGGTTGTCTATCTAGCCAATCACCAGCACTTTCGGTCAAGAAGAACGTACACATATCACAATACAGCTGCTTGGGTTTAATGCCAGGAGTAATATAGGCATCACAAATATGCATAAACTTCTGATTCTCTCTTACCGGATCTTGAATTGCTGCACCACTATAGTGTCCGTAACTCGCAAATCGACGAAGTGATGTCTCCTCATAAGTGATACATTAATATTAGGATGAGACATCATTTTTAGTGATTTAGAAGTCTTTCTAGTCGATTTTTTTGAGAAAAACTACACTTTCCTATTTCTAGTCTTGATTTAGTAAATTATTATTTTTTAAGAATATTGGGTTTAATTATTTATTTAGTGTGAAGTTTTAAAGATAATTATGGATATTAATTAGAGTCCAAGTTGAAGAGTAAGAGATATGGAAAGAAGATAAGCATGGAAATTGGAGATAAGGAAAGAAAAGCTAAATATATGGAAAAAGAAAAGCTGCCATAAAACTGAATTTCAGCACCCACGACCACAAATCAGCTTATATCTCAAAATCGGTGGGGAATTTGGAGAAATGTTAAAGAGAAAAGGTAAATATCTTTCCGAGACGATAAATATCGACTACTCATATGCTTCAAACGGATAAGAATTGAAGCTGTTAGGACCAAAACAAAAACGGGCCTGATTTCATATTTTAGGGTTACGAATTTGAGTTGGGTTAGGAGTCTACTACTTACCTTCTTCTTCAAGAAAACGATTTAGGGCTTCTATACACCTACAAATACACCCTTATATCACTTTTAAATCATCCTTGCCTCATAGTAATTAGTCCTTAGGTTTATTATCATCAGAATTATTGTAGAGAGCAAGATGAAGTCTTTCATTATTTCTTTTAGTTTATTTCCTTCAGGTATGAACTAATTTTCCCATAGCTTGGGTTTTGCATCATGTATAATATATGAATTCTATTTTTTTTCTATCTAAGTTTCTTTGGGAATTATATGTTTTAATCTGATATTAGCTTCTTACCTATATATTTATTTATGTGTTTTGATTTAATGACTGTTTCCCTTGCGGTGCGCAACATTTAGGATTACCTTAATAGTAGTTAGATGATCACCTTAGATGGGTGTCTAATTATTGAAACACCACATAACGTCTAGTGTCGATATTGGTCTTGACAACACTAATTCTAACTAGATAGTCATTAGGGTATAATTTAAACACTATCACCATGTCTGGAAATTGATTGCTTAGGGCCCAAGTAGCGCAGGAAAACCCTATTTAAACCAGCCTCGTGGTGTGTCCGTAGCCCCCTTAGTCGCTCTCAAGGTCTGAGGTACGGAAATTTAAAATGCTGACTAAGTATCTAAGAGCTAATTATCTCCCTTATTAACTAGATTTGATAGAAATAATTAGAAGGATTAGTGCATACTAGCCAAACCTAAGCTATACTTCTCATCTCATATTTCTTCGTATTTATTTTATTGTCTTTTCATTTTCCTTAGCTTAATCTCGAATTATTCTCTTTTATTTCCTGTCTTATAATTAATTACTTTCTACTCGTTATTTCTGCTCATTCGTATAACACACTAAGTCCCTGAGAACGAATTCAACTTATCATTAAAACTTGCATACGTCCTGCAATACTTGCAGCACCGTGCTTGTCTAGGGTGAACGTGCATTGTTTTCTGGCTTATATTTATCTTATTTTTATCACACCCTAGGCGACACTATTGAGCATACCCGGATCGGGCCTGAACTTAATATTTTGGATCACTGGAGGATGATAACATAATGGTTGAACTCGAAAAAGTGCTCCCAAGCCTAGGAGATCTTGTTCTTGACGTCTATTATTTCTGTTATCTCTTGGTGGTGCTCGAGGAATAGGTATTACCTAAGGAATAGGTAATCCTTGATGTTGATTTTCATTGGGGTTAAGATTATCCCCAGGTGGTGAATTAAATCGTTATGATTAGACATAGCTTTTCTTTGTTCTCTTTCTTCTCTCACGCGTTTTTTGTAAGGCTTAAAACACTCTCACGATTCTCAAGCATACACTAAAACCTAAAAGAGACAAAAACAAAAAGAAAGCGTAAATCTGAAGAAAAAAATAACTAAAAACTACTACCCTAAAAATTAAACCTACACGCTAATGAGTCACAAGTCCCGGCAAGCGGCACTTAAAACTTGGTGGGAAAAAGAGTGTGATAAAAATAAGATTAAAATAAGTAAGAACAAACACTCTCACTTCCACGTTACTTACTACAAGTATCACCAGTCGTACGCAGGTTTTATAGATAAGTTCAGATTCGTTCTAAGGGACTTAGTGTGTTATACGAATGGATTACAAGAAAGCGTAGTAATAAATAGTTCAACGAATTAAAAGGCAAGAAAAGTAAATAGTAGTGATTGAGGAGAATAATGATAAATTAAACTAAAGACAATAAAGTAAAGATGTAAGAATAAGATGAGAAATATAGCTTAGGTTGGCTAGTATCCACTTATTATTCTATTTCTTCTACTAGTCTATAAGAGTGATTAAAGCTCTTAAAGTAAGTAGCCAGGATTTTATATTTCTCCTAACCCCTTCCGGGTGGACATAGGTGGCGACCTAACAATTACCAGGGGATTTGGGTAAGGGTACCCTACGCAATGATCGGTGATCAGATCGAAAACCCTAATGACTATCTAGTTAGGCAAGCCCTTCTGGATTATTACCACACACTAGACGTTAATGTGGTGTTTCAACAATTAGACACCCCTTTCGGGTGACCATCCAACTGCTATTAATGTGGTAGTCTATACTCATGCACTAGCAAGAACTACGGTCAATAAACCAAAGCACATAAAACATATATAAAGGTTAAGAAGCTAGGATCAATTTAAAAGGTTTTTCCCAAACAAACTTAGATAGAAGAAAATAGAATTCAAAGATTATACATATGAAAAATCCAAGCTATGGGAAATGTAGTTCATGCTGAAAAAAATAAAACTAAAATAAAGATACATACTGTCAACTTACTTCTCTTGAATAACTAAGGGTTGATCTAAGTTTTTAAGCTAAGCAAGGACATGTTTAAAATAATAAGACAGTGTATTTATAGGTGTTAAGAAGACCCTAGGTCGAAATATTGAGTGGAAGACAAGTAATTTGAGTCAAAATCCAACTCAAATTCATTTCCTAAAATATCAGAGAGGATAAACACTGCTCATTGTTTTTATTATATCTCCTTCGTTATTGGTCCGATGTTAGCCAACTTTATATCGAAACGACCGCAACAAAAAGATATATCTTTACTCTTTTGAATGATAATGTAAATTCCCAACGGATTTGAATTTATATTCACTTTAATCGACGTAGCTACAGAATTTCAGATTTACTTAACAACTTTTCCCTTCCTATTTTATCTCTACTTCCTTTTATCTCTTGATTCCTTCCATATATTATTTCTTTATCTAATAGAATTTATTTGGTATCTAATTATATTCCATATATCTTTAAAACTTCACATTAACACACAAGTTAAACTAAATATGCTCTAAAAATAATAAATCATCAAATCAAGACAAGAAATAAGAATTTATCAAAATATGAATAATAATATATAAATGTATAATCAAATACACCTATAATTATTCTCCAACCTAGTTGATTATATCACAAACAGGGAGACATCAATATTACACTACATTCTTCTGGCAAACCTATCATTTCATTCTCAAGATATGGGCACTTGTTAGTGATAGCTCTTATCAAGAAGTTCACGTATTTTGGTAGCCCTTTAATAGCATCCAAGAATGGAATATTAATGTTAAGCTTACTCACCACATTCATGAATCTTTAATATTCAGCCATATCTCCTTTCTTCTGAACTCTCAAGGGGAAAGGTGGAGGAGGATGGTTCTCTTCCACTGCAAAATCTTTCTTCTTCGATTTTTTTGGAATTTTCTCAACTTCCACCTCGTCTACTTCTGGTTCACTTTCTTTCTCCACCACATCCTTTACCATTTTTATTTTTACAGTTTCTTTTTCTTTTATAACGGGAAAAGGTGATGGTGATAATTTCTTACCACTTCTCAATGCATTAGCATTACATGATTCTTTGCATTCTGGATTTTCGGTGTTGCTTGGAAGTTGTCCTTGACCTCAAGCATATATACTGTTAGCGATTTTTGATATATGAGCTTCCAAAATCTTCTAAAATGTTGAATGTGAATTCAATGTCTCTTCGATTTTTATTGATTTATCAGATTACAGAATTATAAATGATTCAAAGTGATAGCCAAATCGGCTGCAGTAATCGCTCCTTCGTGAGGACGGGAAGGAAGTGCTTTTTAAGATAAAGTATATGTATAAGAATCATAACCATATTTCTAAGGAGCTTGAACTCCTTGATATTGATGTTGTGTCCTTGGTTGGTAATTGTTGCCTTGGGGTCTTGGTTGATATGTTCCTAGATTAGCAGCCCCTTGCGGATTCAAATATTGGAACCATTGATGGTTCCAATTTTGATTACCATATCCTTGACCACTCGAGTAGTTGTTACCTCGATTATTAATGAAACACACAGATTCTGGATTATGAGGACATTCTTCCCAACTATGATCAGTTGCCCCACAACTAGGGCATATCTCTGGTTCTTGTACAACATTAACATTTGCTTGTTTGTTAGATACGGATAGTTGTTTAACTTTATTTTTAAGAGAGACAATCTTTGCATTTAAATCTGTTACCGTGTCTACATTCAAGGTACCCTTTTTCAGAAAATCCAACTGGTGATCTTGATGGTTGCCAACTCATCTCATTCTTTACAATCTGACCCATAATAGCCAATGTTAATTCACAGTTACCATCATGAAACCATCCTGACACATAGTATCAACTTTTTCTTTGGAGGCTTCATCCAAACTGCGATAAAAAATCATTGCTATAATTCTGATGAATACCCATGTAGTTGGCATTTTCGTAATAGAGATTGAAAATGTGCCTACGCAACTCCTACAGCCTCTCCACGTTCTTGCTGAAAACCTGCTATATCAAGCTGCCCACTAGGTCTTACACTCTAAGGATAGTACCTATCAAAAAAATTTGTTTGTAGTTGATCCCTAGTCATGATTTCTTTGTGTTGTTGTTGATCATACAACTCATTAGCTCCCCCGCTAAGAAAAAATGGGAACATAGAAAAGTACATTTGTTCTTGGGTAACAACTGGAGTGACATATGCATCACATATATGCATGAATTGTACATTGCTCGAATAGGATCTTCACGTGCGGCTCCACCATATTGACCAATATTGATGAATTGATTGATCATACTCGAATCTGGTTTGAATCTAACTCCTTGAATCGCGGGTGGTCAAAGTCCCAATGGTAGTAAACTAAATGGCTTGTATTCGTTAGGCTGGATGAGCCAAGGTGCATCTTCAGGTTGAAATCTAGCACCATTATTGTTGTTAAATGGTGGTTAACCTCCACGAGGGATTCGAATGTGATGGTTGTCTCTCGGTGGTTCATCCATAATTTGTGGCACTCTCGGGTTGCCATGTTTATCTAATTCTATCTCAGGATCTTGGGTTTATTGTTCAAAGCTGTCATTTCTTTTTCTCTTGTTTTCTTTTCTTCCTTTTCTCTCTTTTTTTAGCTCGGAATAACCTCTCAGCATTTGAGAGCATGCACCAAACCTCTAGAACCTGAGAAAATAGAACAAAAGAAAAGCGTAAAACTGAAAATAAACACTTAAGACTACTTATAGATTAAACATCGGGGTCACACGCAGCAATCCCCGGCAGCGGCGCCAAAAACTTGGTGGGTCCTGGGGTGTGAAAAAATCAACAATAAATAAGAGGATCCACTAACCGCAAGTGTACGAGTCTTCCAAGTAATAATTAGATAAACGAGATTTCGTTCTCAGGGATTGAACTGGTATAACTCAAGTGTTTATCAGAACGTAGTAGTGATTGCACAAACAGAAAAATAAATGATAAAGATTTGTGTTTTGTTTTGAAGATTAAACTACGAGAGGCAAATAAATAAAGTACTGAAGATTAACATAAATTAAATAAATTAAACAATTAAGAGATGTGGACGCAAATATGAAAATTGTACATGATTCTCGCAAGGGGTCCACCTATTAATGCTTTCGCTTAAGGGTTAAATCAGTATTTGTGTATTAGTCGGGACTTTAATAACTCCTAACCCCCGTCGAGGTGGATTTAGGAGCTATCCTACAGTATTACAAACCCCGTCAGGGCGAATATACCTACTTTCGGATGTCGAAATCTTTTACCCAATTGGATGTGTGGTTAGTCAAGCCCGTCATGATCATTGGAGAATACCACGCGTCAATTACCTAGGTCCGTAATTAAACCCCCCGTCAAGGAGACCACTGCCACTAGTAAATAGCCCAATTACCAATACCTATTTTTAAGTAGCTAAGTCTGAAATAGTAAATAATCTCACGATAATAGTCAATACAAAATACCCAATTTAAATTAAATTAAAACAATCACAAATCGAAAAAACATTAAATTAAAGAAATTAGAGCTTAACCCATAGTGCAATTCTCAATAACTAACCGATTTAGCTCATATTCAAACTAAAAATTATAAATAAAGTAAAATCATTCATGTTCCTAAATTACAAGAAATAAAGAACCTAATTAAAGTATAAATAAATAAAATTGTAAGGTCTTTTTATAAATATAGTGGATAAGTACCTCAAATAAAATGGTGGATTACATCACTGAAATGTGTTCTATTGAGGTGGAAAACAATGATGGTGTCTAATGACGGAATAGGTGGCGGTGACGACAATTGGTGACCCTTGTGAAATCAAAATCGAGAGAAAAAATTCTGTTTTTGGGTTAGGGTTTTAAAAAATTTGGTGTGTTATTAATGGTGCAACTTCTGCTCAAGCCGCTATATTTATTACGTGATCCCTTAACAACTGCTTGGGTGGTCGCTGAAGAGTAAAAAATTGGTCACTAGAAATATCAATGTCGGCCACTATAGTAGTGGATAATGGTTTATATGTGGTCGCTATTTTAAAAATAGTTTATTTTGTTTGTATCGAAGTATCTTTACCGATCAATTATTGACTGCTATTAACTTAAAAGTTTCTAGCGACCACTTGGTGATCGTTAATATCATAATATCTACTACTACGACCATTGTAATTGTCACTAATAAAGTTATTAGTCTTTAACGACCACATGGTGGTCGGTAATAAGTTTATTTTTATTATTATTTTTACGTAATATATATTACGGCCATTGAAGTGGAAGTTAATGAGTTATATGTTTGTATTATTCATTTTAAATGTCGCTAAAAAAGTTAATATTTTTTATATTACGAACAACCAATCTATATTGACAGATGTTATATGTAGCAACCACGTCGATAGTTGCTAAAATTATAGTCGCTCAAGCGTGTATTATACACACACACACACATATATATATATTAATAAAGTACTACGTGTATATATGTTTATATGATTTTAGTGTTTAAAATTTCAAATTTTTTTTAGTAGTTTTATCATCAACATCATTAATTTGATTAAATGTTTTGTGTCAAAAACTAAAATGTATTACTCTAATTGAACAAAGAAATATAACTTGTTGGTGCTCTTATTTATTAATATTTATTGTTAGATAGATATTCATGAGATTGAATAGTATAAATCTATTTATGATGGTTTGCAATATAATTTTGAATGAAATACATCCAAGAAGAAAAATGTAACATCTTTTTCTATCAATACTATATATCTTATATATACAATTTAACATAAGATCAAAAATAATAGTATCCAAGTTAGTAACCATCCAAGCTATATTATTTTCTCATTTCGATATCTTGGCATTAAGTCGATAAAAAAAAAGTAGAAGTGTGTTTGAATAAGGTAAATATATATCTCATCGTAATAAATTCTTTTTTCACTAATGCAAAATTTTGGTTGGTAGAATTCCTTAGTCACCAAGGACTTGATAGGTTTAACCTTGTATACCAATTCAGGATCTTTTTCTACACAAAGGTATATAATTTTGGTAATTCATTGACGAATAATTTATATAATATATAAAATAAAAATCAACAATTGATTATGTCAATGTGTTATTGGATTTATACCATTTGTCAGTTTATCTTTCCTATTTGTTATATATATTTGATTATTTTTCTGATTATGATATGTGTTTTTTATTATTTTTATCCTTATAAATTTGTAGTATGAGATAAAATTTCTAATTAAGATAGCACATTTCGTTTGTATAATCTATATAATTTATATAATATATAAATAGAAAATCAATTGTTGACTCTACCATGTATTATTAGATTTTTTCTATTTATCATTATAGAGATAAATCCCTATTAAGTCCTACAACCCAACTATTCACCCCCACCAGGTCCAACACCTGATTTCTTCCCAAACAAGTCCAACAAATTTTATGATCTACCATCGTCACCCCTAACCAAAAATCAAATAATATAAAATCTTTCCATGATTTTTGCTACTAACCAACTCCATTTAAGTAGTATATATATCATATCCCTATAATCATGCACGTTAGTATGGTAAATTTGTCAATAAAAAAAGAAATCAATTTATATAAAATGTAAAAGAAAAAGTAAACGTTGGAGAACAATGAAGCCAACCACCACTCCCTTCACGCCGACCCTCTCCGTCGCTCCATAAAATAAGAGTGAAAAGCCTTATGAAGATTCGTCGAAGATTTGTGGAGATGAAGACGTCCTTCAATCCGGCGATGTTGAAACTCTCCGTTGAACAAACATGCCATCCTTTTTATGCGGTTTTTGCAACAACGAGCAACAAAGGGAGTAGGTAAATGTATTGGTATGAGAAGCAACGCAGAAATATGAGCAGCAACAGTGGAAGTGGAACCATCAGCGAACCAGTTTCCAAGAGGGTCTTCTCCACGCCATTGACCTGATATGCAATTTATTAATAATATTAATTCTACATTTTCTGGTGCGGCAGTAGGAGGGCTTGAAAGGTGGACCAGGCTGCCAATTAATAGAGTGCCTTTGTGGTAGCTTGTGTATCGATTTGATGGTGACCGTTTTTTGTGTTTCAACTTTCAAGTATCCTGCACAAATCGGAGTTGAAGACACTGCACATTTCTGATGGGTTACGTGTGGAATATCAGTGGTGTTTGTTAGTTAGTATCGGTGGTTTGTACAGATGGCTTACGTGCGGACACACTGCACATTTCTGATGGCTTACGTGTGGAATATCAACGGTGTGCTAGTTAATATCGGTGGTTTGTACTGATGGGTTACGTGTGGACTCACTGCACATTTCTGATGGGTTACGTGTTGAATATCAGTGGTGTGCTAGTTAATATTAGCGGTGTGCTAGTTAATATCGGTGCCTTGTAAATACGGGTGCAATTTATTTTGTAATTACTACGCAAATATTAAAGAAAAATATATATTCATTTTTCGTTTTATTAATTTTGTTTTGTAATTTAATTTAATGTTTTTCTTTTTTTGTTTTGCAATTAATTGATCAATTGCATATAATTGGAAAATTAGTTTTGGTAAGTCAAAAAATATTAATGGAGAAAAAAATGAAATCTAGACAATTTCGGTAGGGTGGACCTGATAGGCAACTGACAATAGTCTGTGAACTCTCCCAGTCAATCACCCATCATTATACTATTTCATTTGTAATATATATTTTATTTTTCTTATTATGATATTTATTTTTTTATTTTTGTTTCTCTTAAAAGTTTGTAATATAAAATTTTTGAGGTAAAAAATATCCGATTAAAGTAGTACATTACATCTATATCTATATAATATATAAAAGATGTATTAATGGTTGATTCTTTTTTTGTGTTACTTGACTTTTACCATTTATTATTTTACCTTTTTTATTTGTTATTTTACTTAGTCATATATATTTTACTATTTTTCTTATTATGATTTTCTCAAAAATTTGTAATATAAAATCTTTAAGATGAAAAAAAAAAAGTATATTACAATTTAATTTGTTTTCTTTATATTTGTCTTTTGTATTTCTTTAACTTGGATTGTATGCTCTCGCATCGTGTCATAACCTGTAATAGTAGAAGATATAGAAAGACATAATTAAAATGTGGAAGGTGGTAATTTTGTGGTTAGGGTTTGTTACTCAGTTAGGCGTATTATCTAGGCATCTTGAAGATGAGTAAGTATACGTACTAATTAAGTCAGCCTTCATGTATATTAATTTTATGTTTTTGAGTTCTTCGTATTAATTAAGACGTGTTTCTTGTTTTCTTCAGAAGGGGGACATCTCGTGGGATCCAATTGTTGGTGAAGGATAAGGAAGTAATTATATTCCTAATTTATAAAAGCTAGAACATAATCTTTATAGAAATAATCCTTAATTTAAGAAGCTAGGAGAATAAAATATCATCATGCATGTATTTGGAGTTTCCTCGTTGTTTCGACTACTTAACTCGATGAATTATGGATTCAGGTACAATTAAATAACGATATACTTAACGTGAGTATGTCCACGCCTGATGGTTTAGTCAC
Organism: Nemophila menziesii; assembly: GCA_029959085.1. Taxonomy (NCBI): domain Eukaryota; kingdom Viridiplantae; phylum Streptophyta; class Magnoliopsida; order Boraginales; family Hydrophyllaceae; genus Nemophila; species Nemophila menziesii. The sequence goes on along the minus strand of JARWIR010000016.1, from coordinate 3,034,323 downwards.
AGCAGTATCGTACAAGGGGAGTGATAATTTACTCGATACAAACAACAAAGAAGACAATAGAGGGTAAGAATGCCGTTCACACAAGTACTAGGAGCAAATTACAGAATCTTTAGTTTGATAACTCATTAAACTAGTAGATGTTACATTGTTCAAATGAGTCAAACTATTGATTTGTTGCCTTAACTATCTATATTGATGATATAATATTTATAGGTATTGGGATATTATTTGGCGAACAGACGACCCACATAAAATGGACAAGTAAGATTACACAAAATTTCTAGTATATATATTCCATATTGGTCTTTCTGTTATACAACAGTCATATATAATTTTTTGCTTCAAATTGTTGCAAACATAATGTGTCCCTATTTTTTTACAAAGAATAGCAAATATACCCTGTGAACGAACGGCCATGTATAACAATACAAGGATATACTTGCATGCTACTTATAAACCACATCAGTATATTTAATTAACTAATTTAATTAACTCTTATTGAATCTACATAATATAGTCATTGGGATTCGGGATGCAGGTGGGAAGGTACAAGCTTTAAGGTTATAATGCAAACTCGCGAACAAATTGAGATTTCATTCAGTAGAACCTGGAATATTTCTGTCAATGGAACATATGCTCCCTTAAATGTGGACCGGCGGTATTGTCTAAATTAATTATATGAATATATCATAATTATTGTTTTGTTTTACTCTAAATCAGTTCGTGGATCACTTAATCATTGAAGATTTAATACATTTATATATTGCAGGTTTGTAATGCTAAGCGGCTCATCAGGATTTTATACATATGCAATATTTGAGCGCTTAAATGGATGGCCTACCAATGCCATTGGTGAAGCACGAATTGTGTTTAAGCTTCACCGCGACAAGTAAAGATTATTTATTATTGAAATTAAATTGAATTATCACTACATGAATTTCAAACATTAATTATTTAGTTCTTTATCATGCAAAAATGCAAAATTTAATAAGGATTATGTATCTATATATACTAGGTTCCATTACATGGCAATTTCAGATGTAAGACAAAGGATTATGCCAACTCCTGAAGATCGTGAGAATGGACAGGTTCTTGCATTTAAAGAAGCTGTCCTCTTGACCAACCCATCGAATCCAGATCTCAAAGGAGAGGTAGATGATAAGTACTTCTACTCATGCGATAATAAGGACAATAAAGTTCATGGGTGGGTATCTAATGACCCACCCGTGGGTTTCTGGATGATAACTCCAAGTGATGAGTTTCGTCAAGGTGGACCTTTCAAGCAGGATCTTACTTCACATGTTGGTCCGACTGTACTTAATGTAAGTAATTATATTAATAACAACGATAAACAAGGAACCAACTGATGCAATTAGTTAACTCATGTTTTTTGTTTGTTGCAGATGTTTGTAAGTAATCATTATGCAGGAAAGGCCCTTAATGTGGAATTTGAGGAAGGAGAAGCATGGAAAAAAGTTTATGGACCCGTTTATGTTTACCTAAATACAGATCCATTGGCAAACGATAATCCACGTATATTATGGGAAGATGCTAAGACAAGGGTATTGTTTTAAGGGTTGACTAGTTTTATATTGCTACCAAAAATATGTCACATTTATAGGATGTAATTAGGAAGTATGTTTATGTAAATTAGTGATGATTTTGTATGTTCAGATGGAGAAAGAAGTTGCAAGTTGGCCTTATGAGTTTCCAAATTCATTAGATTTTCTTAAAGCAAATCAAAGGGGAACAATTAGAGGTCAACTAGTAATCCATGACTGGTATGTACTTCTCTACGTTACAGTTACACTATAAAATAGTCAAGACTGGCTTTCGCCATTCTTAGACTAGATTGTTTTGATAAAATTATTTGGTCTAGATCTATTCTTCAAATGTTTTGAAATTCTGATGCGATTATACTGTATACTTTATCACTTGTTATCCCAATTAAAGAAATTTTGATTGTAACGTATAATACACTTTTATCATTTGCATAAAGTAGATATATAATCTGATATGATCTTAGGTACATCAATCATGAATCAATGCCAGCTTCGAAAGCTTATGTTGGATTAGCACCACCAGGACCAGCTGGATCGTGGCAAACAGAAAGCAAGGTTAATCATTTGCATTATTTTCAATTTAAATATAAATAAATAACTCAATCATAATTGTTTTTTGCGGTCCTATTGTTTAGGGTTATCAGTTTTGGACACGAGCAGATTCTGAAGGAAATTTCATAATTAAGAATGTTTTACCTGGTACTTATAGTCTATATGCTTCAGTCCCTGGCATAATTGGTGACTATAAATATGCTTTTGATCTTGTTGTTGAATCAGGTACACAGTCATGTAATGTTTGATTTGTCTAAACATATAACTTTGTATACTCGGATAATTTTATATGTATATGATCCATGATCCAGGATGTGACATAAATTTAGAGAATTTGGTGTATGCCCCTCCTCGAAATGGACCTACAATTTGGGAAATAGGCGTACCAGATCGAACAGCTGCTGAGTTTTATATTCCTGATCCCAACCCATCCTACAAGATCCACAGTTACAGTATCGATCACAAAAGCAGCCATTCCTTATTAAAGTTAGCTTGTTATCCCAAATTACTAAATTTCCACTTGAATTACTTACTAAGGCTGCATCTTAAATTATACCATGTATAGGTTTAGGGTATATGGATTATGGAGCCGTTACTCAGATTTGTATCCAACAAATGATTTAGTCTTCACAATTGGCACTAGCAACTACACCAACGATTGGTTTTTTGCTCATATTAATAGGTAAGATATCTGGTCATTAATTAGTAGATTGAGAATGTGATCAAGGACTTATTGATGAATGAATTGTAGAAACGTGGGATATAAAACATTCCAAGCAACGACGTGGAAAATTGTATTTGATCTAGAAAATATAAATAAGGCTGCAAATTATACACTTCGATTGGCATTGGCATCAGCTAGTGGGGCTGAACTTCAAGTATGTATTCGCCACTTTTCCTAATTAGTAAAAAATTAACTTATTTCTTAAATTTCTGATATATTTATAAGAAAATTATCCAAAAATATATATAAGTTACACCTCCTAACAGTGTGTTTCTCTTGAAATATACTATTTAAGGTGCGTTTGAATGACCCGAGAGCAGAACCTCCAGACTTCACGACAGGGCTGATAGGGAAGGACAATGCAATTGCAAGACATAGCATACATGGGTTGTATAGTCTATATCATGTCGACTTAGCAGGTAGAAAATTAATTAACGGAAACAATACGATATTCTTGACACAGGCTAGAAATTCAGGCCCTTTCACGGAAATTATGTATGACTACATCCGTTTAGAAAGTCCTCCACAACCACTACAAGAAAATGTATCTTTAGCGGCAAAAATTTTAACACTAAAAATCTTAATTTTGCGTTTAATAGCTGCTATTTGTTTATCTCTATAAATTCGTCTCTAAAGATATCTTTAGTAGCAAATTATTTGTTTTTTGTCTTTATTGATGTTATCTTTAGCATCAGCTATTGCCGCTAAAAATATAATTAGAGGCCATTTTAGTGTTTAAAAATATCATTAGAAGCCGTTTTAGTGTTGCCGCAATAACCTAGTCTCTAATGATACTTTTCTTGCAGTAAACAAAATGTAATATAAAATGAATTTTCATCTATTTAAATTTATCCTCAATAAATATACAAAACACTTTTGCTTGTTATAAAATATTAATACTAATGGATATAACCAATGATGTCAGCGTTACCAAGAGTTTACAACTCTATATATAATAATAAAGCACAATTAATAAGTCCAAAAATTTCCAACTTAATAATATTTTCCTTAATGGTGGACCCACCACCCTAAACTTAAGCTCTAAAACAACTGTCTATGTATCGCAATTCGAGTGCGTGTCATATGGAAAAGTTCTAAAATCTAAAGGGATATGGTTTATAACATAGCTAATAAAAAAGTTTTAGAAAGGCTAGAAGGGTAGAGAAGGATATTAAATATAATAAATGAACAACAAGTTAAAAGGCAACAAGGGGCTTATCAAAGAACCGCCTTAATTACTTTCTGAACTATGCAATTTTGTTATTCTATTACCTTTATCACGTTCATTAAATGGGTTTATCAAGTAGTTTGGATCTCACGGCCTACACACCACTCAAGGCGCCCTAAGATCAAATATACTTCTACCACATTACTCACTAATATTTTCTTTACCATCAATGTGTGTTTTCTGTAAATACTCAAAAACATACAAAATAACCAGCTCATAAACATATTACTTTCTATCATTAACTTACTATACTTATACTTTTAAGCTATTAAACATATTCTACATCTAAATCCTATGTATCAAAAAATTTAATTAATTTCTTTCAAAAAGTAAAATCACATAAAAATAGAGATGAGAGACAACGAATCCCCACACCCACAACTTTAAAATGAGGCATGTCCCCATGATTCGAAAAAGACTCAATAAAAAGAAATTAAAAACAAGCTAATAAAGCATATACATAAATGTTAAGGAAGAAAAAGAATATACTCTCGATACTATTGCCTCACTTTAGTAACATCCAAGATAGGATTTACTGGATCTTTCACTAAATTGCACTTTAATTGCTCAAGGAGTGTCATGATGTGCACTTGATTAGCTTTGATTTGTGCCATATATTTGGCCAAGAAGGTTTGAACTGCTTCAAATTTATTCAATCACTCCTCTACCCTTTCTCGCCAAATTAGATCTTCTTCATTTGATTCATCTTGTGGAGGTTTCTTAATTCCCGCTCCTCTCAAAATTGTCTAGATCAAAGTATTGTCGATATTATTCCTCATCTTATACATTAGTTTCTCTTCTTCACCCGGGTCCACATCCGCTTTTCGTACAAGGCACTTGATCATAGTAGGATATTTCACATTAAATAACAAAAGTGGAGAGACAAAAAATCGCATCACCTTCTCAAAGATCAATTGTGCCACATCTACTTCTTCCCCTCTTAAAACACAATTCAAAAATATGGTGTTTCTCTTAGTTACATCCAAAGTTCACTTGTTTCCAAAGGCATTTGGTGTGAGGAAACTGTGCCAAATTCTTGTATCCGCTTGGAGATATTTGTAAGGCCATGGTGCCTTCAATTCTCCCTTATGTGATTGCACTTTCTCTTCATGCTAAAAAAGTTGATTCTAATCGGAAATCTTGATATTTTCCACCACTTCTCTAAACTTACATGGTCCAACCAATTTCTTGAACTGGAAGTGGTTTCTAATCTCTTCAATTGTAAAAGGAACTAACTTTCCTCTAACTAGAACACGACCTTCACTATATCGGCTATAAAGGCCTAAAATAGAACTCGGGAACTAACTCCATATATAAATTTGAATGTCTCATCATGAATGTAGTCAAACCCAATCTATCTCCCATCTCTAAAAATCTCTTATAATCACCTTCTCCAATTTCTTTTCAAATACTCTCTCATGAGCACATGGAAAGTCTGGTAAGTGTGTTTTAGCGGAAGCTAACAAAGCCTTTGAAGAGGTTGTGGTGTCTTCTCCTTGAAAGTTGTAATCTTTTTTCTCTTTGAATTTACCACTTCATGCTTTGCTCCATTCTTTTGACCTATTTTACTAGAACTTGAATTCTTCTCAATGTTCTTATTCTTAATAAAACCCAATACCTTATTTTGATTATTCTTCATCTCTCTAACAGTAGATAATGTTTTCGTTCTTTTCGGCATCTCAATTGACCTCCAACTCAAATATTTTAACACTCTTGAAATTTTTACCCCTTGATTTTAGGTTGAAAAAGTGTTGTTTGGGTTAGGAAAGTTTTGAGGATGATGAATCTATATGTGGTTAGGATGAACTCTTGCTTGATTGGTATGGATCTAAGAAATTGTTGGATAAGATTTGGAACTTTTGGGTTTTGATTCTTGGATTCTAGGTGTTTTGATTTGATTTGGGTGGTTGAATCTTCCGTATAATTTTTTGGGAAAGAATTTGGATATGAATTTATGGTGATTGGGTATTGCTTTGATGTTTGGTGAAGGTTTGTTGAAACTTTAATAGAGTTGGGAGAAATTTGGGGAAGAAAGAGAGGCTTAAGGTTTAGATATTCGTAACTATGACTAACCTTCTCTTCAAACCCTATTTATAACTTGATCTGGAGGCGCCGTGCAGTGAACCGAACTTGGCCTGCGGTGTACCACATTAGAGTTTTGTTGGACCCCATGCCACGGTCTTGATGAAATGGTATTGGGTGTGGGTTCTTGGCAAAGACAATGATTTTACATACCGTTGTGACGGTCTGGGACTAGTGCGGTGCACCAGACGAGTCATGCGGTCTACCGCATGAATGCTCTACTCGAGACCGTCGTCACGGTCTGGCGCGAGTGAGGCTACGGTCTGTTGCGCTGGACTGTTTTTGCTGAACCGTGTCAAGGATTTCTTCAGGCGGTGTGCGCACCAGAGCACTCGTGCGATGTACCGCACAAAATTTATGGTTCTTGCCAATTTTTTGCGTTTCTTCTCCCTAACTCGAGTTCTTAAGTACCTACATATCAAAAATACTAATATCTTCCTCAATACTACAATATCTACTAAAAACAACTAATCTAAACATAAATAAAAAACATAAAAAAATAAAAAATTACGGGTTGTCTTCTATACAACACTTTTGTTTAACGTCTTTCAAAGTTATACGCGTTACCTCTGTCAATATTTATGTATATAGCCTCCCCAACAACGAGCAAGGCTTTGGACGTCTACTAATCTCCGTTTATTGCCCCTTTTGGGCCTGATTTCTATCACTTTAGCTGAAACAACATATGTGACTATGAATGGTCCCATCCACGAATCTTTGTGACTTCGTGGTCTATTCTCGGGTTTGCGGGTTTCCATACAACTTCATGGCTGACCTCAAACTCACTCATTGGTCTAGTATCCACATGATTTGCGTGGATTTATTTTGGGACTCTATAATATGAAAGAGTGTAGATGATAGGAATTGTGGGATCCAACTTCCTTGGTTTCTTACCCCATACATAGAAGGTCTCGAATACGTTTTAGCACGGAGGGTAACTGTTTCCTCCTAAAATTTTATGATGCTTTGTCTTGTCGCCGAGAACGTCCTTCCAAGTATAATTCGAACCTGCTTATCTACATCATAATCCAGAATAATAAAGTCAGTTTTGATGGTGATATTACATGTTTGGACATGAACATCCTCCACTGTTCCCCATGTCTCTGTCACTAAGCTATGCGAATATTGTAAGTTCATGGGAGCTTTTTCCATCTTCTTTAGTCCAAGCCTATCGAGCACGAATTTTGTCATAAGATTCACACTCGAACCCACATCACACATGGATTTCCCTTTTAGCATACCACTTATTTGAATGAGAAGATTAAAGCTTCCTGGATCTATAAGCTTAAGTGGTAACTCTTATTCACTCTTCTCGCGACTCTCTCAGTATGAGTCACAGTCTCTTTTCTGGCCTCTACACTCGCTTCTTTCTCTAGAATTACTTGCATGAAAACTTGTTGCGGTGTAAGCCCTTTATTGGAAATATCAAGCATCTGGGCGTTGATATTTTCTAGACTATATGCCTCTACAAATGTCTTGAGTTCAATGTCAACCTTCATATTTGTCTTCGGAATAGATGGTGACGTTGTTCAAAAAAAGGTGGCGAGCCCACCTTCTCTTCTTCTCTCCTTTCTTGCACAGCAGGTGTAACTTTTTCTTTCTGCTCTTTTGAGGCTTCTTCCTCTTTCTTTTTAGCTCTAGTAGCTTGAAGCTCAATAACCGATCTAATCTCTTCTTGCATTTCCTTGAGAAGATTCACAAACTTAGATTCTTCTTCAGTTTTTGGAACTCCCAGGACAATTTCTACAGCATGTGTTACTTCCTCTTTCTTTTATATTTCAAGGAAAACTTCCTTAATAGCTTCGAACCCAACATTGGCATCACCTCCTTCAATGGCCTTCAAATATCTTGCTTCCATAATATTAGTTTAAACTTTCTTCAATCGATCTACTTGTGTTCCTAAGATCTTAATTGTGGCCTCTTGTTCTCTAAACTTTTCATTATGGGATTGAATATTATTCGTAATGAGATCCATGAAAGTTTGTAATATCTTCTCTGACACAACTCCCTCTTGAGGATGTTGTGGTAAAGCTTTATGAGCTAGAGTATCGGTAGAAGCATCATTAGTAGGTTGTTGTGGAGGAGCTGGTATATTAAATTCTGATTTCCTTGATAAGGACCTTGACCTCTTGGTTGGTAAGTGTTGTTCAGGGGACGAGGTTGATAATTACCTTGATTTGCGGCCCCTTGTGGATTTGAATACTGCATACGTGGATGATTTCTATTGCTGAATTGGTAATTCCCTCGGTTAGATATGAATTAGGCAGATGCTAAAGTTACTTCACACTCTTCCCATGTATGATTTGGTACCTCACACTATGGACAACCTTGTGCTTCTTCCACTACATTTCTTGCAGCTTAGTTCTGACATTTTTGTTGCATCTCAAACCTTATCTCTTTTGACTTGATTCTCTAATGTTGTTAATTTAGCTGATTGAGTAGTTTCTGTAATCGAAGCGTATCCTTGGCATTTGTAATAGGAGCTCGCGAGATTGGCCAACTCCATTCTGTTTCAATAATACGTTTCATACCTTCCGCAGCTTCTGTAGGATCCATGGAAATAAATCCTCCTCTTCCAAGATTATATACCCTCAATCTACTTTCTCCATCAATACCATGATTGAACATAGTTAACTGTAAAGTGGGGGTGTAACCGTGGAGTGTACATCGTGCTAACTTCTGTTGAAACCTTGTCCATGCATCTCCTACTTCTTCATCATTCTCTTGGCGAAAACTAGCAAACTCCATCTGATCTTTTAATCTCATACTCTTCGGATAAAAACGGTTAAAGAATGCGGCTTGTAGTTCATCCCAAGTGTTAATTCTGTTTGGTGGTTGTCTATCTAGCCAATCACCAGCACTTTCGGTCAAGAAGAACGTAAACATATCACAATACAGCTGCTTGGGTTTAATGGCAGGAGTAATATAGGCATCACAAATATGCATAAACTTCTGATTCTCTCTTACCGGATCTTGAATTGCTGCACCACTATAGTGTCCATAACTCGCAAATCGACGAAGTGATGTCTCCTCATTTGTGATACATTAATATTAGGATGAGACATCATTTTTAGTGATTTAGAAGTCTTTCTAGTCGATTTTTTTGAGAAAAACTACACTTTCCTATTTCTAGTCTTGATTTATTAAATTATTATTTTTTAAGAGTATTGGGTTTAATTATTTATTTAGTGTGAAGTTTTAAAGATAATTATGGATATTAATTAGAGTCCAAGTTGAAGAGTAAGAGATATGGAAAGAAGATAAGCATGGAAATTGGAGATAAGGAAAGAAAAGCTAAAAATATGAAAAAAGAAAAGCTGCCATAAAACTGAATTTCAGCACCCACGACCACAAATCAGCTTATATCTCAAAATCGGTGGGGAATTTGGAGAAATGTTAAAGAGAAAAGGTAAATATCTTTCCGAGACGATAAATATCGACTACTCATATGCTTCAAACGGATAAGAATTGAAGCTGTTAGGACCAAAACAAAAACGGGCCTGATTTCATATTTTAGGGTTACGAATTTGAGTTGGGTTAGGAGTCTACTACTTACCTTCTTCTTCAAGAAAACGATTTAGGGCTTCTATACGCCTATAAATACACCCTTATATCACTTTTAAATCATCCTTGCCTCATAGTAATTAGTCCTTAGGTTTATTATCATCAGAATTATTGTAGAGAGCAAGATGAAGTCTTTCATTATTTCTTTTAGTTTATTTCCTTCAGGTATGAACTAATTTTCCCATAGCTTGGGTTTTGCATCATGTATAATATATGAATTCTATTTTTTTTCTATCTAAGTTTCTTTGGGAATTATATGTTTTAATCTGATATTAGCTTCTTACCTATATATTTATTTATGTGTTTTGATTTAATGACTGTTTCCCTTACGGTGCGCAACATTTAGGATTACCTTAATAGTAGTTAGATGATCACCTTAGATGGGTGTCTAATTATTGAAACACCACATAACGTCTAGTGTCGATATTGGTCTTGACAACACTAATTCTAACTAGATAGTCATTAGGGTATAATTTAAACACTATCACCACTTCTGGAAATTGATTGCTTAGGGCCCAAGTAGCGCAGGAAAACCCTATTTAAACCAGCCTCGTGGTGTGTCCGTAGCCCCCTTAGTCGCTCTCAAGGTCTGAGGTACGGAAATTTAAAATGCTGACTAAGTATCTAAGAGCTAATTATCTCCCTTATTAACTAGATTTGATAGAAATAATTAGAAGGATTAGTGCATACTAGCCAAACCTAAGCCATACTTCTCATCTCATATTTCTTCGTATTTATTTTATTGTCTTTTCATTTTCCTTAGCTTAATCTCGAATTATTCTCTTTTATTTCCTGTCTTTTAATTAATTAATTTTTACTCGTTATTTCTGCTCATTCGTATAACACACTAAGTCCCTGAGAACGAATTCAACTTATCATTAAAACTTGCATACGTCCTGCAATACTTGCAGTACCGTGCTTGTCTAGGGTGAACGTGCATTGTTTTCTGGCTTATATTTATCTTATTTTTATCACACCCTAGGCGACACCATTGAGCATACTCGGATCGGGCCTGAACTTAATATTTTGGATCACTGGAGGATGATAACATAATGGTTGAACTCGAAAAAGTGCTCCCAAGCCTAGGAGATCTTGTTCTTGACGTCTATTATTTCTGTTATCTCTTGGTGGTGCTCGAGGAATAGGTATTACCTAAGGAATAGGTAATCCTTGATGTTGATTTTTCATTGGGGTTAAGATTATCCCCAGGTGGTGGAATTAAATCGTTATGATTAGACATAGCTTTTCTTTGTTCTCTTTCTTCTCTCACGCGTTTTTTGTAAGGCTTAAAACACTCTCACGATTCTCAAGCATACACTAAAACCTAAAAGAGACAAAAACAAAAAGAAAGCGTAAATCTGAAGAAAAAAATAACTAAAAACTACTACCCTAAAAATTAAACCTATACGCTAATGAGTCACAAGTCCCGGCAAGCGGCACTTAAAACTTGGTGGGAAAAAGAGTGTGATAAAAATAAGATTAAAATAAGTAAGAACAAACACTCTCACTTCCACGTTACTCACTTCAAGTATCACCAGTCGTACGCAGGTTTTATTGATAAGTTCAGATTCGTTCTAAGCGACTTAGTGTGTTATACGAATGGATTACAAGAAAGCGTAGTAATAAATAGTTCAACGAATTAAAAGGCAAGAAAAGTAAATAGTAGTGATTGAGGAGAATAATGATAAAGTAAACTAAAGACAATAAAGTAAAGATGTAAGAATAAGATGAGAAATATAGCTTAGGTTGGCTAGTATCCACTTATCATTCTATTTCTTCTACTAGTCAATAAGAGTGATTAAAGCTCTTAAAGTAAGTAGCCAGGATTTTATATTTCTCCTAACCCCTTCCGGGTGGACTTAGGTGGCGACCTAACAATTACCAGGGGACTTGGGTAAGGGTACCCTACGCAATGATCGGTGATCAGATCGAAAACCCTAATGACTATCTAGTTAGGCAAGCCCTTCTGGATCATTACCACACACTAGACGTTAATGTGGTGTTTCAACAATTAGACACCCCTTTCGGGTGACCATCCAACTGCTATTAATGTGGTAGTCTATACTCATGCACTAGCAAGAACTACGGTCAATAAACCAAAGCACATAAAACATATATAAAGGTTAAGAAGATAGGATCAATTTAAAAGGTTTTTCCCAAACAAACTTAGATAGAAGAAAATAGAATTCAAAGATTATACATATGAAAAACCCAAGCTATGGGAAATTTAGTTCATGCTGAAAAGAATAAAACTAAAATAAAGATACATACTGTCAACTTACTTCTCTTGAATAACTAAGGGTTGATCTAAGTTTTTAAGCTAAGCAAGGACATGTTTAAAATAATAAGAAGGTGTATTTATAGGTGTTAAGAAGACCCTAGGTCGAAATATTGAGTGGAAGACAAGTAATTTGAGTCAAAATCCAACTCAAATTCATTTCCTAAAATATCAGAGAGGATAAACACTGCTCATTGTTTTTATTATATCTCCTTCGTTATTGGTCCGATGTTAGCCAACTTTATATCGAAACGACCGCAACAAAAAGATATATCTTTACTCTTTTGAGTGATAATGTAAATTCCCAACGGATTTGAATTTATATTCACTTTAATCGACGTAGCTACAGAATTTTAGATTTACTTAACAACTTTTCCCTTCCTATTTTATCTCTACTTCCTTTTATCTCTTGATTCCTTCCATATATTATTTCTTTATCTATTTAGAATTTATTTGGTATCTAATTATATTCCATATATCTTTAAAACTTCACATTAACACACAAGTTAAACTAAATATGCTCTAAAAATAATAAATCATCAAATCAAGACAAGAAATAAGAATTTATCAAAATATGAATAATAATATATAAATGTATAATCAAATACACCTATAATTATTCTCCAACCTAGTTGATTATATCACAAACAGGGAGACATCAATATTACACTACATTCTTCTGGCAAACCTATCATTTCATTCTCAAGATATGGGCACTTGTTAGTGATAGCTCTTATCAAGAAGTTCACGTATTTTGGTAGCCCTTTAATAGCATCCAAGAATGGAATATTAATGTTAAGCTTACTCACCACATTCATGAATCTCTAATATTCAGCCATATCTCCTTTCTTCTGAACTCTCAAGGGGAAAGGTGGAGGAGGATGGTTCTCTTCCACTGCAACATCTTTCTTCTTCGATTTTTTTGGAATTTTTTCAACTTCCACCTCGTCTACTTCTTGTTCACTTTCTTTCTCCACCACAACCTTTACCATTTTTATTTTTACAGTTTCTTTTTCTTTTATAACGGGAAAAGGTGATGGTGATAATTTCTTACCACTTCTCAATGCATTAGCATTACATGATTCTTTGCATTCTGGATTTTCGGTGTTGCTTGGAAGTTGTCCTTGACTTCAAGCATATATACTGTTAGCGATTTTTGATATATGAGCTTCCAAAATCTTCTAAAATGTTGAATGTGAATTCAATGTCTCTTCGATTTTTATTGATTTATCAGATTACACAATTATAAATGATTCAAAGTGATAGCCAAATCGGCTGCAGTAATCGCTCCTTCGTGAGGACGGGAAGGAAGTGCTTTTTAAGATAAAGTATATGTATAAGAATCATAACCATATTTCTAAGGAGCTTGAACTCCTTGATATTGATGTTGTGTCCTTGGTTGGTAATTGTTGCCTTGGGGTCTTGGTTGATATGTTCCTAGATTAGCAGCCCCTTGCGGATTCAAATATTGGAACCATTGATGGTTCCAATTTTGATTACCATATCCTTGACCACTCGAGTAGTTGTTACCTCGATTATTAATGAAACACACAGATTCTGGATTATGAGGACATTCTTCCCAACTATGATCAGTTGCCCCACAACTAGGGCATATCTCTGGTTCTTGTACAACATTAACATTTGCTTCTTTGTTAGATACGGATAGTTGTTTAAATTTATTTTTAAGAGAGACAATCTTTGCATTTAAATCTGTTACCGTGTCTACATTCAAGGTACCCTTTTTCAGAAAATCCAACTGGTGATCTTGATGGTTGCCAACTCATCTCATTCTTTACAATCTGACCCATAATAGCCAATGTTAATTCACAGTTACCATCATGAAACCATCCTGACACATAGTATCCACTTTTTCTTTGGAGGCTTCATCCAAACTGCGATAAAAAATCATTGCTATAATTCTGATGAATACCCATGTAGTTGGCATTTTCGTAATAGAGATTGAAAATGTGCCTACGCAACTCCTACAACCTCTTCACGTTCTTGCTGAAAACCTGCTATATCAAGCTGTCCACTAGGTCTTACACTCTAAGGATAGTACCTATCAAAAAAATTTGTTTGTAGTTGATCCCAAGTCATGATTTCTTTGTGTTGTTGTTGATCATACAACTCATTAGCTCCCCCGCTGAGAAAAAATGGGAACATAGAAAAGTACATTTGTTCTTGGGTAACAACTGGAGTGGCATATGCATCACATATATGCATGAATTGTACATTGCTCGAATAGGATCTTCACGTGCGGCTCCACCATATTGACCAATATTGATGAATTGATTGATCATACTCGAATCTGGTTTGAATCTAACTCCTTGAATCGCGGGTGGTCAAAGTCCCAATGGTAGTAAACTAAATGGCTTGTATTCGTTAGGCTGGATGAGCCAAGGTGCATCTTCAGGTTGAAATCTAGCACCATTATTGTTGTTAAATGGTGGTTAACCTCCACGAGGGATTCGAATGTGATGGTTGTCTCTCGGTGGTTCATCCATAATTTGTGGCACTCTCGGGTTGCCATGTTCATCTAATTCTATCTCAGGATCTTGGGTTTATTGTTCAAAGCTGTCATTTCTTTTTCTCTTGTTTTCTTTTCTTCCTTTTCTCTCTTTTTTTAGCTCGGAATAACCTCTCAGCATTTGAGAGCATGCACCAAACCTCTAGAACCTGAGAAAATAGAACAAAAGAAAAGCGTAAAACTGAAAATAAACACTTAAGACTACTTATAGATTAAACATCGGGGTCACACGCAGCAATCCCCGGTAGCGGCGCCAAAAACTTGGTGGGTCCTGGGCTGTGAAAAAATCAACAATAAATAAGAGGATCCACTAACCGCAAGTGTACGAGTCTTCCAAGTAATAATTAGATAAACGAGATTTCGTTCTCAGGGATTGAACTGGTATAACTCAAGTGTTTATCAGAACGTAGTAGTGATTGCACAAACAGAAAAATAAATGATAAAGATTTGAGTTTTGTTTTGAAGATTAAACTACGAGAGGCAAATAAATAAAGTACTGAAGATTAACATAAATTAAATAAATTAAATAATTAAGAGATGTGGACGCAAATATGAAAATTGTACATGATTCTCGCAAGGGGTTCACCTATTAATGCTTTCGTTTAAGGGTTAAATCAGTATTTGTGTATTAGTCGGGACTTTAATAACTCCTAACCCCCGTCGAGGTGGATTTAGGAGCTATCCTACAGTATTACAAACCCCGTCAGGGCGAATATACCTACTTTCGGATGTTGAAGTCTTTTACCCAATTGGATGTGTGGTTAGTCAAGCCCGTCATGATCATTGGAGAATACCACGCGTCAATTACCTAGGTCCGTAATTAAACCCCCCGTCAAGGAGACCACTGCCACTAGTAAATAGCCCAATTACCAATACCTATTTTTAAGTAGCTAAGTCTGAAATAGTAAATAATCTCACGATAATAGTCAATACAAAATACCCAATTTAAATTAAATTAAAACAATCACAAATCGAAAAAACATTAAATTAAAGAAATTAGAGCTTAACCCATAGTGCAATTCTCAATAACTAATTGATTTAGCTCATATTCAAACTAAAAATTATAAATAAAGTAAAATCATTCATGTTCCTAAATTACAAGAAATAAAGAACCTAATTAAAGTATAAATAAATAAAATTGTAAGGTCTTTTTATAAATATAGTGGATAAGTACCTCAAATAAAATGGTGGATTACATCATTGAAATGTGTTCTATTGAGGTGGAAAACAATGATGGTGTCTAATGACGGAATAGGTGGCGGTGACGACAATTGGTGACCCTTGTGAAATCAAAATCGAGAGAAAAAATTCTGTTTTTGGGTTAGGGTTTTAAAAAATTTGGTGTGTTATTAATGGTGCAACTTCTGCTCAAGCCGCTATATTTATTACGTGATCCCTTAACAACTGCTTGGGTGGTCGTTGAAGAGTAAAAAATTGGTCACTAGAAATATCAATGTCGGCCACTATAGTAGTGGATAATGGTTTATATGTGGTCGCTAGTTTAAAAATAGTTTATTTTGTTTGTATCGAAGTATCTTTACCGATCAATTATTGACTGCTATTAACTTAAAAGTTTCTAGCGACCACTTGGTGATCGTTAATATCATAATATCTACTACTACGACCATTGTAATTGTCACTAATAAAGTTATTAGTCTTTAACGACCACATGGTGGTCGGTAATAAGTTTATTTTTATTATTATTTTTACGTAATATATATTACGGCCATTGAAGTGGAAGTTAATGAGTTATATGTTTGTAGTATTCATTTTAAATGTCGCTAAAAAAGTTAATATTTTTTATATTACGAACAACCAATCTATATTGACAGATGTTATATGTAGCAACCACGTCGATAGTTGCTAAAATTATAGTCGCTCAAGCGTGTATTATACACATATATATATAACTTGTATATATGTTTATATGATTTTAGTGTTTAAAATTTCAAATTTTTTTTAGAGTAATGATATTTGTCACCCTTTTTGTATCACTCTTTTATCACCTCCTACGTGTATGCCTACATGTACCAATGAATGGATTTCTCTATCCTATTTAATTTTTCTCTATCTTCTATTCAAGGAAATCAATACATATATATAGAAGGGTGATAAAAGGGTGATATGAAAAGGGGTGACATATATCATTACTCTTTTTTTTAGTAGTTTTATCATCAACATCATTAATTTGATTAAATGTTTTGTGTCAAAAACTAAAATGTATTACTCTAATTGAACAAAGAAATATAACTTTTTGGTGCTCTTATTTATTAATGTTTATTGTTAGATAGATATTCATGAGATTGAATAGTATAAATCTATTTATGATGGTTTGCAATATAATTTTGAATGAAATACATTCAAGAAGAAAAATGTAACATCTTTTTCTATCAATACTATATATCTTATATATACAATTTAACATAAGATCAAAAATAATAGTATCCAAGTTAGTAACCATCCAAGCTATATTATTTTCTCATTTCGATATCTTGGAATTAAGTCGATAAAAAAAAAGTAGAAGTGTGTTTGAATAAGGTAAATATATATCTCATCGTAATAAATTCTTTTTTCACTAATGCAAAATTTTGGTTGGTAGAATTCCTTAGTCACCAAGGACTTGATAGGTTTAACCTTGTATACCAATTCAGGATCTTTTTCTAAACAAAGGTATATAATTTTGGTAATTCATTGACGAATAATTTATATAATATATAAAATAAAAATCAACAATTGATTCTGTCAATGTGTTATTGGATTTATACCATTTGTCAGTTTATCTTTCCTATTTGTTATATATATATTTGATTATTTTTCTGATTATGATATGTGTTTTTTATTATTTTTATCCTTATAAATTTATAGTATGAGATAAAATTTCTAATTAAGATAGCACATTTCGTTTATATAATCTATATAATTTATATAATATATAAAAAGAAAATCAATTGTTGACTCTACCATGTATTATTAGATTTTTTCTATTTATCATTATAGAGATAAATCCCTATTAAGTCCTACAACCCAACTATTCACCCCCACCGGGTCCAACACCCGATTTCTTCCCAAACAAGTCCAACAAATTTTATGATCTACCATCGTCACCCCTAACCAAAAATCAAATAATATAAAATCTTCCCATGATTTTTGCTACTAACCAACTCCATTTAAGTATTATATATATCATATCCCTATAATCATGCACGTTAGTATGGTAAATTTGTCGATAAAAAAAGAAATCAATTTATATAAAATGTAAAAGAAAAAGTAAACGTTGGAGAACAATGAAGCCGACCACCACTCCCTTCACGCCGACCCTCTCCGTCGCTCCATAAAATAAGAGTGAAAAGCCTTATGAAGATTCGTCGAAGATTTGTGGAGATGAAGACGTCCTTCAATCCGGCGATGTTGAAACTCTCCGTTGAACAAACATGCCATCCTTTTTATGCGGTTTTTGCAACAACGAGCAACAAAGGGAGTAGGTAAATGTATTGGTATGAGAAGCAACGCAGAAATATGAGCAGCAACAGTGGAAGTGGAACCATCAGCGAACCAGTTTCCAAGAGGGTCTTCTCCACGCCATTGACCTGATATGCAATTTATTAATAATATTAATTCTTCATTTTCTGGTGCGGCAGTAGGAGGGCTTGAAAGGTGGACCAAGCTGCCAATTAATAGAGTGCCTTTGTGGTAGCTTCTGTATCGATTTGATGGTGACCGTTTTATGTGTTTCAACTTTCAAGTATCCTGCACAAATCGGAGTTGAAGACACTGCACATTTCTGATGGGTTACGTGTGGAATATCAGTGGTGTTTGTTAGTTAGTATCGGTGGTTTGTACAGATGGCTTACGTGCGGACACACTGCACATTTCTGATGGCTTACGTGTGGAATATCAACGGTGTGTTAGTTAATATCGGTGGTTTGTACTGATGGGTTACGTGTGGACACACTGCACATTTCTGATGGGTTACGTGTTGAATATCAGTGGTGTGCTAGTTAATATTAGTGGTGTGCTAGTTAATATCGGTGCCTTGTAAATACGGGTGCAATTTATTTTGTAATTACTACGCAAATATTAAAGAAAAATATATATTCATTTTTCGTTTTATTAATTTTGTTTTGTAATTTAATTTAATGTTTTTCGTTTTTTGTTTTGCAATTAATTGATCGATTGCATATAATTGGAAAATTAGTTTTGGTAAGTCAAAAAATATTAATGGAGAAAAAAACGAAATCTAGACAATTTCGGTAGGGTGGACCTGATAGGCAACTGACAATAGTCTGTGAACTCTCCCAGTCAATCACCCATCATTATACTATTTCATTTGTAATATATATTTTACTTTTCTTATTATGATATTTATTTTTTTATTTTTGTTTCTCTTAAAAGTTTGTAATATAAAATTTTTGAGGTAAAAAATATCCGATTAAAGTAGTACATTACATCTTTTTTTTTTGGACGTAGGGAGGGAGCCAAAGCACCCAAGAAAAACAAAATAAATTAACCTATCCCTAATTTGCTAAAAGCCGAAGACAAATCGAGAATACTAAATGTATTTCGATTAACAAAAGTTGCTGCGTGCCTAGCCTCCTTCGCCAACTATTCCGCATTCCTGTTGAGCTTTCTATTGATGTGTTTGAAATAAACTTGCCCAAGCTCTTCAGCGTTGTGGATAATTTTTTGTAGGATGGGTTGGATGTTCCAACGAGCTGCTGACACCTGCTTTATACCTTGAATAACCTCATGGTTATCTGAGTGGATTGTTATTCTTTCTCCTGGAAAGTAAGATCCTATTTGTGTTGCTCTAAGGACTGCTTCTGCCTCTCCTTCCAGTGCCGAATTACAATCGATTGTAGTACTTTGTTTGATGGGTACTCCTTGTTCCTTCTGAATTCCAACAACTGCAATTCCCGTAGGTTCCCATTTGTTTGAAAAAGATGCATCACAAAATAATGTTATGTCTTGCTCCTGTTCTTCATTACTTGTGTTCCTATTTTGTTCTTCTCTATTATTGAATCCTTTGTAACCATCTCTAAGCCAATTAATTCCGTGAATTTCTTGCATAAGTTTTTTAGAAGCCAAATTAATTCCCGTACCATCAGCCGCAATTCCCTCGTGTATAGCTTTCATTTTTGCCTTCCATATGTTCCACAGATTTATCATTAAAAAATCTCGTACCACATTTTTATCCCATCCCCCTTTTGCGTAAGATTTGATGATTTTCAAAAACCAGTCTTCAATCTTATCATCTTGTTCGTCCTGTATTTTGATCTGTAGAATAGATCCAGCCCACATATCTTTGCACATCGTGCAATGTAGAAGTATATGTTCTATATCTTCTTTCTCGTGATTACACCATAGGCAGTTTTTGGCATCTGCGCATTTTCTTCTATACAAATTAACTCTGGTTGGAATCGCATTATTAATAATTCGCCACATAAAAAGTTTTATTTTTTTTGGGATGTTTGAGTTCCATATAGTTTTCCATATCTTCGATTCTTGCATGGATCTAGTTTCTATTGTTGTGGCTTTATTGTTGTTCAGTTCCTCTGTCAGTACTCTATAACCTGTTTTCGTATCATAATTTCCATCTTTGGAGAAAGGCCATATAAATTTATCATATATACCATGTTCTTTAATCCTGGTCTTCTTAATGAGGTGAATTATAGGTTCCGGGAAAAGGTTATCCAGTTTTTCCAAATCCCATTCATTTTTGTCTTCTTTCATAAGTTCATGAACTTTCATGAGACAAGACCCTGTCGGTTTTTCTAACTCCCATTTAGTGTCTATCCACCTTTCATTCCAAATATTCGTATCTTTCCCGTTTCCTATCATTTTTATTCAGTGTTTTTTAATAAAGTCCCTTCCTTCTATTATGCTAGCCCAACTCCAAGTCCTGCTTTGTCTAAGTTTACAAGATAATAAATTAGATTTATTAAAATATATACCTTTAAGTAGTCTCGCTGCAATGTTCTCCGGGTTATGTATTAATCTCCATGCTTGAGCCGCTAATAGGACAGTATTCATCCTCTTAAAATCTTTAAACCCTAGACCTCCAATTAACTTGCTTACTGTGATTTTTTCCCATGCTATCCAATGTATCCTGTTCCTTTCACCTGAATTCCACCAGAAATTAGAAATAGCTGAAATTAGTTTATTACAAAAAGAGACCGGGAAGGAAAAAATAGACATATAATAGTTTGGTATGGCCTGGAGAATTGCTTTGATGAGGACTTCCTTGCCCCCTTCCGATAGTAATTTAGCTTTCCATCCTTCTGTATTTTTAAACACTTTTTTTGCTATCCACTCTAGAGACTCCACTTTTGACCTCTTATGACATAGTGGAATCCCCAGATAGTATCCCAGGTCTTCGGTTTCTTTGATATTCATTTTGTTTGATATCTCATTTTTTATTTCATTAGGAGTTTCTTTACTAAATATTATGGCTGATTTATGGAAATTAATTCGTTGTCCTGAGCCGTTGCAATAAATATCTAGACATTCTTTAAACTGTTCGATATCTGTACCTTCCAAGTCTATAAAGAAAAGAGAGTCATCTGCGAATAAGAGGTGAGAAATCATCGGACAATTCCTATTAATTTTTATCCCATTAATCAGTTTACTGGAGACAAAGTGGTCAACAATACTAATGAGGGATTCAGTTAAAATAGAAAAGAGAAAAGGGGATAGAGGGTCACCTTGTCTGAGCCCTCTACCTGGTTTAAAATTCTCGAGTCTCTCTCCGTTGATGTTGATGTGAAAGGAAACAGATGTAATACAGTTTTCTATCCATTTTATCCATGTTTCGCAAAATCCTAATTTTTTCAAAACTTGAAGAAGAAAAGACCATCTTACCTGATCATATGCCTTAGCCATGTCAATTTGTATGGCAGCCAAATGTTTTTTATTTTTTCGCTTCTTATTCATAAAAAAAGATATTTCTTGTGCAATAATAATGTTGTCCTGTATTGCTCGACCTTTAATAAAAGCTGACTGCGTAGGAGATATTATATTGTTCATAATTTCTCTTAATCTATTCGATAGAATTTTAGTAATAATTTTATATATGAAGTTAACACAAGAAATTGGTCGAAAGTCACCAAGATCTTCTTGAATTATGCCTTTCGGAATGAGTGTTATCAGAGTGTCGTTGATTGTTTCAACCGAGCAGTTATTTTCGAAGAAATCCATGATTACCTGCACAACATCATTTTTAATAATATCCCAAAATTCTTTATAGAACTTACCATTTAGTCCATCGGGCCCCGGTGCTTTAGAAGCTGACAACTCTCTGACTGCTCTCTCGATTTCTTCAATGTTTGGTATTTTTGTTAGCTCCTCATTCATACTATCCGTAACTCGTGGTTTAATAAATTCTATGGCTTTTTTCATAGATTCCTCTTCCCCGATGTTTTCTTTAAAAAGATCTCTATAATAGTCTTGGAAACAATCTTTAATATTATCAGAGTCATCTGTCCAATTTCCATCTTTATTTTTAATTCTAGTTATTCTATTTAGTTTCCTTCTTTTAATAGTAGCTAAATGAAAGAATTTTGTATTTTTGTCACCATAAATTAACCAATTCTGTCTAGCCCTATCACTCCAGTATTTCTCTTCTTTTTCGTACTCTTTTTTTATTATTTCTTTTATATCTTGTTCCTCTATAGTGGTGTCTTTATTGCTGCTCATCTTGTTCAATTCTATAAGTTTATCTTGGAGTTTTTTAATGGTTTTTTCATGGTCACTAAAGTTTTTCAAACTCCATTTACTTAGTTCTTTTTTAGTATATTCCCTTTTTTTGATATAATTAGGTATAGGAACTCTATCACGGGGTTTTTTCCAACTATCTTCAATGACCTTTTTACAACTATCATTATCAAGCCACCTAGTTTCAAATTTAAAATGTTTTTTCCCGATTTTCATATTCATATCAAAGTGAAGGAGTAAGGGTGAGTGATCCGACCCAATAGCCGGAGGAATATGGATTTGTGATCTTGGAAATCTTTCCATCCATTCATAGGTTGCTAAGCCCCGATCAATTCTTGTTTTAACGTTCTTTTCGCCTTCCACCCTGTTAGACCAAGTAAAAAAACACCCATTAGAATTAATTTCTGCCAAGGAATTACAATTCGTAAAATCAATAAACGCGTTAATATGATCCATGTTAGCTTGATTCTTGCTTTGTTTCTCCGTAATATTGAGTATTTCATTGAAATCTCCTATGATTATCCAAGGTTCTTTAACCCCTTCACTCCATTTTGTAATCTCATTCCAAGTATCAAGTCTATCATTAAAATCATTAGGTGCATGAATGAAAACCATGAAGTACGAAAATGAAAGTTCGTTAATCTTAACAATAACAAAATGCGAATTAGAAGAAACCACAACCAAGTGTACTCCAACGTGCCACAAAACCATGAACCCGCCAGAATGAAAAGAATTCCCCGTGGGATCGACAAAAAAAGAGTTCTCGTAACCGAAACGCCTAACGATGTCGTGAGAGTCAACTTCTCTTAACATTGTTTCGCAAAACGCAACCACCCCTGGACGAAATTGAGCCAATAACGAGCTAATTCTTGTTAATGTCAAGGGAGCTCGTATTCCCTGGACATTCCAAAAGAGTGTCGTCATCTATAATTCGCGGCTTTAGAGGAGTAGCCGCCTCCTTTCCCTTTCCTTCCCTGTTCAGACTCTTCCTCTTCAGCATCTGTTTTAGAATTTATATCATTGTCTTCTTCTCCTTCTTTATAATCTTTTTTAAAACAATTTTTCAAACAATTTTCACTTTTCCCGAAACTTCCTTCTTCTTCTTCCTCCGACTCGGGATGTGAGTCAAAGTCGTCTTTCGTTCTTGAGATGTCTATCATGTTGTTTTTGGCCTCCTTCGTTTTGTGGGTTAGTACTTTGTCTTCGTTCTGATCCTCTAGTAAGCTGAATTTGCTATTGTTCACAAATTTTTTGATTGTGTCCCTACCATAGTTATGCAGGTCCATCTCAAGTTCTGTCCGCCATCGATCTTTGAGCCAACACCGCTTCCCTAGGTTCGCCGGAAGGGAATTATACATTACAATCTTGTGCCTTCCCTTCTTATGTATCAAATCATTACCACACTTCTTCTTTATTATAATACCGTAGTTATGCAGGTCCATCTCAAGTACTGTCCGCCATCGATCTTTGAACCACTCACATCGCTTCCCTAGGTTCGCCAGAATCGCCAGAAGGGAATTATACATCGCACTCTTGTGCCTTCCCTTCCCCTTCTTATGTATCAAATCATCATCATATGTCACCCAATTAATCTTCGGTAATACTTTGTTATCCCTTCCTTGCACCAGACACCCTTTCCAATCCGCGCTCTTATGAATATTAATCATCCCTCTTTTACAGTATGGTAACAGTTCTGTAGTCACCCCATGGCTTCTTATTCTTAATTTTCCATCAATCGTAATTTTTTCCAGAATAGTTTGTGTCTCAGCCAGAGATGCAGCATCGATATGTATAATAGTCCAACGATCTGTCCCTTTTTTCCTCACTTCCATTTGAACCAATCTATTTTCCTTATGCGGTCCCTGAGTTTCTGTAATCTCCTGCCTGGTGTACTGATACTGAAGAACATAGCCCCAGACTCTATTCATCGTAGGATGACTATCTGCATCGAAGCTCCCCTCCGGATCTTCTTCCGAAAGCATCTCATCATGAGAACACCTAACCTCCCTTGAACCATCTGTAGACTCCCCCATCTTCTAGCCGGAGCACCTTTGGACCGAATCCAACTGTTAATTGAACCGATCTGCTAAGGAATTTTGCAGAAAATAAAGAAATTGAAAATCTAGGTTTAGAAAAGGGGCGTATTATTTAAGAGAGAGACTAGAAAGCATTGAGAGATAGATTTTTTTTTCTTTGATTTTAGTACATTACATCTATATCTATATAATATATAAAAGATGTACTAATGGTTGATTCTTTTTTGAGTCAATTGTTGATTGATGCCTATTAAAAAACTTATTTAGAAAAAAGTGCCTAGGAAAAAATATTTATTGAAAACAGCCCCATCCCAAAATTACCCTTATAATTAACAATTAAAAAATAAGAAAAAAACTAATAATCACACGCGCGCGTCCGTGAAATTTTTTTAAAATCGTCATAACTAATTCAAAAAAAAATCAAAAAAATCAAAAAAATTATATTTGGATAAATCAAATTAATATTTACGTCTATGATTTTTTTCGGAATTTTCTGAATTTTTTGATTTTTTTGATTTTTTTTTAATTTTTTTTTTCGCAGACACGAAATTACATGTTTTAAACATGGAATTTCATGTTATAAACATGGAATTCCATGTTTTAAACATGGAATTTCATGTTTATTTCACGGTTTAAAACATGGAATTTCATGTTTAAAACATGGAATTCCATGTTTAAAACATGAAAATCCGTGTCTCCGAAAAAAAAAATTAAAAAAATTCAAAAAAATCAAAAAATTCAAAAAAAATCAAAAAAATTCATAGACGTAAATATTAATTTGCTTTATTCAAAAATACAATTTTTTTAATTTTCTGATTTTTTTTGAATTAGTTATGACGATTTTTAAAAAAAATTCACGGACGCGCGCGTGCGATGGAATTAGTAGTAGTAGTAGGTGGTGGTGGTGGTGGTGGTTGTGGTGGAGGTGGTGATGGTTGTGGTGGATGTAGTAGTGGTTACATACATGGTGGTTGTGGTGGTGGTTGTGGTGGTGGTGGTGGTAGTGGTGGTGGTGGTGGAGGAGGAAAAAGAAGTACCCTATTATTTGTTTAATATTTAAAAATTAATATTGTATTAAAATAAAATAATATATATTTAATAATAAGGGTAGTAAAGGTATATAAAATATAAAGGGGATGTTTTCTATAAATAATTACTTCATTAGGCATTTTTTTTATAAATAAGATTATTGAAGGCAAAAAAAAAACAATTAGAAAGTTTTATGAGGATGTTTTCAACAATAACCCCTTCTTTTTTTGTGTTACTTGACTTTTACCATTTATTATTTTACCTTTTTTATTTGTTATTTTACTTAGTCATATATATTTTACTATTTTTCTTATTATGATTTTCTCAAAAATTTGTAATATAAAATCTTTAAGATGAAAAAAAAAAGTATATTACAATTTAATTTGTTTTCTTTATATTTGTCTTTTGTATTTCTTTAACTTGGATTGTATGCTCTCGCATCGTGTCATAACCTGTAATAGTAAAAGATATAGAAAGACATAATTAAAATGTGGAAGGTGGTAATTTTGTGGTTAGGGCTTGTTACTCAGTTAGGCGTATTATCAAGGCATCTTGAAGATGAGTAAGTATACGTACTAATTAAGTCAGCCTTCATGTATACCAATTTTATGTTTTTGAGTTCTTCGTATTAATTAAGACGTGTTTCTTGTTTTCTTCAGAAGGGGGACATCTCGTGGGATCCAATTGTTGGTGAAGGATAAGGAAGTAATTATATTCCTAATTTATAAAAGCTAGAACATAATCTTTATAGAAATAATCCTTAATTTAAGAAGCTAGGAGAATAAAATATCATCATGCATGTATTAGGAGTTTCTTCGTTGTTTCGACTAATTAACTCGATGAATTATGGATTCAGGTACAATTAAATAACGATATACTTAACGTGAGTATGTCCACGCCTGATGGTTTAGTCACAGCAGTATCGTACAAGGGGAGTGATAATTTACTCGATACAAACAACAAAGAAGACAATAGAGGGTAAGAATGCCCGTTCACACAAGTACTAGGAGCAAATTAAAGAATCTTTAGTTTGATAACTCATTAAACTAGTAGATGTTATATTGTTCAAATGAGTCAAACTATTGATTTGTTGCCTTAACTAACTATATTGATGATATAATATTTATAGGTATTGGGATATTAATTGGCGAACAGACAACCCACATAACAGGGACAAGTAAGATTACACAAAATTTCTAGTATATATATTCCATATTGGTCTTTCTGTTATGCAACCGTCATATATAATTTTTTGTTTCAAATTGTTGCAAACATAATGTGTCCCTATTTTTTACAAATAATAGCAAATATACTCTTTGAACGAACGGCCATGTATAACAATACAAGGATATACTTGCTACTTGTAAACCACATCAGTAATTAACTAATTTAATTAACTCTTATTGAATCTACATAATATAGTCATTGGGATTCCGGTTGCAGGTTGGAAGGTACAAGCTTTAAGGTTATACTGCAAACTCGCGAACAAATTGAGATTTCATTCAGTAGAACCTGGAATATTTCTGTCAATGGAACATATGCTCCCTTAAATGTGGACCGGCGGTATTGTCTAAATTAATTATATGAATATATCATAATTATTGTTTTGTTTTACTCTAAATCAGTTCGTGGATCACCTTAATCATTGAAGATTTAATACATTTATATATTGCAGGTTTGTAATGCTAAGCGGCTCATCAGGATTTTATACCTATGCAATATTTGAGCGCTTAAATGGATGGCCTACGAATGCCATTGGTGAAGCACGAATTGTGTTTAAGCTTCACCGCGACAAGTAAAGATTATTTATTATTGAAATTAAATTGAATTATCACTACATGAATTTCAAACAATAATTATTTAGTTCTTTATCATGCAAAAATGCAAAATTTAATAAGGATTATGTATGTATATATACTAGGTTCCATTACATGGCAATTTCAGATGTAAGACAAAGGATTATGCCAACTCCTGAAGATCGTGAGAATGGACAGGTTCTTGCATTTAAAGAAGCTGTCCTCTTGACCAACCCATCGAATCCAGATCTGAAAGGAGAGGTAGATGATAAGTACTTCTACTCATGCGATAATAAGGACAATAAAGTTCATGGGTGGGTATCTAATGACCCACCCGTGGGTTTTTGGATGATCACTCCAAGTGATGAGTTTCGTCAAGGTGGACCTTTCAAGCAGGATCTTACTTCACATGTTGGTCCGACTGTACTTAATGTAAGTAATTATATTAATAACAACAATAAACAAGGAACCAACTGAGGCAATTAGTTAACTCATGCTAATTATTTGTTGCAGATGTTTGTAAGTAATCATTATGCAGGGAAGGCCCTTAATGTGGAATTTGAGGAAGGAGAAGCATGGAAAAAAGTTTATGGACCCGTTTATGTTTACCTAAATTCAGATCCATTGGCAAACGATAATCCACGTATATTATGGGAAGATGCTAAGACAAGGGTATTTCTTTATAGGGTTGATTAGTTTTATATTGCTACCAAAAATATGTCACATTTATAGAATGTAATTATGAAGTATGTTTATGTAAAGTTGTGATGATTTTGTATGTTCAGATGGAGAAAGAAGTTGCAAGTTGGCCTTATGAGTTTCCAAATTCATTAGATTTTCTTAAAGCAAATCAAAGGGGAACAATTAGAGGTCAACTAGTAATCCATGACTGGTATATATGTACTTCTCTACGTTACAGTTACACTATAAAATAGTCAAGACTGGCTTTCGCCATTCTTAGACTAGATTTTTTTGATAAAATTATTTGGTCTAGATCTATTCTTCAAATGTTTTGAAATTCTGATGCGATTATACTGTATACTTTATCACTTGTTATCCCAATTAAAGAAATTTTGATTGTAACGTATAATACACTTTTATCATTTGCATAAAGTAGATATATAATCTGATATGATCTTAGGTACATCAATCATGAATCAATGCCAGCTTCGAAAGCTTATGTTGGATTAGCACTACCAGGACCAGCTGGATCATGGCAAACAGAAAGCAAGGTTAATCAATTGCATATTTTTCAATTTAAATATAAATAAATAACTCAATCATAATTGTTTTTTGCGGTCCTATTGTTTAGGGTTATCAGTTTTGGACACGAGCAGATTCCGAAGGAAATTTCATAATTAAGAATGTTATACCTGGTACTTATAGTCTGTATGCTTCAGTCCCTGGCATAATTGGTGACTATAAATATGCTTCTGATCTTGTTGTTAAATCAGGTACACAGTCATGTAATGTTTGATTTGTCTAAACATGAAACTTTGTATACGGATAATTTTATATGTATATGATCCATGATCCAGGATGTGACATAAATTTAGAGAATTTGGTGTATGCCCCTCCTCGAAATGGACCTACAATTTGGGAAATAGGCGTACCAGATCGAACAGCTGCTGAGTTTTATATTCCTGATCCCAACCCATCCTACAAGATCCACAGTTACAGTATCGATCACAAAAGCAGCCATTCCTTATTAAAGTTAGCTTGTTATCCCAAATTACTAAATTTCCACTTGAATTACTTACTAAGGCTGCATCTTAAATTATACCATGTATAGGTTTAGGGTATATGGATTATGGAGCCGTTACTCAGATTTGTATCCAACAAATGATTTAGTCTTCACAATTGGCACTAGCAACTACACCAACGATTGGTTTTTTGCTCATATTAACAGGTAAGATATCTGGCCATTAATTAGTAGATTGAGAATGTGATCAAGGACTTATTGATGAATGAATTGTAGAAACGTGGGATATAAAACATTCCAAGCAACGACGTGGAAAATTGTATTTGATCTAGAAAATATAAATAAGGCTGCAAATTATACACTTCGATTGGCATTGGCATCAGCTAGTGGGGCTGAACTTCAAGTATGTATTCGCCACTTTTCCTAATTAGTAAAAAATTAACTTATTTCTTAAATTTCTGATATATTTATAAGAAAATTATACAAAAATATATATAAGTTACACCTCCTAACAGTGTGTCTCTCTTGAAATATACTATTTAAGGTGCGTTTGAATGACCCGAGAGCAGAACCTCCAGACTTCACGACAGGGCTGATAGGGAAGGACAATGCAATTGCAAGACATAGCATACATGGGTTGTATAGTCTATATCATGTCGACTTAGCAGGTAGAAAATTAATTAACGGAAACAATACGATATTCTTGACACAGGCTAGAAATTCAGGCCCTTTCACGGAAATTATGTATGACTACATCCGTTTAGAAAGTCCTCCACAACCACTACAAGAAAATGTATCTTTAGCGGCAAAAATTTTAACACTAAAAATCTTAATTTTGCCGTTAATAGCTGCTATTTGTTTATCTCTATAAATTCGTCTCTAAAAATATCTTTAGTAACAAATTATTTGTTTTTGTCTTTATTGATGTTATCTTTAGCATCAGATATTGCCGCTAAAAATATAATTAGAGGCAATTTTGGTGTTTAAAAATATCATTAGAGACCGTTTTAGTGTTGCCGCAATAACCTAGTCCCTAATGATACTATTTCTTGCATTAAACATAATGTAATATCTATTTATTTTTATCCTCGATAAATATACAAAACACTTTTGCTTGTTATTAAATATTGATACGAATGGATATAACCAACGGTGTCAGCGTTACCAAGAGTTTACAACTCTATATATAAAGCACAATTAATAAGTCCAAAAAATTTCCAACTTAATAATATTTTCCTTAATGGTGGACCCACCACCCTAAACTTAAGCTTTAAAACAACTGTCTATGTATCGCGATTCGAGTGCGGGTCATATGGAAAAGTCCTAAAATCTAAAGGGATATGGCTTATAACATAGCTAATAAAAATTTTTTAGAAAGGCCAGAAGGGTAGAGAAGGATATTAAATATAATAAATGAACAACAAGCTAAAAGGAAACAAGGGGCTTATCAAAGAACCGTCTTAATTACTTTCTGAACTATGCAATTTTGTTATTCTCTTACCTTTATCACGTTCATTAAATGGGTTTATCAAGTAGTTTGGATCTCACGGCCTACACACCACTCAAGGCGCCCTAAGATCAAATATACTTCTACCACATTACTCACTAATCTTTTCTTTACTATCAATGTGCGTTTCCTGTAAGTACTCAAAACATACAAAGTAACCAGCTCATAAACATATTACTTTCTATCATTAACTTACTATACTTATACTTTTAAGCTATTAAACATATTCTACATCTAAATCCTATGTATCAAAAAATTTAATTAATTTCTTCCAAAAAGTAAAATCACATAAAAATAGAGATGAGAGACAACGAATCCCGACACCCATAACTTTAAAATGAGGCATGTCCCCACGACTCGAAAAAGACTCAATAAAAAGAAATTAAAAACAAGCTAATAAAGCATATACATAAATGTTAAGGAAGAAAGAGAACATACTCTCGAGACTATTGCCTTACTTTAGTAACATCCAAGATAGGATTTACTGGATCTTTCACTAAATTGCACTTTAATTGCTCAAGGAGTGTCATGATGTGCACCTGATTAGCTTTGATTTGTGCCATATATTTGGCCAAGAAGGTTTGAACTGCTTCAAATTTATTCAATCACTCCTCTACCCTTTCTCTCCAAATTAGATCTTCTTTATTTGATTCATCTTGTGGAGATTTCTTAATTCCTGCTCCTCTCAAAATTGTTTAGATCAAAGTATTGTCGATATTATTGCTCATCTTATACATTAGTTTCTCTTCTTCACCCGGATTCACTTCCGCTATTCGTACAAGGCACTTGATCATAGTAGGATATTTCACATTGATGTCTCCTCATTTGTGATAGATTTATGTTAAGATGAGACATCATTTTTAGTGTTTTAGAAGTCATAATAGTCGATTTTCTTGAGAAATAGTGCACTTTCCTATTTTGAGTCTTGATTTAGTGAATTATTATTTTTAGAGCATATTGGGTTTAATTGTTTATTTTAGTGTGAAGCTTGAAAGATAATTATGGAGATTAATTAGAGTCCAAGTCAAAGACTACAACTTATGGAAAAAGATTAGCATGGTAATTGGAGATAAGGAAACAAAGGCTAAAAATATGGAAAAGGAAAAGCTGCCTAAATCTGAATTCTGCAGTACACGCCTAAAGAAGTGGTGATTACTCCAAGAAATAAGCCGATTTTGGTAAATTCCTTTCATCGAGACGTAGATAATTCGCTGAGGATTCTTTTGGTATATTATGGAGCAAAAACCGACCAATAACAAAGAAGATATGCTCAAAACAAGTCAGCAGAATTTATCTTTATTTCCATACGAATTTGAGTTGGGCTTGGATTCCACCACTTTGCTTATCACTCAAGAAAACGAATTAGGTCTTCTAAACACCTATAAATACACCCTTATATCACTTGTAAATCATCCTTGCCTCATAGTAATTAGTTCTTAAGGTTTTATTCTTCCAGTTTATTGTAAAGAGCAAGATGATGTCTTTTGTAATTTCTTTTAGTTTATTTCCATCAGGTATGAACTAAACCTCCCATAGCTTGGGTTTTGCATCATGTGTAATTTATGAATTCTAATTCTTCTATCTAAGTTTCTTTGGGAATTATATGTTTTAATCTGATATTAGCTACTTACCTTTATATTTGATTATGTGTTTTGATTTAATGTATGTTCTCCTTGCGGTGCGCAACGTTTAGGATTACCTTAATAGTAGTTAGATGATCACCTTAGTTGGGCGTTTAACTATTGAACCACCACATAACGTCTAGTGTCGATATTAGTTCTGACAAAACATGATTCTAACTAGATAGTCATTAGGGTTTGTTGTAATCACCATATCACCAATTGATTGAAGTGTTTGCTTAGGGCCTTGGTAGCGCTTGATAACCCTATTTGAAACCACGTCTTGGTTGTGCCGTAGCCCCCTTAGTCGCTCTCAAGGTCTAAGGAATGGGAATTTAGTATCCTGACTAAGTATACAAGAGCTAATATTCTCCCTTAGTAACTAGATCTAATAGATAGAATTAGAAGGATTAGTGCATACTAGCAAAACCTAAGCTATATCTCTCATCTCATATTCTTAGTATTTTAATTACTGTCTTTTATTTTATTAGTTTTAATTAGTTATTTTTCGAATTATTCCCTTTAAATTTCTGTCTTTTAATTAATTATTGCTCACTCGTTATTGTTACCTACTCATATAACACACTTAAGTCCCTGAGAACGAACTCAACTTATCAACTAAAACTTGCATACGTCCTGTAATACTTGCAGTACTGTGCCTGTCTAGGGTGAGAGTGCGTAGTTTTCTTGACTTATATTTATCTTATTTTTATCACACCCTAGGCGAAACCAAGTTTTCGGCGCCGCTGCCGGGGACTTGTGTCTCGTTAGCGTGTGGGTTATCTATTTCGAGTAGTAGTTTTTAATTAATTTTTAATTTTCAGTTTTTAGTTTTATTTTTCCGGATTTACGCTTGTGGTTTGCTTCAGTCTTTTTCAGGTTTCACAGTGTTTAATTCTTGGCCTCCATTACCGGAGCCTGAGAGGAGCTTTAGAGTTTATAACAGACGTGTTCGTGAGGAAATATCCTTGAGAAGAGCTATGGCAAATCAACGTGATCCACCACTTGATGACCTTGGAGTAAATCCAAGAGGTCCACCACCACCACCACCTGGTGGAGGACAACATGGTGTACAACTACCATTAGGAGGAGGTAATGGGCAGAATAACGTTAATAACCAACAGAATCGAGTACAGCAAGACCTCCCTGGTCTTCATGTACCATTCCATGTTCAACCAATCGGTTACTGTCCTCCAGAGATCCAGAATATCAAATTTAGACCCGATCCGGGTATGCTTAGTCAATTTCAAAGTTTTGGACTCTACAGTGGTACAACAATTCAAGATCCGGTAAGATCGATTCAGAAGTTCATGCAGATTTGTGATGCCTACAGT
Organism: Nemophila menziesii; assembly: GCA_029959085.1. Taxonomy (NCBI): domain Eukaryota; kingdom Viridiplantae; phylum Streptophyta; class Magnoliopsida; order Boraginales; family Hydrophyllaceae; genus Nemophila; species Nemophila menziesii. The sequence continues at coordinate 3,001,073 of JARWIR010000016.1, read as the reverse complement.
ACTCCTGGCATTACACGCGAGCAACTGTATTGTCATATGTTTTTGTTTTTCTTGACCGGTAGAGCTAGCGAATGGCTAGAAAGACAACCACATGGAACAATTCATTATTGGACAGAACTTCAAGCCGCGTTCTTTAACCAATTTTATCCGAAGAGCATGAGACTCAAAGATCAAACCGAGCTTGCGAGATTTTGTCAAGAAGATGGAGAAACAGTAGGAGAGTCATGGACAAGGTTTCAACATAAAGTAGCTAGATGTCCTCTCCATGGTTATACACCCGCTCTACAACTTGCTATATTCTATGAAGGTCTTAATGATAAAGGTAGAGAGAAGGTGGATAACATTGGAAAGGGTAACTTTGTGCCCATGAATCATAATGAAGCTTCCGATGTCTTGGAGAATATTATTGGACAAGAGAGGAGTTGGCCTTCTACGCGAGCTCCTATTGCAAAGACCCGAGGAACGCTTCGTTTAGATGCAGAAACTGCGAACTCAGCTCAAATATCCGCATTAGAAAATCAAATCAAGGAGCTGAAGTTAGAGATGCAAAAGAATTTAGCCGCAGCGAACGTTGTACAAGAAGCACAAGGTTGTCAACAATGTAGGGTTAATAATCATACATGGGAAGAGTGCGAATCAAATCCACAATCTGTTTACTTTATATCCAACCGAGGAGGCTATCAATGGGGTAACCGAAATCATCCGGGTATGCAGTATTCAAATCCACAAGGGGCCGCTAATCCTGGTCATTATCAACTGCGTCCCCAGAACAACTCTTTCCAACCGAGAGGTCAGTATCAAAACCAATATCAAAATAGACCTGCTCCCCCTCAACAACCTGTTCAAGATGCCTATACCGATTCGTTAGATCAGAAAGCTTTACCTCAGTATCCTCAAGAAGGATCTATGGATAATCAACAGATAGTACAAGCTCTGGAACGTTTGGCCACGACTATGAGCGCTCAAGAAGAGAAAGTCCGAGGAAAAGATGCCGCACTTCAGATTTTAGGTACTCAAGTAGAACAATTAAACAAGGTTCTAACAAATTTAATGGAACAGAAAGAAGTGAAGGC